>OY292541.1:1506209-2018286 GCA_958496365.1 Subacronicta megacephala | reverse complement strand
AGCAGTTTTGAAAATATCAACAAAAATCTAAAAACATCGATGATATTATCGTTTACTCCGTAACATCGCTATTGAAGCAGTGCGTTTAGTTGGCTAACAAGTACTTCTAAACAAAACTTAACTAACTTTTTCTTAACAAAAAAGTTAGTTTGTTTTAACAAAAAAGACAGTTTGGGAAGTCGGTGGCGAAAATAAAAAACCCACTCCTATAGAAGTCACCGACGTCCCAAACTGTTTTAGACAAAATTATTTTATTATTTTTGGAGCCGGTTTAACTATTTTGTTAAAAGTAATTTTATTTATTATTATTTTTTGGTAAAAATATGTCTATACACGTCAATGCAGTGTCTATGGCTTATAACAGGGTGTATAAGTATGTATATTTGTATGTATATATCAGATGCGTGACGCAGACCGTCGCCGGCGCCGCTCGCGCTCGTGGGAGCGCCGCGCCCGCGCACGGAGACATGCGCGCGACAACGAACACAACAACGAGATGTCAGAAGGTTATTCCTTTTTATTATTTTTTTCACAAAGAAGCTTTTTTTGAAGCGACGGTAGCCTAATGGCTACGGCGTCGGACTTGCGATCATGTGGTTGCCGGTTCGAAACTCGCCCGTTGCACTACCCGACGTGAACCCACTCGTAATACAAGCATTTTAGATTAGTACGAGGGGTTAACAAGATTACTAGTAATGTGCGGCCCACATTGCTAGTAAGCTTTTTTTTTAAAATGTGTATGAAAATATGTATGAATGTGGAAGAAGCGAAAGAGATATGCAAGTCGTAGCAAGTGGCAGTCCATAGTTTCTGCCTACCCCTGTGGGAAAAAGGCGTGACTGTATGTATGTATTTTTTCACGTACAGTCGCCAGCAGGTCAAGCTATACAAAACTGTCAAATTTCTCCAAATGATTTTAAACCTTAATTTGTTGATAATTAAGTTCAAAATCAACTGAGAAAATTTTACATTTTGTGGTAACTTGATGTGCTGGCCGTACGTTCCCAAATAGATTTACTTATTTCACCTCGGCTTCTGCGTATCAACATGAAACATGCAACAGATTTTAAGTTGGATATCCAACAACTGTGAAAACCTTATCCAATTTGGTGCAGTAGTTTTGTGTGATGTACAAACATACAGACAGACAAACATACCAAAAATTTTGTGGTTTAGACCACTGATTATCCCGATAGAGATAGTATATTGATGCTGACGCCAATCTAAATATACGGGACTATCTCGGATAATTCGGAACACAACCCTTTCTTTAACCGTAAAAAATTAATGCGATATTGTGTACACGGCTACTGTTCCTATACAAATCCAGAATAAGCTGGACCCCGCATTATATGGACTGTCAAGTTTTCAGCTTATACTGACAATGTATAGCTTGAGCTGTAGCCAAAACAAAAAACTTTTACATGTTGATCTCCCTAAAAAATGGTTGAGCTACACGATGACTGATGTATGCGTGCCGTCAGTTAAGTCAGGTCAACTCAAAACTGCTATGGTTCTTCAAAAGGCCTGTTCAGATTTTTCCCTACAATATAAACCTGCATATCCTATAATATTACTATTGTCTGGACTTTAAAAGAGACCATGATTCTGTGAGTTTATTTTGGCTTTTCTTCTCAGAGTTCGTAGGATAGGAAAAGCCGGCGCCATCTAGTTTAAAACATTGACTTGTCTTTGAAGGATCTATTTACAGAAATAAAATATCTTTTCATTTCATTTACTGTGGGATTGGTCCTATAGCTAAATGTTATCAGGGTCCAGGGATCCTTTGGGAAAAATACAGTCGTGATGATATTTATGTTATGTTAATACATACATACCATCACGCCTGTATTCCCCGAAGGGTTAGGCAGAGGTGTACTAATGTAAACCCACATTTCGCCGGTATGTTTACGTCCCATGTAAAAGGGGGCGAGCCTATTGCCATTCACCGGGCACAAATCCAGACTCCGAGCTGCTACTGGGAATTTCATAGAAAAACCCAATAACACTGCTCGACCTGGGGATCGAACCCAGGACCTCTAGCGTAGCAGTCGCGCTTAGGACCACTAGACTAATGAGGCAGTTATGTCAATATGCGGTATTTTGTCGGACAGACGGCCGCCGTCCCGGTCACCATCACCTCGTGGCCGCTACAGAAACCGCAGTCCCCCGCCCCCAACTATCGACAGACAAAACAGCCGCTCTAGGTACGTATACCTATCTTCATATCCTTAACCCCCCCCCCCCCCCCCCTAATAATAATGGTTGAGCTACACGATGACTGATAAATGCGTGCTGTCAGTTAGGACAGTTCAACTCAACGCTGCTATTGCTGTTTCTTCAAAAGTCCTATTCACTACTAGCAAATAGTAGTGTTAAAATTTTACACTTTATTTAATAACGATTTTTAAGCAATAGTTCAGGTTTTTTAAAAATAAGTTGTGAGTTCATATCGCAATTTCCACTATCAGAATAATAAAAAAAATAGACGTATAATTTGCGAAAAAAAAATAGAAATCTGCTGGAACACCAGTCTAGCAAACTGGCAATAATTCCTGGTCTTTATTCCTACAGATCAAGATCACCAACGGTTCGCGACCGAGACCACGAGCGCGAGCGAGAGAGACTACGAGTGCCTCGGGAGTTAGAGCGAGACAGAATGTCGCGCGACAGAGAACATAGAGATAGATTGTCGCGTTCCAGAGACAGAGAACGGTAAGCAATTGTTTTATCAATCGACTTCAAAAAAGAGGAGGTTCTCAATTCCACTGTATTTTTTAACTTTCCAGAAGAAATAAAAACAAAATACCAAGAAAATAAAACAGCCTTCAAATTACTTTTAACAAAAAAGTTAAGCCGCCTTCAAAAAATAATAAAATAATTTTATGTCGGTTTTAAGTCGGTGACTTCAATTTGAGTGGTTACTTTGTTTTCGCCACCGATTTCCCAAACTGTTTGGGCGAGCCTATTGCCATAAACCGGGCACAAATTCACACTCCGAGCTGCTACTGGGAATTTCATAGAAAAACCTAATAACCTATGCTCGACCTGGGGATCGAACTCAGGACCTCTAGCGTAGCAGTCGCGCATTACCACCAACTAATGAGGCATAATAGACAATCTTCATAACTAAAGTGAACTGAAATTTTCCAATACCTAAATGTTTTTGTACTAGAATATTAGTATTATGTCCATTAAAGCTGGGATCCCTTTTGCATGTACACTGTATAAGCTACTAGCGACTTTCTAAGCTTGTGATGTTGTCTGCAGGTCACGCGAGAGGTCACGCGATCGTTCCCGTGGCTCTGCTTCCCCTCATCAGGAAACAAGGCTAGAACACAACGACGCTTACAAGCGACGCTGTAGAGACTTCGACGGTGAGTACAATGCTTTATAGATATATTTATTTCTGTGACTAGAAAGTGTTTTACTTGATTGACTTGATTGTGTCGGCATTTCGATGTTCTTAAAAAAGGCCGGTTCCGAGCACCCTAAACCGACGGTCATGCATGAAGAGATTAATGAATGTAGATGAAAAGGAAAGTAGTGTGCCAGGATCGTAGCAAGTGGAAATCTATAGACTCTGCCTACCCCCATGGGAGACAGGCGTGACAATATGTATGTGTCGGAAAACACAGAGAATCATGGTCTCTTCTAAATCCAGGACTATATAGTATTAAATTCAAATAAGAAGTGAGTGTTTTTAAAAGATTTTGAGCATTTTGTGAGAGATCTTTTTTAGAGTTGCAGCAATGTGGGTCGCACATTATTAGTATTCTTGTTTAGAGGATAGTATCCGCTCCGCATTCCACACAAAAGAAGTTTGGTCCTTGGATCTTGAATTATACCCAATGAAAGTCTTTGAAATCATTAAAATACGTGTTCCTTGAATGTAAAACTTCATTTCAATGCACGGTTAAAAAGTTACACGAGCTCAAAGAATGGTAATTTTCGATGAAAACGACCCAACTTTATGCTAGTATTTCAAGGCAATGTATCAGCACAGAGCCATTTTGACTCATGGTGAATCCAGATAATATAATAAATATCCGTTAACAAAAAATAGAATCTACGAAATATATTAAAAGAGATTGAGATTTCCAAATTTCGGAACAAGAAATACGCGTGAAAATGTTGCAAAGGTATTGTTGTTTCACCTCTCGAGCACGCGTTCGCATCGTGAGGGATAGAGACAGCGACAGTAGTGCAACAGTATTGCGTTGGCGAGGGACACTCCTCTTAACCTCTCGTGCTAATTTAAATGTTTGTAGTGGGTTCACGTCGGTAGTGCAATGGGTGGGTTTCAAACCGGCAACCACATGATCGCAAGTCCGACGCCCTAGCCATTAGGCTAGTGTTGCAATGTTTCTTTCGTTCTTTCTTTCTTAGGCTACTGCCGCTTATTGAGGCTTTCATGACTTGTTTGACATCTTGTCTTGTGAAAATAAGTAGTATATTTAGTATAATGATATTGTTTGTGTTACAGAGAAAGGTTACTGTATGCGCGGCGACCTGTGCCAGTGGGACCACGGCAGCGACCCCGTGGTGCTGGAGGACGCGGGCGCGGCGCTCTCCTCCGTGCTGGCCCTGCCCGCGCCCGCCCTGCCTGCTGTGCCTGGTCAGTATACTATATCACCACTATATTTAGTAGTAGTAGTAGTAGTAGTGCCAGGGGCGTAGCTACCGCCGTATCAGCCGTATCTTGCCTTGCAGGGGCCCCTAACGAGTGTAAGATTATCCCAGTGGAGTCGTGAATGGATCTATTCAATCTTCTATATCTTCTTTTTTCCCTTTTTTCGCATATATTGGTCTCACTCGCTCAATAACATTCCATTCCACACATCTCTTATTACGTTCCGTGTTCTCTCATTCTACAATAAAATGATAAATGTGAAAGTAACTATTTCAACCATTGAACAGATTTTGTAATTCTTTTTATATTTTTACAGAGTACAACCCGCTGACGCCGGATATATGGTGTGGTGGTTTCCCTGCCTACCCACCGCCTCATCCGCATCACCCACATCCGCCCAGAGAACTCATACCTATACCACGGTAAGTCACAAAATATCTATTTATCATGATATGACCCAACATGCAACACCCAACAAAATGGGTTGGAGGCTCAGGCTCGAGTCAAGTGAGTCGAAGTTGTCATAAAATTTAAATAGTCATCGTAGTTGCCATATTCACTAAATTCGGCATAGTCATAATAGTCGACATAGTCAAAAGTAGCCACAGTCATAAAAGTAGCCACAGTCATAAAAGTAGCCAGTCATAAAAGTCGCCACAGTCATAAAAGTAGTCATAGCCATTATAGGTGGCATAGTCATAAAAGTCGCCATAGTCATAAAAGTTGGCATATTCATAATAGTCGACATAGTCAAAAGTAGCCACAGTCATAAATGTAGACAGCCATTAAAGTCTGCATAGTCATAAAAGTCGCCGTAGTCATAAAAGTCGGCAAAGTCATAAAAGTCGACACGTTCATAAAAGTAGACATAGCCATGAAAGTCGGCACAGTCATAAAAGTCGGCAGTCATAAAAGTCGATATAGTCATAAAAGTCGGCATCAGCATGAATGGGTCCGCAGTCTAAAAACTAACTTACGACATACGACCTAAGCTTACGACTACGACTTGTAACTAATATGACAATGTAAAACTGTCTTTAAAGGATCTCTTTGCAGAAAATATAATAAATATTTTGTTTGTAGCAGCATCCGTCACGAGGCAGTGCGCGGCGCCGGCGCAGCTCCCCCGCGCCACCCGCCGCCGCACAAGAAGAACTTTGATTACAACAGATTCGGTATGTACACATCACCAACATCGCTGACCCTATTATCTAAATATATGTAACTCAAAGGTACTGACATAGTGATCTTTTTTTTTTTTATTCGTTTATTCATGGATATTATACATACAAAGTAACACAATTCTTCTGCCAAACTGCAGTACAGTTTGTCGGCAGTACGTGTGCGTTGATATCTATCAACGCACAGCCCAAACCACTGAACGGATCGGGCTGAAATTTGGCATGCAGGTAGATGTTATGACGTAGGCATCCGCTAAGAAAGGATTTTGATTAATTCTACCCCCAAGGGGATAAAATAGGGGATGTAAGTTTGTATGAAACACGCGGGTGAAGTCGTGGGCGGAAAGCTAGTTATCCCATATACATGCCCGCAGTGCCTATGTGCAGTGATAGCCTAGTGATATGACCATTCAACTGTCAAGTTAAAGTTCATATCACTAGGCTATCATTGCATCCACGCACGAAGTTCCTGCTTCCTAGTTCGAATCCACGCACCTCTGACTTTTCGAAGTCATGTGAACGATGTGTGATGTAAACGGTGAAGGAAAACATCGTAAGGAAAACCTGCATTCTTTAGAGGTTTTTTTGACGGCGTGTTAAGTCTGTCAACCCGCAGTAGGTCCGAACTCGCCGTACGAAACGCAACAGTATACATACTGCTACTTGACGTCGATATTCTGTGCGATGGTAGTACTTCCCCGGTCGTACCGACACATTCATGCTGGCACTTAAAAATGCCAACGAGGCACTACCTACTAAAAATCTTCTTATATGGGAACTATCCCAAATTGATATATAAATCTATGTTACAGGTCCCGCCCGTCCGCCTCTCCCCGCTAACGCGGTGAACTGTTCACTGGAAGTTAAGAAAGTACCTCGCGGTCTCAACGACATCACACACCTAAACAATCATTTCTGCAAGTTCGGCAAGATTGTTAACATACAGGTCAGTTTACTGATTTCCGTCATATAAACTCAAAGACGTATTATTATATAGACGCGTTATTCACGATCATTATGGCTATCAAAAACAGCACAACTATTAGATATCTACTAATACGTGCGAAGAAAGAAAAAAAAAAGACACCTCACGGTGTAGTTGTCGTTAGAAAGAGCCGAATATACATTTAGTTACGTTACGATTAAGTTCTGCATTCTAATTGATCAAGCGTAACGCTGGTTGGTGCTTAACTAAACGCGATCCGGGCAATTGCCTTGATTTCTTGTTGCCATTTTAGAGAGCGGGTAACGTATCTATAGTTTATATATCGTTTTATAAACTCCTTTTTGCAAATATTAGACAAATAATAAATTTAGAAGCTGCGTTAGCCTAATGGACAGGGCGTCGGACTTGCGATCATGGGGTAGGCAGAGATTATAGATTTCCACTTGCTAATCATGTGGTTGCCGGTTCGAAACTCACCCATTGCATTACCGACGTGTACACACTCGTAATAATTTAGCTTAGTACGAGGAGTTAACAAGATTAAGTAACGTCCGACCCACATTGCTACTAAGCTTTTTTTAAAAAAACCTTGTAGTGACACGAATTGGAAAGGAATATGCTAAGATGACGTTTGCATGTTGAGAGAATGAATGAAAGATGATTAATAAAGGAATTTATAAGGCGAATGTCAGCGGCAGCGTCGGCAGAGGTCGCCCTAGAAAGACATACACCGATCTTATAGGCGATGTCCTCGTGAGTAGATGAAAAGATGTATGAATGTGGAAGAAGCGAAAGACGTATGTAAGAGTCGTAGCAAGTGACGGTCTATAGATTCTGTCTGCGCTGTAAGAAAAATGCGTGAGCGTATGAATTAAAGTATGGTATAATTATGATCATCATCATCAGCCTATACTAGTCCACTGCTGGACATAGGCCTGATGATGATGATGATGATGATGATGATGATGATGATGATAATTATGATACGATTGAGCCTTTCTATGTAATTATCATTATAGTACTTTTCCGCCCCCCGTGGACTATACGTTTCTTTTCATTTTTCGCAATAATATGTAGCCCATTTACTCAGGAATAATGTAGCTTTCTATTGGTGAAAGAATATTTCAAATCGGTTCAGTACTTTCAGAGCCTATTCAATGCAAATAAACAATCAAATCTTTATAGTATTAGTACATACATACATATTGTCACGCCTGTCTCCCATGGGGGTAGGCAGAGACTATAGATTTCCACTTGCTACGATCCTGGCACACTACTTTCGCTTCATCTACATTCATTAATAGCTTCTTCTACCGTCGGTTTAACGTGCTTGGAACCTGGTCTTTTTTAAGATCATCCGCAATTTGGTTGCGGTACGTTCGCCGAGGTCGTCCCCTTCCAACTCGTCCATCCATACTCACCATATATACTTGTTTCGTCAATCTCCGTTCATCCATTCTCTCTACATGACCAAACCATCTTAACATACCTCTCTCAATCCTTGTTACTACATCTTCTTTCACTCCACAACACTCCCTTATCACACTGTTTCTCACTCTATCTTTTAGCGTAACATTATATTAGTTTAGTATATAATATATTCTTACTTCCAGGTGTGTTACGACGGTGATCCAGAGGCGGCTCTTATAACCTTCAGCAACCCAACGGAAGCTAACGTCGCGTATAAGAGTACGGAGGCAGTTCTCAATAACCGGTTCATCAAGGTTTTCTGGCATAACCCTGAGGTGAGTAGCTAGACTGTCAAGCTGTGGGTCACCTCTGACTTTCCGTAATTATAAGAGTATTGTAAATATTGTGACTGCCTCGGTAGTCTAGTGGTCCTTAGCGCGACTGCTACGCTAGACGTCCTGGGTTATATCCCCGGGTCGAGCAAAGTGTTATTGGGTTTTTCTATGAAATTCCCAGTAGCAGCTCGGAGTCTGGAGTTGTGCCCGGTTAATGGCAATAGGGTCGCCCCTTATTACATGGGACCTAAACATACCGGCGAAATGTGGGTGTACTTTAGTACACCTCTGCCTAACCCTTCGGGGAATACAGGCGTGATGGTATGTAAGTATTGTAGACGTCAGGTGGCGCGATGAACTCGACTTCTTTGCGAAGATTGGGTCGTTAAAACTTTGGATAGGTCGGCCTGGAAAGAGGTAAGGGAAGTCTCTGCCCAGCAGTGGGACGAAATGGGTTAGAAAAAAAAGAGTATTGTATCAGATTTAATAAAACCACAAGTCCTTGCTAAAGAAAACCGTTTCCTACCTAGGATGATTCGCGAGGCTATTGAAATTAAAAAAACATCCAAATTTCAATAGAGAAGATGGCTGGGTCTTACCATTTGCTTGGAACCCAATCATAAATTCCATTAAATCCAAGCACAAAACTGCGAGACCTAAGGATACGGTGAGCTCATTCTGTGTGACCGGCATAAATAATAATCAACAAAATCTAGGGTAGCTGTTGATAATTTTGACATTAGGACGACCAACACCTCAGTCCACCCGTGACCATGGATGCTTTAAAGGATCCGAAACGTCGGGAATTTAAAAATATCAATGTAACGCGATAAAATCCGTAAAAAGTAGTTTTATTTCAATGTCTAATATTCGCGTAAGTGTTAGAAACCAGTAAGTATTGTATTGTGTTACTACTTAATTTAATTCGCACTGAAGACAGAATCTTATCGGGCAACTAGTACTATGAAACTGGGGAATAGGGCTGTATCTGCTTACTGTATTATTTTTGGCAAAGTAAAGAATTTTTTATTTTATTTTTAGTAATAAGTAATTCTCACTCGCAAGGAAAATTTGAAACCTGCACCTTGAGGGATTTTCTTGACGGCGTGTGAAGTCTGCCAACCCGCAGTAGGCTAGCGTGGTGGACTATAGCCTAATCCCTCTCGTTCTGAGAGGAGACCCGTGCCCAGCAGTGGGAAGATATTAATGGGTGACGATGTATATATAAACTTAATATTTTATTTCCAGAACAAGCAAGAAAACATGGCGCCTGGCGGCCAGCAAGCTAACAAACAAATGGACAGACAGAACTCGCAACATCCTATGTCTCACAACAAGGTGTTGATAAACAGAGACAACATCAAGGCAACTGCCGACAACAACGCTAAACAACTCATGGAGAAGGTAATTAGGGACTTATGCATATTGCCCTATTATGTTCGAATCAAAATCTTTATCTCGCGGAACGGCGCAGAAATACTTACTCCCATTTCCAAGGCTTTGTTATAGTTTTTTTTTGTTTATGGAAGCACTAATAGCGCACGCAAAAATTGCTAATAATAATTGCATAGAACAATTTTACATACCATCACGGCAGAGGCAAAATTGTACTTAATGTAGTCGCCAGCACATCAGGTTATTCAAAACTGTCAAATTTCTACAAATGATTTTAAACCTTAAAATGTTAATGGTTAAGTTCAAAATCAACTGAGAAAATTTGACATTTTGTGGTCACAGAAGTGCTGGCGGCCGTACATCCACAGTTTGCCGGTATGATAAGGTCCCATGTAATAGAGGGCGAGCCTTTTGCCATTAATCGGGCACAAATTGAGACTACAAGCACTACTGAGAATTTTATAGAAAAACCCAATAACACTTTCTTTACCTGGGAATCGAACCCAAGACCCTCTACCGTAGCAGTTGAGCTTAGGACCACTACTCATATTTATCAATTATTTTTTCCTTTTTAGCAGGAGAAAGAGAAAGAACTAGCGAACGGCCTAGAACCAAAGAAAGAAGTAGTAAAACAATCAATAACTAAGAGTAAACAAGTTATGGAAATGCATAAGAGAGCGCAAGCGTTGTTGGAGACGCAACTACAACAACAAATGTTGTTGATACAGCGGCTCGAGTCCGGTAAGTTGATATTGTCATATAAGTCAACACAGTTATATGTATAAGTCGACACAGTCATAAAAGTCGGCATAGTATAATAGTCGATACAGACAAAAGTTAGCATAGTCACAAAAGTCAACATAGTCATAAAAGTCGGCATAGTATAAAAGTCGACATAGTCACAAAAGTCAACATAGTCATAAAAGTCGACATAGTCATAAAAATCGGCATGTTCATAAAAGTCGGTGTAGTCATAAAAGTCGGCATAGTCATAAAAATCGGCATATTCATAAAAGTCGGTGTAGTCATAAAAGTCGGCATAGTCATAAAAGTCGGCAAAATCATAAAAATCGATAGTTGTATAGTTCCATAGTTTACAATATATAGGTATAGTTTCGAAAATAATAGCAACACATAGCACCCACATTGCAAGTAAGCTTTTTTTTTTAAAAACATCCATCCAAATAATGACTGCGTTAAGCGTACCATTACCTCATCAAAATCTAGTCTTCAATATAAATATCATAATTTTATGTTTACTAGGCAACGTAACGGGCGCCCAGCGGTCAGCGTTGCTAGAAGCGATCAATTCGGCGCAGGAGGGCATTGAGAAGCTGCGCAAAGAACTCGTCGCGTACAACGGAACTCTTAAACAGATGCAGGTATGTAACTCGACTTGTGCGTGTGAGTACCGAGATTTATACTTCCATACTAAAGTTATAAACAACCTGGGACCCGCTTTGACTAGCTTCCGGCCCGGTTACAGTTTGTTCGAAATAACCAAACCTGTCTGAAGTTAGCCGTTCCGAAATACCGCGGGGATAAAATCGTTTAATTAAGTGTTTCAATACATAAAATATCGGAATTAGTAAACAAAATAATTAGAAATGTGAAACATATACGAATTATCTTTACACCGACTCTTTCCATCAAAATTTACCACTTCTAAACCACTTGCAGACAACTTCAGATCGGCTTACTTATTTCGAACAAACTGTTCTATCGGGTATCGGGTCATACAGGTTACTACCGGGTCATATATTTACCAAGGGATAGTTTATTATCTTTTTCCATGCAAAGATTATAATGTTATTTTAGTGAAGGAAAAATAGGACTGCAGGCAGGATTCGAACCTGTGTCTTCTGGTTAGGTACACCAGACGCTATGATCGCTATGCCACCGCGAGTCCCACCCGCCAGGTCGAAATTTGCCTTCACATTTTTAATTTACGTCTTTGAGGTGACTAACCTACACAAGACATAGGTGCGAATCCTGTAGGCAGTCGTATTTTTCCTTGACTAAAATAAGGGGTATTTTATTTAGAAATAATAATAGTGAGTACAATTTTGCGATTTACATTTTATATTTAATTATTCCGTGTTATTGTTACTCTGCGGCTGCGTTCGACTGACGACAAAACATGTTGCAAACAGCTACCTAGCCCTCTCACTCTTCCAGAGTTAGATAGAGTAAGATAGATATTTGAAAAATGATTTGTCGCGAGTGGGAACGATCTATGTTGATTTGTCTCGTGTTGAGATCAGAAATTTCCTTTTTTCTTTCTTAAAATAAATCCGAACTTCATTAAAACACAATTTCATTGCTCGTATTGTAGGTAAGCAGAGAACATGATTATACTTCAAAATTTTTATGAAAATAATTGTAATATTTAAGTCATAATATTATGTTCTCAACGATCCAACAACGCGGTATCAAAATTGCGAAACAACACATCTTATTTCGAAAAGTTTAAGAGGCTTCAATTGTAGGATCTTTAAAATATATCATTAACATATCATCGCGCCTGTATTCCCTGAACGGTTAGCGAGAGGGATAGTTCGCCGATAAGTTGAAATGAAATTTATTTCACTTAAAATTGAGTACAGTTTGTGCGAAATAACAGCCAAGGCCAAGGCTAAGGTAATAAAAAGTATTAGAATGACTCTTTTTGAAGACAATTGGGATCATATACATCCATACATTATGGTATAGACAGAATTGGGAACTAGTGAAAGGGGGGGAGGGGGGAGGAACCAAGTGATAAGGTCGCTTCAATTAATTCCTTCCGTATCATGGAAGATTGACTGATGAAAAGTATAAAAAAAAGTACTGCACCAACCAAAAGTGAAGGACAGAGTATTTTTTTAACAAGCTAAGTTAGCCGTTACTAAGGCAATACAGGCGTGATGATATGTTATTTTATTATTAATGTTGTAGTATACTACAATATATTGTTGTGATACGACAGGACGAGTCGGTTGCAAGGAACATGTCGCGACTACAGTTACAGGTACCGACAAGTTGCGAGACGCATGCGTGTTATATATATGGCTTTTGTATTGTTATATATTTAGCTAAACGCAAAGACATTTCTTCGTAGATGAGCACAGAAGACTGACTGAAAAATCGTCCTTCAGGATTTTGGTGGGAATTAAGAGAGGATGTTCTATCCCTTTCCCCCAAAATGATATGATGATATAGTCGCTCTCTGTCTAGCATAAAAATTCTTATAACTTTTTTATTTTTGAACTAATTTTAATTTTGTTTTGATGGTTTTTTTTATGTTAAAATAAACAAATCTATACAACTTTTTCTCATGTTAAAAGTTATTTCTTTTAATTACTTATGGTTATCTTTGACAAGTACACTAACTAACTTTTCGATTCCAAACTATACATCTAATAATTCAAATATTTCGTCCTAGGTTTAAAATTTAACGTTGATCTTAAATAAGTTTTTTTAAAGATTTATTTATTGTTATGAGTATATTTGCACCGTTAATTTTAACTTTATTCTAACTTTATGGTCTTTTAATGCTTAAAATAGCATCCATATCGTGATGTCTAGGTTTTTAGCTGATATATTTAAAAAAAACTATTAGTTCATTGCAGATCTTTGGGTCTGTATTGTATGATAGTGGTGATATGAAACGCCTCATGCATTTTATTTAAAATACACAGCATTTGTGAATGCAATGCATCTTGTTTTTCATTCTTCATTGCACATCACTTTATTATTCTCATATTATGATTAATTCTATGAAAAAACAAACAAACATCGACTCGTAAAAGTGTCTTTAAAATATCTATTTACAGAAATAATATCATATACCATTTAATTATGTAGTTGAAGATTGAGTGAGGTGCTTAGCTCTCTAGATTACTGTAAAAAAATATGTTTCGAATTTTAATTTGTACTTTGAACCGAATCCCATGTATTGTCACTGTAAGTCCAAATTGGTATTCGCACTATACAATATTATAAATGGAGAGTAAATCCGACCCGAAATAAAATGCCGTCAGTTGTCAAACGTTATGTCAACAACTGTCATCTGTCAACCGGCCCTTAAAATAGGGTAATAACATAACATACCATCACGCCTGTATTCCCCGAAGGGTTAGGCAGAGGTGTACTAATGTACACCCACATTTCGCCGGTATGTTTAGGTCCCATGTAATAGGGGGCGAGCCTATTGCCATTAACCGGGCACAAATCCAGACTCCGAGCTGCTACTGGGAATTTCATAGAAAAACCCAATAACACTTTGCTCGACCTGGGAATCGAACCCAGGACCTCTAGCGTAGCAGTCGCGCTTAGGACTTCTAGACTAATGAGGCAGTCTAGGGCAGGCAAAATAGGGTAATCTTTTTTAAATAAACTCTGAAAAACCATTTTTCTACGACTGTACTCTTCTTTAAATGGAATTTTTGTTTCTATTTTTATGAAAATGACCATTTTCCTATTTATAAAACATATTTGAGTTTGAAAGACTAAGCGATTGCCTTAGCTTTAGTAAAGCAGGCTATTTCCAACACACCATATATGGGATGATATGGGAATAAAGGTATGGGAATGATTTTCTTTATATTGCAATGCATGTGGGTTTGTAAGTTTGCATTACATAAAAAAGCTCCATAACCTATAATCATCCAGGATTACATGATAATTTCATTTTTATGTGAAATTATTTATCCTTTGTTTTTTCATAAAGAAAAACAAAAGAGGGCCCCAGAGAGAAATACTAAATTTTTAGACCGATTTTAATTTAACTACTACAAGTTTTTGAAACCTAATTAAATACTTAATATCAATATAACGCCATAAATTCCCTATAAAGTCATTTTACATCAAAACAAGGCGTTGTCGGATTTTTTAGGTGATATATCAACACGAAACATGCACTAGATTTAAAGTTACATCTCCAGCAATACAACTGTCAGAACCTCATTCAATTTCGTGGAGTAGTTTTTACGTGATCCGTGTGCAAACATATAAACAGAGATTAAAAAAAAACTTGTTTTAGCTTGTTTTTTTTTTATTAAAAAACCTTATTAGTAATGTGGGTCGCACATTACTAGAAATCTTGTTAACCCCTCGTACTAATCTAAATGCTTGTGTTACGAGTAGGTTTACGTCGGTAGTGGAATGGGTGGGTTTCGAACCGACAACCACATGATCGCAAATCCGACGCCCTAGCCATTAGGCTACCGCCGCTGTTGATTTAAGGGTATTACATTGCCGAATGACCTTGAGGATTCGGGTTTTTGTGCTAGTATTTGTTACTCTATCGACATTTGATCGTACTCAATAAAAGGAACTGAAGATTAAGCAAGAATACAGATATGTCGCAGTGTCGTCATCGTATTTACCTATTTTATTCGTTCTCTGAAAGATTTAAGACATTTTGTTCCTCTAGATAAAAGTCTTGTACGAGTTACCCACATCTATAATTATTATAGGTAATTCTTGATTATTTTGAAATAAGGGATACCTACACCTTTCTACATATTACTTTAGTACCTAATGAAAATAACTAGGGTGACCTGGCTTAAAACATTTATTTATATTTACATATAATTGAATACGGGTGCCACTATAATTATGATATATTCTGAGGGTCTGATGATGATCAGGTAAGTGCTTATAGGTTCTCAGAAACGGAGATAGCTAGGATGAGCTGGCTTTCAACATTCATCTAATTGAGTGTGGGTGCTACTACATGATACATTCTGAGGGTCTGATGATGATCAGGTAAGTCCTTCTAGATTCTCAGAAACGGAGATAGCTAGGATGAGCTGGCTTTCAACATTCATCAAATTGAGTGTGGGTGCTACTACATGATAAATTATTCACTTTACCTTATCGCGCGTTGCGAAAGGGGACTTGACGGAAAAAAACGACACTTAAAAGTGTAACGACGTGCATGTTTGTTTCTCTTTACAGAGAAAAATACATGCAAACAAACATGCATGAAATGCAGAAAGTTTCGTAAGTCGAAGTCAAAGTCAAAGTCGAAGTCGAAGTTGATATGGGTGTCAATTTCAAGGTTTATCGGGATGCTAATTGGGCCAAAATACTTTTTGATGCCTAAAAACTGGTCCCTCCGAAAGAATAATTAATTTTATGGGATATCAGTACAAAATTGCGCAAAAAGTATACTTATATCGAAATATAACATTATTTTCTAACGCAGAAAACAAGATTTGACCGGGAAAATATGTTATTTATCCTAAAATTGCAGTAACAACGTTGTAATTTTTGGTAACGCAGTCGTTCTTAGTACAAAATATTGCTGTCCTTGAGCACTGTGCCAAGATGTACTTAGCTATTTCTCCCAATATTTCCTAGGTGGCGTTGAATCTTAAATGTCCCTATGAAAATGTAACATTTGAACCTTATTACAACGCCAATAGATATTTTTTACATTAAATATTTCATGGAATAAAAAAATATTTTGTCTGTGTCCCCAACAAAGAACAAAATCGTAACTACCTTGCGTTGCTATATGAAAATAAACCTTAAAGTGAGTGTGTTACATTTTATTTCACTTCATTTGGTTCGACTTATTGTAACGATTAGAACGAATGATAGCAACTGCGCGGGGGGGAGACCGCTAGCCGGATCAGGCGCGTCACAGTCGTTGAGAGAGGTGCGTGTGTTTATTGCGTGGCCGCTGAGTTACCGCTGCCGAAAGGTACGTACTGACGATATTTACATTATTGTTATTTTAATACGCAGCTAGTCATGTTTTGTTTCTATCAGTGCTAGAATATTTGCATTTTGTTATTCTTTTTAGTGAATATTTACAACGAAGTCAAATATTTACAACTGCGTAACTGCTACACTGCGTTACTACTACTAGTCACAGACTATTCAGCGAATACAATTTCATCCGCGTTACATGGAATTTCTTTGAAGCTGGTCATGGAAATGGAGCTGCTGATGGCGTTGGTGGCTACCTCAAACGCACCGCAGATGAAAAAGTAGCTGCTGGTTCCGATACTTCTGATGCAGAAGCTCTTTATTACACTTTGAAGGATTTGAGCAAGGTTCAAATGTACTTACTGACTGAAAGCGACATTCAAATCGTTGAAAAAGCACTACCTAAAAACCTAGTGCCACTCCAGGGTACTATGGAAGTACATCAAGTTTTTACTGACACTCCCGGTGAACTTCAATACAGAGACCTCAGTTGCTTTTGCGAAAGGGGTTTTTGCTGTTGCATGAATCCAAAAACATATCAGCCTGTTCCTGTTCCTGTCATTAATACACTTAGAGAAGATATTCTTTCGTTTGAATTGGATGAGGAATCAGTCCTAGATGACATTTCTAATGTCGTTGCCGTACCTAGAAGATCATATTATAATACGGTTTATTCCTCATCTTCCAACTCTGGCGACGAACCTTTAGCAAGCTTTAGCCAACCATCGGTTTTTTAATATAAACGAAATGCAGCTAATTGTAAAGGAAAATGTTCATCCTTCAAAAATATGTGACGGTGTCCATGTTTTAATAAAAGTGTCTTCTGTCAAAGACAAACACTACACTTACCTCGGCGTCGCTAAAAGTGAAGTCGATGAAAAAGGAGACGTAAAAATTATGTTTTACAAGATGGTAGATAAAACTGGCAAAAGATTCAAAGCAGTGGAGACTGATATTTCTTACGAGCCTTACGATAACATTTTGGAAATTGTTCCTAACCCTAAAGTTATCGTAAAAGGTAAAAGGGTATATTTTCATTACGATGAAGCAATTAACGTATATGAAAAGTAAGACTGAATTATTTGTATTTAATTTGCTAAGTTTGTTGTTTTTGAAGTTATTTGAGTTACTTGATACTATATCACGTCATAAGAAGTAAAATTTTGTTTTTTTTTATCATTATAACAGATCTCTATAGAAAGTACAAAGTATAGTATGTAAGAAAATACTACTGTGTTACTAAGCTTACTACTGCGTTACTTTTGTGTCCCTTTGATTATTGTAGTAATTTCAGTAATACATGGGCTTCTAGTGATCTTAAATGCCTGAACCTCTTACGTACGTATTATTGATCAAAAGTGGAAGGTTATGCCATTAGGTGGTATTAAATATAAGTTGTTTTTTGTTATTAATAGGAAAGTTTATGTTTTAAAATGACACTTTGGTAACGCAGTAATCTTAATTATTAAGAATACTCCATGAAACTGATTATTTCTGTGATTTAACTTACTAAGAGCTAAATGTAAGCGTTACAGTTTAAAACTGGCATATTGAAAAGTCTGATTGTGCAATTTTAATTAAAAAAGTTAATTTTGTAAAAAAGTAACGCTGTTGTTTAATTTCTTGACACCTTGATATATTAGTTGCCAGAAATATAATAAACTCATTAAAACTATCGCTGCAGAGGTATGTATATTATAAATCGAACTATAACTAATCTATATTTACCTAAAAAAACAAAGAAATTTAATATTTTATTTTTATTTTTTATCGAAATTTGTATGCTCGGATTAGGCATTAAAAAGTATTTTGGCCCAATTACGAAAATGACATTAATTTTGAAATCCAAGATGGCCGACATTATTTTTCTTATTAAATTTATATGGGTGTCAATTTCAAGGTTTATCAGGATGCTTATTACGAAAATGACATTAATTTTGAAATTCAAGATGGCGGACATTATTTTCTTTATAAATTGATATGGGTGTTAATTTCAAGGTTTATCGGGATGCTAATTACGAAAATGACATTAATTTTTAAATCCAAGATGGTGGACATTATTTTCTTTATAAATTGATATGGGTGTCAATTTCAAGGTTTATCGGGATGTTAATTACGAAAATGACATTAATTTTGAAATCCAAGATAGCGGACATTATTTTTCTAAATAAATTGATATGGGTGTTAATTTCAAGGTTTATCAGGATGCTAATTACGATAATGTCCGCCTTGAAATATATCTAAAATTAATATCATTTTCGTAATTAGCATTGCGATAAACCTTGAAATTGACAACCATATCAATTTATGTAGGTATTTAGAAAAATAATGTCCACCATCTTGGATTCCAAAATTAATATCATTTTCGTAATTAGCATCCCGATAATCCTTGAAATTGACACCCATATCAATATTTAGTAAAATAATGTTCACTATCTTGGATTTTAAAATTGATGTTATTTTCGTAATGAGAATCCCGATAAACCTTGGAATTGACACCCATATCAATTTATAAAGAAAAATAATGTCCGCCATCTTGGATTTCAAAATTAATGTCATTTTCGTAATAAGCATCCCGATAAACCTTGAAATTGACACCCATATCAATTTATAAAGAAAAATAATGTCCGCCATCTTGGATTTCAAAATTAATGTCATTTTCGTAATAAGCATCCCGATAAACCTTGAAATTGACACCCATATCAATTTATAAAGAAAAATAATGTCCGCCATCTTGGATTACAAAATCAATGCCATTTTCATCATCAGTACCCCAAGATACATCGAAATTGACACCCATATCAATTTATTTAAATGATGTGCGCCATCTTGGATTTTGGAATACGTCTCGATAAAGAGGGGAATAACGACTTTTGGTGACATGAAAATACGCAACTCCTATTGACCTGATCTCGCATTGTAAAGACTTTCTGTACAATAA
The DNA here is from genome assembly GCA_958496365.1 of Subacronicta megacephala. Classification (NCBI taxonomy): domain Eukaryota; kingdom Metazoa; phylum Arthropoda; class Insecta; order Lepidoptera; family Noctuidae; genus Subacronicta; species Subacronicta megacephala. The sequence goes on along the minus strand of OY292541.1, from coordinate 1,998,743 downwards.
AGGGTCAGCTTGTACTGGTGATTATGTATAGCTTGTTAAACCTAGGTATCCAGTATAAGCTGACCTCGCATTGTATAGACTGTCCGTACAATAAGCGGTCAGTTTGTACTGGTGATGTAGGTATAGCTTGTTATACATATAAGCTGAGCTCGCATTATATAGACTTTCGTACAATAAAAGGTCAGATAAACTAGTATCTCAGTCGGTACCTACTTAGATACTCCGAGGTTCATTCAAACTTTGGATAACATGATTATTATGTATAATCCGAATTAAAATGATTAAAAAAGATTGTCGGCAGTTAGAGCCAGACAAAGGAGTGCGCCCGTAGATTTCATTTCACTATGGTTAATCTATGATAATGATCAAGAACAAAAACAAAATTATAAACTACTTTAAATATATTTACAAACTTAATTTCTACGTAATATTTATATTTGTACTATTTACGATATTGCTTAATTCAAAAATCATTCAAAAATCATCACTTTTGTAATTTATTTGCAAACAATAACGCACGTACAGCCCACCCGTCGCAAGAGTCGTCGAGACACTGATATTCGCGTCCTGAGTATTCATCACGGGCATTGCGGGGGTGCTTCGCGGGGGGCGCTAGTGAAGTTTCGGGTTTTTCTTTATTATTTAAAAATATTCAAAGAAATAGGAAAAATTAAACAATACAAGTTGTTAAGTGTGTTATTACAAATTTTTTGGTATAACATTTATGACAAACTATTAAGCGGTTAAAGAGACAAAATGCAATTTAGTTTGGAAAAGGACTATTTTCTTCGATTTATTTAAAAAAAAATGGGGCACTTTTATGAAAAAATTAAACAATACAATTCAAATCAAATCAAATCAAATGTTTTTATTTCAAATAAGCTTTCACAAGCGTTTATGAAACGTTATTGACTCTAGTTGCACGGTTCCAAAAAGTTGATCTCATGGAGAAGAATCCGGCAAGAAACTCCATAGACACTCTTTTAAAATATATTGTTTTAACATAATTTGCTGGTACATTATGCCGATAACAGGATGTGAGTGCATTGGAGGTTTATGTCATAATTAGCCTGAAGTCGGGACTAAAATTACAAGAAGGTTCTCAGCAAATGAGAACGCAATGTCAAACTAAAACAGATACACTATGTGTAAGAATACACATCATCAAAAATATGAACTAGGATAACTATAAACTACTTAGACATAAATGGCTACGATGTACTCACATTTACAGTTCCTGTTTATATAAAGTGGTAAACAATATACAAGATAATTGAGAGTGAATAAAGTAACCTCAGGTTGCCAGGGAGACCACAAGTGCACCCGTATTTTAACACCACACATTTTTATCATCAACGTAGTCCTTGATTTTGTAATATGCTTTCTTAACAAGGACCGATTTAACATAATTTTTAAATTTCTTACCGGTGAGATCGGTGACAGATTTTGGAAGTTTATTGTAAAAACGCACACAATTTCCTAGAAATGATTTATTGGTTTTAGTTAATCTAAATTTAGGCACCACTATTTTATGTTTATTTCTAGTATTATGGTTGTGAAAGTCGCTATTTATGCTGAACATATGCAGGTTTTTGCGGATATACACGATGTTTTCTAAAATATAAAGTGACGGCAGCGTTAGTATACTGACGTTCTTGAAGACTTCTCTAAGGGAATCGCGAGGGCCCATATTGTAGATTGCGCGGATGGCCCTTTTCTGCAAGATGAAAATAGAATCTACGTCAGCAGCTGATCCCCACAGCAGAATACCGTATGACATAATGCTGTGAAAGTAAGCGAAGTATACAAGTCTAGCAGTAGCTACGTCAGTGATCTGCCTAATTTTCCTAACTGCATATGCTGCGGAACTTAATCTGCGAGACAGGGCTGAGATGTGAGCACCCCATTGCAACTTACTATCAACCGTTATACCTAAAAAAACAGTTTCATTGATTAGATTGAGTTTGCTGCCTTCAAGAATTAAATTAGTTTCAACTTGTGGTACATTTGGTAATGAAAATTTTAAACATTTTGTTTTGCTAGCATTAAGTAGTAAATTATTAGCAGCAAACCAGTTAGATAGTGATTTTAGGCTCTCATTTACACTAAAAAGATTGCTATCATTCCGTTCAATCTTAAATATAAGTGAAGTATCGTCAGCAAATAGCACTATATTAGAAATCTCAGACATCATATAGGGGAGGTCATTTATATATGCTAAGAAAAGGAAAGGGCCTAAGATAGAGCCTTGTGGAACCCCCATTTTAACTACAGACCCGGGAGATGTAACTCCATTAATGCCCACTTTTTGTCGCCTCTTCGAAAGATAGGAAGACACAAGCTCCAAAGATAGCCCCCTTATTCCGTAGTAGTCTAATTTACGGATAAGCGTGTCGTGATCAACGCAATCGAAAGCTTTGGAAAGATCACAGAAGATACCTAGGGCATCCTGAGATCCTTCCCAAGCCTCTAAAATATGAGAGACTAATTTCGTGCCTGCATCAGATGTTGACCTACCCTTCGTGAAGCCAAACTGTTCATTATGTAAGATCTTATTAACGTGAAAATGTGCCATCATTTGATTAAGCATGAGTTTTTCAAATATTTTACTTAAAGCAGGGAGAACAGAAATGGGCCTATAATTACAAGGATCCGCCTTACAGCCTGATTTGAAAATTGGAATGACTTTACTTTGCTTCATTAGGTCTGGAAAGCTTCCTGTCATAATACAAAGATTAAATAAATTTGCAAGGGTAGGTGCGATATCGTCAATAATCGACTTCAGTAATCTAACAGATATGCCCCATAGGTCTTCGGTATTTTTCATATTAAGACTATTAAAAGCTTTTTTGACCGTAAGGGGAGACACTTGACTAAATTTAAAATTTGGTATTTCTCTATTGAAAAATTTCTTAGCTAGAGATTCTGCTAACGATGAGGACGAATGTAAAGAGTTCGTGACCTCGATCGGAATATTAGTGAAATATTGTTCAAAAGCTTTTGCGACTTCTACTTTGTTTGAAATTACTTTGTTGTTTAATTTTAAATTAAGTTCTGATTCCTGTTTATTGTTGATGCCCCTTTCCGAATTTATTATCTTCCATACTGTTTTAATTTTATTATCGGATTTGTTTATTTGACGACTGATAAGTTTAGATTTTGCTTCAATGCATACTTTTTTAAAACATTTAGAATAATTTCGCACATAATTATGAAAACTTATATCAGAGGTTAGAGATTTTTCATAATACAGATTATAAAGCACATCTCTACTTTTCCTAATGCCGTATGTGGCCCATTCATTAAATTTACTATTTTTACGATGTGAAGCCTTTCTAAGAGGGCATGACTTGTTTAATGACTCACATATTATATTGAACAGCTTGCTATAAATAGTGTCGGGGTCTTTCGAAGCAAAATCAGTGTTACACAATTGCATTTTAACTAATTCCTGCATTGAACGTAGTTTATTTTCCGTTAGAGATCTAACTGAGATATTTTTTTTAGTAAGTGGACTTTTGTTAGTCTCAATAGAGATCAACTGTCCCATGTGATCTGATCTAACACCGCTAACTAGTAAAGAGTCTTGAACTGCACAATTTGAAAAAATATTATCAATACAAGTATTGGAATTAACAGTAATCCTAGTTGGTTCGTTAAAAATATGTTCTAAATTAAAAGAACTAAACAAGGCTAATAATTGATATTTATCTGACGATTCTATTAAAAAATCAATGTTAAAATCACCACAGACAAAGATATATTTCTTACTTTTAAAAACTTTTCTAAGAACATCTTCCATTACTGTCAAGAATGTAGAAAAACTTGAAGAAGGTGGCCTATAAACACATATAATAATATAGTTATCTACTTCAGCACAAGCTATCTCACATAAGCGATCAACAGAGCATGAAGTGATGTCCTTTCGTTCCTTGAACTTATGATTACGGTTACAAAGAATCAAGGTTCCACCACCCGCCGCTGATATTCTATTGTACGCACTGGCAACCATGAAGTTATTAACATTAAATTGCATTGTGTCAGATTTTAACCAGGTTTCACAAAAACATAAAATATCAATGCAATATTTATCTAATAACAGTTCAACATCTAAGATTTTGCCAGAGAAGCGATTTATGTTCTGGTGGTACAGAACAACACTATCGGTATGCCTCTCTATTGTCGGTTGGGTAAGTTTAAACAGTCTATCACAGTATCATTAGAGTAGCTACATAATACTGATTCGTCACTAAAACTAACTAACCTAATCTTTGGTATGCTATCTATCACAGATTGAATATTATAGGCTATCAAAGTTGCCATCAAATGTTTACATTTTCTGGGAAGAAACATAGCTTCACCAGATAATTCAAAGCCACTAACAAACTTGTTTGTATCAAAATATAACAATTTATCACCATGACGACATGTCAACATATAAATAATACTGTTTAATTTATGAATGTAGTCATTTTCTTTATCAGATAACAGATGGGAGTAAGGCAGAGCACATATCATAATTTTACCAACATTCAAATTTAGTAAGGTGGAGATACCATTAATAATATCAAATTTTTTTAGCCCAATACTATTTCCTATCAATAATACAATATGTGATTGTCTATTTATATCTGAGTTTACAATCTTGTCAACAATTTGGTTAAAGTGCATATTGTGATGACAGTGGTTTGTTACACTATAACTCATATTATTCTGTAGTATGGATCCTAAATTAACTCCTATCTTATCAGAATAAACTAAACATTTATAATTTGGCTCGATGTGCTGACAAGCTGACACAGGTTGAGCTAACTCGGGTAATGGAGATACATGCTGGAGCTCAGGAGGCGGAGCAGAGTGATCACAGTTACATGAGAGATTGTTGGTTAAGGATTCAAATCTCTCAGCATTGTACTTTACAATATCCATCAACTCACTGGCCTCCAGCATGCGTTCACTAAGTTGTTGTTGTGACGCTTCATACCTGGCAAATATATCTTGCAACATACTTTCCTTACACAATAACTCTTTATGTAACAGCTGTGTGTCTACATCATACATAGTTCTACAGTTGTCTAATTGCAAGGTACATTCATTTAATTTAGTTACTAATTTAATGCGCTCTCTACGTAAACTAAGGTTAGATTTAGTATGCTGTATTTTTTTTAAAACTAGTTGATGCCGTCTAATAAACCTTTTAATTTTAACATACTTTTTCAACTTATTATGACTTAGTAATAATGGCCTTTGTATTACAGAATCATCACCAGTAAGGTCAATTGTGGTTAGTGTAGGTGGGCACACAGGGGCAGAGCCACCACCAACCAACTCATTGAACAGCCTCTGGGTGGTAGAAGACTGTTCGCAGGCCTTTACCGATTCCAACTGAGCAATGGCCTTATGTGCAGTGCTTAATTCCACCTGTAGATCTGATATACGTCTAAGGGCCAATTCATGGATATCACTACATTCTTGGAATGATGACACTAATTTGTTTAATTGGTCATGTTGATCGAGTAAGTCCATATGTTGAATGTGCAGTTCTGCAAGCTCATTTTTGAGGGAGGTGTTCCTATCAATTATATTCTTAACTTCCACTTCACTGTCTTCCCTTTCCTGTAGCAGTTGCTTGCATAGGGCTCTTGAAGACTCGAGTTCCTTTAATGTCGCTCTCAGCTTTTCCTCCATATCTTTAGTTGCCATTCTGCGAGTCAGCATTTTAGGCCCAGTGAGTCACCTGGAATTTTAGAACAAAGAGCTGAACACAATCTAAAGACAAAGTGAAATTAAGTTTAAGTGAGATGCAGTGTAAGGAAAAAGGTTAGAGATAAGAAGAGAAAATAACTTTGAAAAGGTAAGACACATAGATTTTAAAGAATTTAAGTTATTCCAAGGTAAATCTATTATAGCTGAGTATTACTGCTACAAAACTGAGTAATAATTAGTAGTAAAAAGTATTTAGTTATAATTAAGGGGACACAAATTGAACAAGTGGGTAGGTTGTAGGGTTTTTAGTCATACACTATAAAATATATGTAAAAGTAAATTGTATTGGTTACGATATAATATGAAGCGATTTTCCGGTAAATGAGTATGTGTAAAGTAAATATTGAAGTATAATAATGTCTGGGCGAATGTTTTTGTCGTCGATTTTGCTTCCACAATATGTCAAGCAAAAGGAGACATAAACTGAGCCGGTGTGTAATTGACGTAGCTCATAACAATGAGCAGTGTATCTGTACGGTAATCTACGTGATATCGTAACATCAATACAATTAATAACAAATGAAATAAAACAAAATACTCCCCGGGTTCGATGGTTTCAAATCCACCCGTTGACAGCCGGTACACCGGTAGATGTTTTTTCACCGGACAGAGATCTTGTGTCAATATACAATAAAAAACACTGGGTACATCAGTTTATAATCACTATTGTTATTAATAACTGTATTTAACTATAATAAACATGATAAATTAATTTTCTAAATTATTAAATTCAGAGAGACGTTTTTTGACGTCTAGCTGCCAGTGTTGCCACTGTATTCATCCCAATTCACTGTATTCATGCCAATTTATTTGTGATGACCTTAAGTATAACATATATTTTTTATATGGCAAAGGCACATAAGGATTCATCTAGAAACTTCTTTAAACCTAGGGTGTTTTTGGGATTTGAGCGATGTAATACCCTTAATAAAGATTTCATTATTTTCACTGTTACAATTTCATTACATATATGTTTAGATATGCGGCGGCTTCGTAACGTCAGTTAGAGAAGGTCATCTCAAACCTGTTATGGCTCTTTCTTCAAAAGGCCTGGTCAGATTTTGCCCTACATTGTAAAACTCGCATATCTAATAATATTACAACTGTGGACTTTAAAAGAGAACATGATTATTTGAATGCTTATTTTTATAATTCTATGTTTTTTAATGTAATTGGACCTGTGCCGTTTTAAATAACTATAAATAATTAAATAAATGATTCTCTTGGGTCTGTTTCGTTCTTCTCAGAAGAGGTCAGGCCGGCGCCATTTAGTAAAAAGAAAGTCAAACATTGACTCTTAAAAGTGTCTTATAAGGATCTGTTTAAAGAAATAAATCTCATCATTTGTCACATCAAAACGGACACACCATCAAAAGTGGTTATTTTAGCTTGGAGACTTCATATTTAGTTCATAGTAACAGTTACAAGTAATAGCATAACGCATGCGTATCGCAACTCGTTAAATTTCTCATTATATAACATGTATTATCTTGTATTGTAAAATCATATTATGGTTGTAGCATCAGTGGTCATATTTCATAGATTTTCATATCCGAAATTTCTTATAAAAAAATTACTGAAATCATTAGCACTTCTTTGCTTTTTTTAGTTCGTATATGGTTGACAGAGAAGTCTGGAGAGCGTATATAGCCATAATTTATATAGAAAGAATTTAGTAGTAGTTGTGTCGGGTATTTCTACATGCCAATAAGTATGGGTCCGTACGACCGGGGAAGTATTGCCCTCTCACAGAATATCGACGTCAAGTAGCAGTATGCATACTGTTGAGTTTCGTACGGTGAATGTGGAGCGCTGGAGCCCCAATTCCTCCTTCAGTCCCCTTCTCTTTTTCTCGTTCCTTTTCCTTAAATAGGTTCGGCAACGCATCTGCAACTCATTTGGTTTAGCAGATGTCCATGGGCGGCGATGACTACTTACCATCAGGTAGCCCAGATATCCCACAAAATATTTGTGCATAATAATCACGCCCCTCAGTCTGGTAGAAGAAGTGCTAATTGTTTTTTTTACACAGCATAAAATTAGAACATTTGAGCTAATTAAGACCACTTTTGCTTAACTTATAGAATTACTAAACGCCCATAATAGTAGTGGTTATATACCATTATCCATTGTAATAAATCCACAGTTACTAATAGTCTGCCACTTATGTATTTTATGTCTCACATCACGTAAAATTGTGTAATTAATATGATATATAAGAGTGAATACATTATGGATTACGTATACATGATTCTTAATAAGTTTAAAATCTGAATAATGATTATTTGGTTTAACCACAAGAAATTATTGATAGATATGTAATAAGATAAAAGGGACAGAGAAAAAAAGAAATTGTGAATCTTTCAAACGAATCAAGGGAGGAGGAGAAAGAGAATTAAAAAGCGGGGTTGAGATAAAGAGTAGTATTATATTAGTAGTATTTCTGTCCCAAAAGACAAGAGAAAGCTAATTTGAGTAAGTGTGTAATAAATTGTTTACTATTTGAAAAACAATCAAAGCAAATTAGTTCAGTTAACTAATTTGCTTTGATTGTTTTGCTTTCATTTTTAAAAGCTCGACGCCATTTATTTTTAACTTCTGAATCGATTTTCGTCTTCTTAGTCTTCGGTTTATTCAGAAGAATTATGAACAGTTTTAAAATCTGTTGTTTGGTTTATGGGTAATAATCCTACAAACAGTCTGTGTGTATTCACGCTTATATGGTTTTGTTTGTATACAATTTGTGTAAAATAGTGTATCTAATACTAGATTTTAAAGTGTGTATTTTTTGTGTAAACTAATATTGCTTTATTTAGTTAGTCACATTCAAGTTAGACTACCACTTAAACGTCATTGTTACAGTGTAGACAGCTCCCAAAACTGAGTACTAAAACTTTTGCTTAAAAATCGTTCTTGCAGCAGATAGTTGTGTAAATTATCAACTACCATGAATCCGGAATGTCAAGAAATGGTGACGTTCAAGCTATACAAATCCAGTTTACACTAGCCTCGCATTGTGCAGTCAAAAAAAGAGTAAGGTATGCAGGCAGCTACCGAAAATCTGCCTTGATATAGATTTTGTTGTTAAATTAATTTTGAAGGTCATGTTTTCGTTTAGCAATTATTTTGAATTGTTTTATTTAGTTATGGAAGAGCGGAGTCTTCTACTACAGGCTTTTTTTTTGCTTAAAAGAAGGCTCCAATCACAATCTCACTGTATGAATATTAACATAACATAACATACCATCACGCCTGTATTCCCCGAAGGGTTAGGCAGAGGTGTACTTAATGTACACCCACAGTTCGCCGGTATGTTTGGGTCCCATGTAATAGGGGGCGAGCCTATTGCCATTCACCGGGCACAAATCCAGACTCCGAGCTGCTACTGAGAATTTCATAGAAAAACTCAATAACACTTTGCTCGACCTGGGGATCGAACCCAAGACCTCTAGCGAAGCAGTCGCGATTAGGACCACTAGACCAACGAGGCAGGAATATTGTTAAGGAAATAAACTATTTTGTATTTTTGTTATAAATAATTCTACGCCAAAGCGTGTCATATGAAGGCTGCTAACAAAACTAGCATTTTGACACGTATTGTGTGATACAGGTAATACACAAACTTTGTCAAAACACATATATATAGTTAGCTACCTGTATACCTAACTCTTTTGTTGACTGTACTTTATGCCTTTACAATGCGAGGTGAGTCTATACTGGATTTGTATAGATTGATGGCGTGAGTACAATTGGTAAAAAAAAAGAACAGAATCTGGCGCCCTAGGAGAGACGTTTGGTGTTTTAAACGTTCCGTTCCGCGGCAATCTTTAATGTTGTGAATACTATTGCTCAGAATACAACTTGTTACATAGGTTTGACCACCATCGTGCTTTTCATATTTTAGCGCAGGGATGGCAAGTCTTTTTTTGTGCATCTTAATATGTGCCTTTTTTTAATAAAATGTTTGATAATTAGTCATGACGTGCCCTCAAACGATCTTGAGTTTAGTATAATAAACACTTATAATTATTGTACGAATTGAACGGATAGTAATTCAGTCACGACTACAGTTAACTTGCTACTAATAGGCGAAACAATGTATTACTTCGCAATCGTTCGCAACACGCGGGCCCAGTGCGGGCTGGTAGATGTCACATGTCTTCGAAGTTTTGGTTCTAGGACATGCCGGTTTCCTCACGATGTTTTCCTTCAACGTTTTTGGAGCAGTGGTAATGAAATAATTTACACTAAGTGAAACGCCTGTCTGCGTTCAAACCTACATACGGTTCATAATTACCATCATCTTCCTGCCCTATCCCCAATTTATTTGGGGGCGGCGCAGCCTGTCCATTTCTTCCATTCATCCCTGTTAGTCGTCATCTCATCATTCAATCCCTTTACAATTCAATATTTCGCCACGCGTGCCATTAGTTCTCCATTACTGTTCTACTGGCATGGAACGGTTTTGATTGGCTAAAAATGGTCACCCATCGCTAGAGTGACCGCGACGATCGCGACTTAACTTTACAGAGTGAAAGCGTCATTATTGCATAACAATGAACACCCTAACTGGTCTACTATTAAATAATCCATCACATAATTAATATTGTTAAAGCCGTTATTGTGGTGCAAATAACCATTATTGTTATATACATCGCTTTGTACATAGCTTAAATCTGTTTCTACTATATTTGTTAGCAGGCCAAGAAGCCCAAGACTAAGGAGGAGGCACAGAAGGAGATCCTCGATGCTGAACTGGATCTGTTCACGAAACAACAGGTGAGTTAATGAAATATGTTTTTTTTTAATAAAAAAAAGCTTACCAGCGATGTGGGTAGCACATTACTAGTATTCTTGTTAACCCTTCATACTAAGTTAAATGCTTGTGTTACGAGTGGGTTCACGTCGGTAGTGCAATCGGTGAGTTTCAAACCGGCAACCGTATGATCGCAAGTCCGACACCCTAGCCATTTTGATACCATTTGGAGACCTACATTATTCTCGGTTAAAATAAATTGATTATCATCCCGCGGAAAAACTGACCTCTAGTCTCATGCTAGAACGATACCCTAGAAGTCCTAGGTTCGATTCCCGAGTCGATTAGAATTTTGTTATCGGGTTTTTCTGTAGAATTCTCTGAAACAGCAGAATATCTTAAACACGTATACCTAGTGTACAGTGGGTTATAGCTGTTACCTGACCCACTTAGACGCCGCTGGCCCATCTAGGGTGGGTCAGGTAACAGCTATAACCCACTGTACATAGTATACGTCTGCATAGATACTGATCCGTTATTATTTTGGATAGGATAGATACTGCTCCTCTGAAACTTCAAGCGATTTTGTTATCGTCTTTTTTGATAAAGCCAGCACTAGGCTATCTCTGTTTATACTCAATATATAGTAATAGTTATTAATATTTACATGCACCAACAACCTCAACCTGTATTTTGGTTCAGTTCAGTCCATCCTAAGGTTGCCTGGAAGAAATCTCAAATTGCGATAAGGCAATATATTGCCAATTGTACTTTTGTAGTAGAATACGTTATTGTCTTTTGTATTTTTATTTTGTCGTACAATAAAGAATATTTAATAATAACATACATAACATAACATACCATCACGCCTGTATTCCCCGAAGGGTTAGGCAGAGGTGTACTTAATGTGCACCCACAGTTCGCCGGTATGTTTGGGTCCCATGTAATAGGGGGCGAGCCTATTGCCATTCACCGGGCACAAATCCAGACTCCGAGCTGCTACTGAGAATTTCATAGAAAAACTCAATAACACTTTGCTCGACCTGGGGATCGAACCCAAGACCTCTAGCGTAGCAGTCGCGATTGGGACCACTAGACCAACGAGGCAGTCATATATCAAGTCAGTATTTAATAATAATAGTAACTTTATCTCAACAGGAGGGACAAGACGTGACGGAATTGACGAAGAAGATTGCCGAGCTCCGCCGACAGATGTCGATACAATTCCCATCGCATAACATCATGAGAAGGCCGCATGCTAGGTGAATAATTTTTTCTTAATATCTAGTAGCGTAGTGCAGTGATAGCCTAGTGATATGACCATTGGACTGACAAGTCAAAGTCTCGAGTGCGAATCCAAGGCACGCACCTCTGACTTTTCGAAGTCATGTGCGTATTAATAATTAATTATCACGCGCTTAAACGGTGAAGGAAAACATCGTGAGGAAACCTGCATGCCTGAGAGATTTTCTTGACGGCGTGTGAAGTCTGCCAACCCGCAGTAGGCTAGCGTGGCGGACTATAGCCTAATCCCTCTCCTACTGAGAGGAGACCCGTGCCCAGCAGTGGGACAATGTAATGGGTTGATAAGTTAAGAGTCTCTGCCCATAAACACACCCTAAAAATGGTATACACCGCCCTATGCGAATCGATACTAAGTTACTGTATCGTGGCATGGGGTGGTGCAGCCAAAACTCTTATTATACAAGTTGAAAGAGCTCAACGTGCAGTTATTAAAGTTCTCTTAAGTAAACCATTTAGATATCCCACTCAACAATTATATTCCGATTATAAGGTACTGACAATCCGGCAACTTTATATGCATCGTTTAATCACACGAAAACACAAACTTACTCCTCCTATTACAAATAAAAGCCCAACGCTACGAAGAAGACGCAAACCTGTTTGTCCTAAAGTTTCTACCAATACCTCCTTTGCTAGACGGCATAGCCATTATTTAAGCGGACTATTATACAACAAACTGCAATACCAACTAAATATACATTATTTAAACAAGACCCAATGCAAATTCAAATTAAAAGAATATTTGCTCAGCCTAAATTACGAAGACACGGAACATTTAATCAAACAATAAAATCATATCATCATCACTCCCACAAACATTTGCACACACAATCACACACATACGCACACATGCATACACATACCTATCAAACACATACACACAACTACACCATACATATTACATAGGCACACACATCACATACACATAAATATACACTCTAGTCTTTTTCCTTTTCCAACTTTTTATTTTTATTTGTTTTAAATGTAGTACCTAAATATAGACACCTAATTTTTATTTTTATTTTAGAAAGTGCACCTTACTAAATTGTTACAAATGTCATAACAATCCGATTTGGACGTATGGTTGACCCCTGTAACACAGGATTCTCCTAGCATAGGGGTCATTGAACATTTTTGTGTACAAGTTATATCATACCTACTTTAAGTGTCACCTGTATCTGTGTACTTCTTTATGTCAAATAAACTATTTCATTTCATTTCATTTCATTTCATTTCATTTCATTCCTCTGCAACTCTTTTGGTATTGTAGATGTCCATGGGCGGCGATGACTACTTACCATCGGGTAGCTCGCGTGCTCCTTTGCCGAGTTATTCCATAAAAAAATCTGTTCACGTTACATTCACTGGGTCTACTTCTTAAAGCGGAAATTTCTTCTTGGGCGCCATTTTTTTTAATTTGAAGCCGATTATTCGTCTATAACACATATAGGATCATGGCAGTAAGAATTGCGACTACAACTTTAACTTATTCACATCTAAGACTGAACTTAATTTCGCGACTGTACATGCAGTACATAACATACCATCACGCCTGTATTCCCCGAAGGGTTAGGCAGAGGTGCACTTAATGTACACCCACAGTTCGCCGGTATGTTTGGGTCCCATGTAATAGGGGGCGAGCCTATTGCCATTCACCGGGCACAAATCCAGACTCCGAGCTGCTACTGGGAATATCATAGAAAAACTCAATAACACTGCTCGACCTGGGGATCTAACCCAAGACCTCTAGCGTAGCAGTCGCGATTGGGACCACTAGACCAACGAGGCAGTCTGCAGTGCAGTGACCAACATGCAGTACAGTTGCGCAATAAAGTGTCACCGTTCAGTAGCCCGATTCACGTAATTAAAACCGTAGCGATGTCGCAGCGACTTAATCGTTGAAACAGTTTTCCTATTCACATCCGTCGATCGGACCGATTTAGAAGTCGCCCTATTGAAATATCGTTGAACCGCATTCACACATGTTCGTTGGGCGAGAATGGTTCTAAAACGTTGGCTTCACAGTATTTACATAACACTGGACATAAAATTGGGCTCCAGAAATTGGGTTGGAACTTGGGTTCGAGTCCCAGGTTAAGCAGCAGGTTGTTTGGATTGTAGCAGCTCTAAATTCCATTGTAATTTCAACCCCCTATTACATGGAACATGGCTTACTGTGGGTGTACACCTCTGCCTGATTCCTCGCAGTTACAGGCGTGATGATATTCTATGCTATGTCTAATTTTGTATATTGAATTTCAAGCTACCGTATTGTGAAGAGAAAAATTAGGTGAGGTCTCAATTTATCTAAAACATTATGTTTTTGGACTTTTTATTTAAGCAGTTTCAGCTTCTTCCCGGCTTGGTACTGCAACTTTTAAATACATAGATGGTTCTTTTGGCATTTAGTTCAACTTTTGATTTGCATAGACTTATCTTATTGAAATTTCGATAATATTTAAGTATTTTGTGCAGATAAAAACTTTATCAAATTAAAGAAAAAACGTATTGAAATGTATTTTAAGTATGAATCCTTTTATTTCTGTCTCTGTCTATCTGTAGCATCATAAAGACTGGTATTTGTTTTATTATATTGTTGTTTTTTAAAATATTTTTTGAATAATAAGAAAAATAATATATTTAAAATGATTATTGTCATTAAAGAATTCTAAATATTTTTAACGAAACAAAACATAAATACTGATTACAACAGAGTAATGTAATTGACTGTTGAATGAAGTTCAAACAATACTAAAAGTTTTGGTGGGGTCGCGGAGGAATACAGGTGTGATGGTATGTTATGTTAATCATCAAGCTTTGTCATCCCCAGGGGCGGCAGATTCAACACCCCCACTCGCTTCATCCGCGGTGGGATCGCCACTAAGATGTTCAGCGTGAACCAGTCGGTTGACCACCGGCCGCGGGCGCTGCTCATATCCGGTTTCGAGGCTGACGAGCTGGATGCGTTAGTCGCGCATTTTTCGGTAAGTTGTACTAGAATTGCGGTTGCGCAAAACTGCGGAAAGTGGCGCATATTTGCGCAAACATAAATTGTTGGCGAGGGGCAGATGACGTTCAACCAATCAACGTGCTAGGTGTGTTCCGTCGCATGCCATTTCAGTATTCGACGGTTTCACTTCGATAGATTATGATCTATAGAAAAATATGATTTAAATTGTACATTGTTTCCAATCTCGCGATCTCAATCTCACGGTATTTACAATTTTACGGTAACATAATTATATACTAACATTATATATACCCTCTATATACTCCTGTAACAAGAACGTATTAGAGCAATGAACAATATGTTCGTTCCAGCAATACGGCGAGGTGATCAGCAAGGAGGTGGAGCTGTCGGTGCCGCAGCTGGTTCTACAGTACAAGTCGCGGCAGCACGCCGAGCATGCCGCCGCTAACGGCAAGCACTATAACGACAGGACGCTATCTGTAAGTATACCATACTACAGTCATCATCCCGCTTCATTCCTTCATCTCCCTCTTCCAACTAGTCTCAAGGCCAGTGAAGGCGATGGGGCGTGTCAAGTTCAAGTTCAAATGTTTTATTTCAAAAAAGCTTTTACAAGCATTTATGAAACGTTATGACTGGTTGCATGGGTTCCAAAAGGTTGATCATGTGGAGAAGAATCCCAAACTCCATGGACACTCTTTTAAAATATGTCGGACTCACTCAGAGTGAAATTACATTTATTTCTGTAAACGGATCTGTTAAAGACACTTTTAAAAGTCGAATTTTTTTTGAACTATAAGGCGCCGACATTTCCCATCTGACGACCTCTGAGAAGAAAATGTCGAAACAAACTCAGAGAAATATGGTCTCTTTTAAAATCCAGACAATAGTTATATTATTAGATATGCGAGTTTAACAATTTAGGGCAAAATCTGAACAGACCTGAGTGAGTGACTTGCCGAATAAAAACACACGGGTATTTCGCATCACCACTGTTGCCACGGGAGCGAGTAGTCATAGCTCTGACGTCATCATCCTCCTAGTCTTATATAACATCGTTCCTGTATTCCCCGAACGATTTGAGCAGAGATTTACTAACTCACGGCTACTTGTCGAGCTATACACGTCCAGTGAACGCTGGCCTCTTATTGTATCGACAGCCAATACAATGCGAGATCAGCTTAAACTGGAATTACCAATACACCCACACTTCGTAGGTATGTTTAGGTCCCATATAATGAGGGGCGAGCCTATTGCCACATTGTCAGGCACAAGACTCCGAGCTGCTACTGGTAATTTCATAGAAAAACCCAATGACACTCCTCGACATGGGATTCGAACCCAAGACCTCTAGTCGCGCTTAGGACCACTACACTAATGAGGCAGTCATCTTAGTATTTTCCCAACTATGTCGGTTTTTGGTGAAATTTCAGATGACCTCAACAAGTCATCCTTTGTAGTTAGGCTGCAATTTGATAAAAAAATCCGAAACCACGGGGCTCAGGTAGTAATGTATTTAATTGGTTGTACAGATAACGTGGACTGCGAACACGAATACGACGACGAACAACGGGCCTCGCCCTCCCGCGGACACCCGCCCTGCCCGCAACGGTGAACAGAGGGACGATAAGGAAGAGGTATGCTTACAAACGTGTCTTTTTTTTTAACCAATACTGTCCCACTGCTGGGCAAAAGTCCCCCATGCCATTCCACGTGCTCCTGTCTATTGCTTTCTCCGGCCAGTCAGCCATAAACGCGTCCAGGGGCCGTATTACCACGTATTAATGCCATCATTTTTACGTCGTAAAAGAGGGACGCCACTATTTAACCTGTAGAACGGTATCCCTCTCTCACAACCTAAAAATGATGGCATTAATACGGCCTCTGATCGTCTTGCCAGCGCTTTCTGGGTCTGCCCCGGTGTCGACGACTTTCCTTAAGGATCCACTCCGTGGCTATCCTGTCCCACCGTTCCGGATGCATTCTATAGACGTGACCCGCCCACTCCCACTTCAACTTCGCAGATTTGTTGACAAACGTGTTTAGGCAAAACTTAATGTAGGTCACTCACTGGCAGCAACTGGAAGAAAAGTGCTGAAGATCGGACTCTTTGTCGTTCACCAACGAGGCTTTCGTCCAGTAGTGGACAAATAAAGGCTGATGATGATGATGATGCTTACAAATAATTCATTTTGACGTATAACCCATGTAAAAAGTTTTTACAGTTTGTTCGAAATAAGTAAGCCGATCGGAAGTTATCTGCAAGTGGTTTAGAAGTTGTAAATTTTAATAGAAAGGGGCGGTGTAAAGGTAATTAGAGTCGTATATGTTTCGCATTTCTAATTATTTTGTTTACTAATTTCGATATTTATGTATTAAAACACTGAATTAAACGATTTTACCACCCCGGTAGTTCGGAACGGCTAACTTCTGATTGGCTTACTTATTTCGAACAAACTGTAAGTTACAATAAGACGAGAGATATACGTAAAGTTTAAATTAGACATAAGTACATAATTTTGCTGTGCCCTTATTATTACTATGTAACTTATTCACGATTCAGTATTGAAACTTTAGCTTAAAAATCGTTATCGTTGGAGATTTTCATTTTTCGCCCTATCTCCTCATCTTCACCAAAATCTTCTATGAATAATTGCGAAAAACAAGAAAAAAAATAATTTCGCGCCCAATACTGAACTTTTAGCATTAAGTTGTATAAAATCAGTATTCCCGCCGAACCTAATGTGATTTTTCAATATTACAAAATTACATATTTTACTAAAAACAGCAATGTATAAAGATTTATAAATTTCTAGTCCTTGAGCAGCGTTTAAAATTACTCGTATTTGTAGGCACCAGCGGAGATGGTGGAGGAGTCGCTGCTCCGCTTCGACGAGGAGGAGGAGGAGGACGCCGACGAGGACCGCTCGTGGCGCCGTTGACCCCCCCGCCGCCCCCGCCCGCTCCGCGCGTGACGTCACGCCTCATAGCAACCACTACCTTGTCGTCACACATAGATAAAATTTCACAGTACTGACGTCACTGCTCCTCTGAAGTGAGCCTTTACGAAAGGTCACAGTAACACTTTTGTATCTGACTGTACTTGAACAAGTACAATCACATAAAACAGTTTTCTATGTGACTGTACGTGCGCAGGTACAGTCATATACAAAAGTGTTATTGTGTAAAAATATCGACGCTTGTTCGAATGCGAAACATTGAAGCGGCAACTATCTTGAATCGTGAATGAAAGAGACAGCTAATGCTGAGTAATATGAATTGTCACAATTGTATTAGCTATCTCTTTCTGTCTTCACTCAAGATGTTTGCCGTTTTTATTCGTTTTGCTTTAACAGTTTTTATCTAATGCGCTTATAACTTCAGAGAAGTATAGTTATGTTATTGATACTGCTCTTTCGTGTAGGATACGCTCAGATTTATATAAAAATTAGAGGCTTTACGAGGCTGTCATTTATAGCTTGTGAGAAAGAGATGCTATCTCTTTCTTACACATGGCCCAAGTTTACTTCAGTATGGCACAGTTGAGTGTGAAGTTAAGCATTTAAGCTATTTTTAGCTTTTAATGTCCGGTCTTATCTTACACGAAAGAAATATAATATTGCTTGACCATGTTGAAACACCAATTTATTAACGGATAGACTTACAAAAAGCAATCTTTTATTATTTACAATTTTATTTTATTATTTTCCAACAATGTAAACACATTTATAAAAAAGTGCATATACCATCACTCCTGTTTTCCCCGAAGGGTTAGGCAGCGGTGTACTAATGTACACCCACACTTCGCCGGTATGTTTAGGTCCCATGTAATAGGGGGCGAGCCATTAACCGGGCACAAATCCAGACTCTGAGCTGCCACTGAGAATTTCATAGAAAAAAAACCAATAACACTGCTTGACCTGGGGATCGAACCCAGGACCTCTAGCGTAACAGGTGCGCTTAGGACAATTAGTTTCCAATTCGACAGCTAAAATCTCAATGAAATTGTATTTACATGGTTGGAAAATACGTGAAGAAATGCCTCCAAATCTAAATTGGAATTAGAAACGCTTATGAAATTCAGTCTTCCAGCCCACGCGTGGGCTTGGAGATGTAAAGTGCAAATGTAGCCGGTCTATTGAGGATAATTAGATGAATTTAGTTACGGAAATCGCTTATTCTGTGGCCACACGACGCTATACAGAAAGGGACCATTATAATTTTTGAAAAAAAAAAAACCATCTATCTCTATACAAAAAATTTACAAACACACAGACAGTTACTTTCACATTTAAAATATTAGTATGTACGCACGGCTACACATCGAGCTATACAACTTTAATTTAATAATTAAATTTTTGTTAACCCTAAAGCTGAAACTCCCCAACATTAATTTTATTTGAAAAGTAATAAAAAAAAATGATTAAAACTCACGTGGTGACGACCTCAAAAGATTGTCCTAATTTACCAATTTACCTAATTTGCGCGGGTGGGTTCGAAGTAGCTAAGGGCGCCGGGCGGCACAGGCGAGTGATTGACCCCCCCGTTCGGTGTTTCTTGTGCCGATTTTCGTAATAAAAATGCGTGTCCAATTTGAATAATTTTTATCAGGTTTTGAGACAAAATGTATAAGGCTATGAACCATTGCAATCGATTCTGCTACTCATTCTGAACAAACTACTTTCGGCTTTCGGGTAAACAAAAAATAACGTTGTATAAATCTTTCCACGCCATTCGAAACCAGTCTATACAGCATGATGTAGCATCGTGTGTAGAAGAACCTTCAACAAAGTATTAGAATACTTAAAAAGAACATGTATAAAATCGGTAAATTCTTTCTTCAACTTCCAGTTATGGCGTGACCAAGGGAATTAGGGACTTATCTTAGGAGCTTATAGTCAGAAACAAAACTGTCATGTTGCAACTTGTGACGGATATACAATTACTGGTTCTAATTCTGTATAGTAGTTGGACAGGTCTTTGTCGAATATTCGTGTTATGGGAACAAGGCTTACAATCCCTTTCAAAGGCTGCTGACGTGAGCAAATATAATTAAAAAACGGATATGTTGTTTTACCTGCGAGAATAATACCAAATACATAAAGCGTTTACGCGCTCGCGAGGGATACTCCTCTTAATGCATTCGTGTTTAGACACACTAAACAGTACAAATTCCCCATCTAGGTTTGTTTTTCTCAATGCATCAATGAGAAAAATATGTAAAAGAAAACCGAAGATTTCGCGAATGTTCGGCAAAGCTCTGTTAGTGGCCACAGAGACTTATAAGGAAATGGTTTAGAAGCTAAAGTTAGGTCTGAAGATTGAGCGCCGTGGAATTTACGATGTTTAGGAGCCTGTTTCACCGACTTCTGATAAGTTACCGATAAATGATCTGACAGATAAATACATACAAATTCTGTTCCAATTTATCTCGTAGGTATTGCTTATCTGGAGGTAGTGAAACAGCTCCTTAAACTCTTATACTGAGGAAAGTCTAGATATTGAATGGTTATATGACGGAATGTGAAGTGCGGAATACTATATTCATTCTCATTCCGAGAGGAGAGTTATGCCCAGCAGTGGGATAGTGTCAGTATAAATCGTGTTACAAACGAAATCCCACGGTGCCCAACCATTTTATAAGTACCGTGGAGCGGTTGTCTTTGAGAAGTTTTTTGTTAAGTCTATTTTATTTCTACGTTTTTTTTTGTTGAAAATATCAAGTAGTCTTACCAGAAGATCTAGTGAGAGTTGTATCAAATATTTTGTATGGAAACGAATGTATGACGATTCTAGTGTTCATGTATTTTTTCCATACAAAATATTTGACTTGATAGGCTATCCTAGCCTCACTGATCTCCTGTTTAGGCTAAAAATCCTACTAGACTTAAGGACCACTCACACTGTATCGTAATCGGATTTAAACCGATTGGCCAAGATATGTGTAATGGGTATTTCATGCGGTTTTTTTTCTAAACCAAATATAGAACTTCGCCCTCGTTATTACAGAAAATTGTTTAAGATTACTCTGAGCTAAACCCAGACTTAAAACTTATACATTTATGTGACTTCACAAACAGGGAAAGTGTATTTTAAAACCTCAGTTTTTCTTAGAACATATCTTGTGATGTCTTGTTGAAAAGTATATCAAGATTTATTTTGACTGCAGATATAGAGGCAAGATTTCTAGAAAGTTAAAAAAAGGATTGTATGTAGAAATTGCGATATCATTGTCGATATTTCACGATACAGTGTGAATCGCCCTTAATACCGATATGATACCGATCGGAGCTTCAATAATGTTACATATTCTTAATTTTTATTATTAAAATAAATTATATAATTTTAATTATTATTATTACAATAATAGTAAGCGTTGCATGTTTTGAAAAACATAAATATTTTATATAAACACTTCATAGTAAAACCAATTCAATAAAATACGTATTCAAATTTACGTATGTGCCTCCAGTGTTTAGTAAAGTTTCTAAATTAATTATAATAATGTGACTAGCAGTTTGTAACTATTATGAATTACTAAAGCTGTTGTAAGTCACAATTTGTAACGAATAACACTCACTAAATACGTCTTATTAGGTTTTCATTACTAAATACCAAGCTTGCACACGTCATCGTTAATGAATCATTAACGATATCTGTTTGCGGTGGAATAATGACAAAAACTATATTTATGTTTTTTAAAATGTGTTTTTTTATTTTATTTTAGTCACGTGTTTTTTTTTTCAACTAATTTTATGAACGTAATATAGCTCTGCGGTAGATGCGTAAGTGAGGTTAGGCCATGGATTGAATTATAACACCTATTAGCATGATGATAAGGTTTCAGTTTAACTGACAAAGGATTGTATATTAACTTTTTTTGCCATACGCCACCAGTAATTCAGGATCTATAAAAGAGCAATCATAATTATATAACATCTTGAAACATCGATATAAATTAGAAAATGGCTTTTGACCGAAATCCCGGTTTCTACTTCCGGGAAATCGGCCTTATAGTCGGGACTTGAGATCATACACCAAGGACTATGGTCCAGCCCAATTACCGGACCCCTTCAAGGGGGTCTTCCCGCTATCCTTATCATGTGTGGCATACCTCGTACGCTTTATAGAAACAGCCC
This sequence comes from Subacronicta megacephala, assembly GCA_958496365.1. Taxonomy (NCBI): domain Eukaryota; kingdom Metazoa; phylum Arthropoda; class Insecta; order Lepidoptera; family Noctuidae; genus Subacronicta; species Subacronicta megacephala. Next base: position 1,976,806 of record OY292541.1, on the reverse strand, counting down.
GATCCCGATTCGTAATACGCGCTAAGCTTGTTTAGCAGACAAAAGCTACAATGATGAACGGGGGGTATAGAGGTATCTTACGTTGGGGGGAGTGGCCGTTCTGTACGTGATACTATTAGTTATTCTGTGTCAAAACAATCTGATATTATCAAGTATCTTGAAGGATAACTTCGCGTGTTCGCAGCACTTACTCAAAAAAACCTTTAGTAAAATTACGTAATTATTATACATAGGCCTTTTTTTTACATAAATTTGGCCTATTTACAGTCCATGGCCTTGCCTACAGTAAGCGATTGCTTGACAACGCGGCGAGTATATAGTAGCTGTTAATCGCTAGATGTTTTGTTCGTTTATAATATTTTTGTACATACATAATGTTTTTCCTAGTTCTAAGTGGCGACTGCTCGTTCCCTCGATCATAATTGGTGACATGATATTCGTAATGGAATTTGGATGTAAATTTTTTATAACCGGTACCGATACCTTGATATCGGTACTCGATTTCGAGTTTGGTACCGATATATCGGTGTTGAGAGCTTGGTACCGGGACTAGATACCGGTACATGAGTATTGGTGGTTTAGTACCGGTATCATGTTCATTTTTGGTACCGTTATTAAAAGTGCTAAAGTATGTTTTAGAAAAAATTTGTAAGATTATTTTATGTTGATGAAATATTTATCTAAATTGTACGTTGTTATGCTTGATTAACTTATATTTGTCTGTGTAAGTCATGATGTCTTAAATTGTACTTTAAACATTTTGTCTTAAGAATGCGAGTAAAGAGGTCCAATGTTTCGAAAAAAGTCCGTGCAAAGCAATAACAATTCGAGGGCACGAGTGTCGTAAATAATGTACATACTAGTTATAACTATTAACAGACTTGTATAAAAGAACATTACAAAAAAATAAAGTCGTTAGCCGTTGAAAAAATAAATTGTGGCGGTAAAAAATATTTTTTCTAAGTTATAATGACGGCGGCTAATTTGTAACACAAGAAAAAAGTGACTTGTGAATGTTTTTCAGTTTGTTTTTTGTAAAAAAGAGAAATAATTCAGCCGCCAAAAATAAAAATGGTTCAATGTCTCTGCAGAGGTCAAAAACGTTGGTTTGGTGAAAATATAATTGGAAATGGGTCCAAAGATCCGTCAAAAACGTGGATGGGAAGATCTATTAAGAAAAACGATCCTAAGACCCATAAAAAATGTGGGGGTATAAAGATCCGTCAAAAACGTGGGTTGTAAAGACCCGTCAAAAACATGGGGTGTAAAGAGCCGTAGAAAACGTGGGTTGTAAAGAGCCGTCAAAAACGTGGGTTGTAAAGAGCCGTCAAAAACGTGGGTTGTAAAGAGCCGTCAAAAACGTGGGTTGTAAAGAGCCGTCAAAATCATGGGGTGTAAAGACCCGTCAAAAACATGGGGTGTAAAGACCCGTCAAAAACATGGGGTGTAAAGAGCCGTAGAAAACGTGGGTTGTAAAGAGCCGTCAAAAACGTGGGTTGTAAAGAGCCGTCAAAAACGTGGGTTGTAAAGAGCCGTCAAAAACGTGGGTTGTAAAGAGCCGTCAAAAACGTGGGTTGTAAAGAGCCGTCAAAAACGTGGGTTGTAAAGAGCCGTCAAAAACGTGGGTTGTAAAGAGCCGTCAAAAACGTGGGTTGTAAAGAGCCGCCAAATACGTGGGTTATAAAGAGCCGTCAAAAACGTGGGTTGTAAGGAGCCGTCAAAAACGTGGGGTCTTAAGATCCGTCAAAAACGTTGGATTTAAAGACCGTCAAAGATGTGGGGTAATTAATTTTATTTTTCAGCGAACAAATTTTATAAAATAGAATGAGAAGAGATTATTGTTATGATATTGATTCTTTGACGCAGATTGAATTCAGTTGTTTGAAGATCAAGATTATATTGTTCAGGAGAATTACCCAATAATGATACAAGGGTTTTGGTAACCTGGTGGGAAATAAACTGCAAAATAACATTTGGAAAAGGTCGGTAACGGTAATTATATTATCTTATCTATATATTAATTTACAGACGCAAGTTTTATTAGATTCGATATATCATCATCATCGTACATACATACATATTGACACGCCTGTCTCCCATTGGGTAGGCAGAGTATAGATTTCCACTTGCTACGATCCTGGCACACTACTTTCGCTTCATCTACATTCATTAATCTCTTCATGCATGACCGTCGGTTTAGGGTGCTCGGAACCTGGCCTTTTTTAAGAACATCCGCAATTTGGTTGCGGTACGTTCGCCGAGGTCTTCCCCTTCCAACTCGTCCATCCATACTCACCATATATACTTGTTTCGTCAATCTCCGTTCATCCATTCTCTCTACATGACCAAACCATCTTAACATACCTTTCTCAATCCTTGTTACTACATCTTTCACTCCACAACGCTCCCTTATCACACTGTTTCTCACTCTATCTTTTAGCGTAACATCATCATCATCATCGTCAGCCTATATTAGTCCACTGCTGGACATAGGCCTCCCCTAGCGTCCCCTGTTCTCCGCTTTCGCATCCAGCTTCTGCCAGCAACCTTTCGCAAATTATAACTAAAATAATAATTATTTAAATAATTTAATTACATAAATATATTAAATTCTCTCTATTCGTCTACGGGTGATTGAGTACATGATTGCGAGAAGTCAGAGGTGCATGTCTTTAACTCGAACACGAGACCTTTGACTTCGCAGTCTAATGTTCATACCAGGTTAATAGTATCTGCCACCTGGGGAAGCAGGCGGTAAGGTATGTCGGACTGGAACCGACCAAAAACCGCTTTTACCTTCCCTTTTCCTATAGTCACGCCCTGATTTTCGCCTAGTCCTAGTCCATTGCAGGCTATGGTCCAGCGTTCGCCGAGTAGTCGACTTTAGCCTATTCGGTCTCACTTTCAGAGTAGCAGTACTTAGCAGTGGGTCTGTAAATGGTTTTGATGATGACTGTTAACAATAGTGAATAGTGAGTCTGTGCGCGAGTGAGAGAAAACCATTCAAGACTCAGCGCCGACAATGTGGGCACGACGCGCCGCCATTTTGCAAAACCACACCGCTGCATCGTCACCACGCCCTAACGATTAATTCTTTGTTTTAATTATTAATAAGACAAGTTTAAAACTACATCGCATTTTCAATGTGCATGTGTTTCAGTGGTAACGGCCGCAACTTACGAATTGTAGGTACTAGGTTCGAACCCACACGGGCGCTGTACTTTGTGTAAATTATTTTATCACCACTGCTCCTAAAAAACGGTGAAAGAAAATATCGTTAGGAACTGGCATGTCCTATACCTACTTTGTCCATTATGTGAACCGTTTGTTGACAGATGGAACTAGTGATTGCAGAACGTAACAATGCGATTATCGACCCGATTATTGACACTTTGATTACTGTCTAGTAGTGATTATCGATTGTTAGGTTATCGAATCGAAAATGATGCAACGACGACCAAATAATAAATAAATATGTATAATATTCATCTGATTGTATGAATTTTTGTATAATATTCATTTTCCATCCATATCTTTTCAAAAAGATTGTTTAATTTATATTTTATTGACATTAGAGTGGATGCCATTTTCCGATACTGATTTAATGTCATTGTTCAAAATGATTGCAGCGAATACATTCGATTGCATCACTAGACACAGTAGAATGAGGTAGAATGTAACTAAATTTAATACGCTCAACAATAATCATTTTTTTTGGAAAATCCGTTGCATTTTTGGTATTATAATGTCTGCAAGGAATCATAATTAAGATAATTGAATAACATAAGGTAGATAATATATTTATTTTGTTACGCATTTCAAAATTAACTTTTACGTAATCTGGAACAGCTACGCTCTAAGACAGTCTAAGGCATCTGTCAAAAAACGGTTCACATAATGGACAAAGTATAGTACCAAAAATTCGAAGACATGTGACATCTACCAACCCGCACTGGGCCCGCGTGGTGGGTTACGGCCCACTCCCTCTCACCGAGAGGAGGCCTGTGTCCCAGCAGTGGAAATATTACAGGCTGATTATGGTCCCTGTTTTGCGCTAATTTTTCTAGGTCTTTATCACAGCATAAATACACTCACCCGTTTTTCCCGCAGTGGTAGACAAAAACCACAGATCGCCATGCGACTCTTGCATACCTGTTTGGCTTCTCCCACATTCATACATCTTTTCATACACACTTTTTGTTGTGGTAGGGCAAGTGGTAGTACGCTGTTCGCAGCATGAATGGGCCGGCTTGACCGGGGAAGTACCACACTCTCGCAGAAGACCGACGTCCGAGTAGTAGCGTTTCGTTACTGCGCTTCGTTCGGTGAGCGAGAGGGCCGGAGGCCCAATTCCTCCCCCAATACCCTTCCTTCTCCTTTTCTCCTTCCCCTCCCTTTCCCTAAATAGGCTCGGCAACGCATCTGCAACTCCTTTGGTTTTGCAGATGTCCATGGGCGGCGATGACTACTTACCATCAGTTGGCTCGTTTGCCGAGTTATACCATAAAAAAAAAAAACGCGCCGGTTCCAAGAATTACGCACCTGACCTGTTTGGAGGACCTCGCCGATAAGATTGGTGTACGTCCTTCTAGGGCGACCTCTCCCGACACTGACATAAAATCCTATTATTACATCTACCTTCACATCATCGTTCACTTATTGTTACTACCTACGCCACCCTGACTTATTTTCTCGCTCGAGAGTAGTGAATAAAAAACATACCATCACGCCTGTTCCCCCAAGGGTTAGGCAGAGGTGTGCTAAAGTACACCCACATTTCGCCGGTAAGTTTAGGTCCCATGTAATAGGGGGGCGAGCCTATTGCCATCAACCGGGAACTGGGAATTTCATAGAAAAACCCAATAACACTTTGCTCGTCCTGGGGATCGAACCCAGGACCCCTAGCGTAGCAGTCACGCTAAGGACCACTAGATTAATGAGTCAGTCCTAATAAAAAACAGTGCATAGATAAATAATTTTATTTACAATGAAATTGTGATGACATGTAAATTATCAGTAACAAATATACCTATTTAATAATAAATTCGTTAATATAACTGAATTAAATTGAGTGAGCCAAGGGGTAAAACCTTTAATTTTTTAACTACCTACCCTATAATGTACCTACGATAAACAATATTTTTTAAATACCATATCACATTTATCCTGGAAGGGTTAGGCATAGACATAACATACCATCACGCCTGTTTTCCTCGAAGGGTTAGGCAGAGGTGTACTAATATACACCCACATTTCGCACGTATGTTTAGGTCCCATGTAATAAGGGGCGAGCCTATTGCCATTAATCGGGCACAAATTCAAACAGCTGCTATTGAGAATGTCATAGAAAAACACAATAACACATTGCTAGACCCGGAAATTTTAATTCAGGATCCATTCGCGTTTGGGACCAATAGACTAATGAAGCATTTAAAAAAAATAGTTTATCATGCAATCATAAGTAAATACTTCGAAGCCTGAATCTTAAATTTAAGTTCCGTTTTTGATTTTAATTTGTCTAAAGAAATAATTTTTAAATTTGAATGTCTTGGTCTCTTATACGTGAGAAAGCATAAGATCTACAACCTTTTTTGTTTTTGTACATCCTTTCGTAATATATTTCTTGTTGCAGATCCTTTAAATAAATAAATAAAGCCTTACTTTTTTTTATCTGATAAAAAAGAGTTCGAAAGGTTTCCCCCTTGAAGACTAACTATAGTTTCTTTTACAGATCATGTGTATGTCTTCCGATTATTCTCGAACCAGATGACAAATGTTCTGATCTGCGTGGGTCGCAGCGTGATGACGAAGTCCGTATCCTCAACTGGCTCCGAAGTGGGATCGCCAATCGGTGGCTCATCGTCTTTTGGAAGAGTTCTGGAATGATAAAAAATATGGTACGTTTTTTTCCCCTTTTTTATAATTCTGTAAACGAGCAGGCGAGCTACCACATGGTAAGTAGCCATAGCCGCCCATCGAATCTGCAAAACCAAAGAAGTTGCAGATACGTTACCGAGTCTATTTAAGGAAAAGGGATGGGAAGGAGAAGGAAGGGGACTGAGGTAGGAATTGGGCCTCAGGCGCTCCACACTCACCATACGAAGCGCAACAGTATGAATCCTACTTGACGTCGATATTCTGTGGGAGGGTAGTATTTCCCCGGTCGTGCCGACCCATTAATGCTGGCATGTAGACACTATTACTTTTTTATAAGATGACACGAGGGGCTCGTGGCTAAGTTGTTTCTATGCTAATCAATAGATCTGCAAAGTTAAAACTACGCCTGCGCCGGTCAGTAGAGTTTGTTCGAAATAAGTAAGCCGATCGGAAGTTGTCTGCAAGTGGTTTAGAAGTGGTAAATTTTAAACGGTCACGATAGGTGACCGTTTTTAATCCTCCGTGCCTCGGAGAGCACGTAAAGCCGTCGTTTCGGTTGTTATACGAACACCTATGACAATCGTTAGTAGTATTCAGAAGCACAATCTGACAACCAGTCTATCCTTGGAATATTGGTGTTACCCAGAAATTGTGTTGCGGAGGTCCGATGGCAGCGTGCAAACGAAAGCAATGGCTAAAAAAAATAATTGCGTCAACATTGTATCAACTACCTCTTTCTCCTGCTGTTCTCTGTCCGTCTATCCGTCATCTCTTTCTCCATATTATCAATGTCTTCTTCTTCGGAATAATCCTGAACTTCCATGCCGCTGACATCCTTCTGTCTTCGCGGCCGTGGTATCGAGCTTTTTGTTTGGACCTCTAAAAATTAAGGAGCATTTATATAATTTGAATTTTTGGCTATTTCATTAGTACAGTGTTAACCTTGTGATATGACCATAGGACTGTCATGTCAAAGGTGAATTCGAATCCAAGGCACCTGATTTTTCGAAGTCATGTGCGTATTAATACTTAATTATCACGCGTTTAAACGGTGAAGGAAAACATCGTGAGGAAACCTGCATGCGTGAGAGATTGTCTCGATGGCGTGTGAAGTCTACCAACCCGCAGTAGGCTAGCGTTGCGGACTACAGCCTAATCTCTCTCATTCTGAGAGGAGACTCGTGCCCAGCAGTGGGACAATATATGGGTTGATCCGTAACACATTAAAAGGTTGCAATATCACCCTTAACATAAATATACCTTTCATTGGCTTATCTGCCGCCACCAGCTTTTCTCTCCCTCTCCTTCCCTCGTCATACTCTCTGTCTCCCTTATATCTTCTCCCGTCAGTAATGAAGAAGGGCATATCGACCGCCACTCCTTTGCCTCTTCTCTTGTTTTTCCTGAATGACTTCCTAGTGGATTGTTCTATGTAATCGTAGTCGTTCTTATCCCTCAATCTTCTGGTTTTCTTTCTCCTCCTACCCCTATCTTCTTCTGAACTCTTCTGGAAGGATCTGTATTGATTTTTGGGTCTGTGTTTATAGTACATTTCGTACATTGATTTTGTTATTCCGTCGTCTATATCGTCTACGACTGATTCTGAAAATAATATAGGGATACAACATTATTTTTAGTATATGCGAAACCAGAATATAGTTTGTTCAGAATCAGTAACAGAATCTATTGCTATGGTTTTTAGCATTTATGTTATATTTTGTTGACTGCCTCATTAGTGTGGTGGTTCCAAGCGCGACTGCTACGCTAGAGGTCCAGGGTTTGATCCCAGATCGAGTAGTGTTCTTGGGTTTTTCTATGAAATTCTCAGTAGCAGCTCGGAATTTGGATTTGTGCCCGGTTAATGGCAATAAGCTCGCCGCCTATTATATGGGACCTAAACTTACCGGCGAAATGTGGGTGTACTTTAGCACACCTCTGCCTAACCCTAAACATACTTTTGGCTTTCGGGTACACAAAAATTAACGTTGTACCTTTATCAAGACATTCATCTTTCACTTACCTTCAGCCTTATTTCTCTTCAAACTCTTAGATCCCAGCCGTCTTTTCGGCGATCTCTTCCTCAAATTGGACGAGAAGTCCTCCTCGGAAGACATAACCTCCTCCGTTTCTCCTCCCCAGTCCGGGGTCAGTTTGCTAGGCTTCATTCTACCCAAAAAGGTCAACTTAGGAGTCTTTTGAGTAATCATAAACCTAAACGGTTGGTTGATTTTTGTTGTTTCATTATATTCGATCCTCGTTGTTAATTTTAGAGTGGATTCGTTAAGATGTATTTCAGTAGTGTCGTTAAATCTTATGTCATCATTAGAGGTATCGTTTATAATGTTTTCCAGAACGTTCTCTGTGATATTCACAGCGCGTTTCCTTCTTTCATAGTCTGTGTAAACAGGCATCTTGATTTTGGAGCGGCTTTTATCAGAGGGTCTTTTGCGGGTGTATTTTTTGCGAGAGAAATCTGGCTCTTCGTCTGAATAATGACCTGGAAACAAGACACATTTTTTTATGGAATAACTGGGAAAACGAGCAGACGAGTCATGCGTTGCCGAGCCAAGGAAAAGGGAGAGGAAGGAGAAAAGGAGAAGAAAGTGTACTAAGGGAGAAATTGGGCCTCCAGCGCTCCACACTTACCGTACGAAACGCAACAGTATGCATACTACTACTTGACGTCGATATTCTGTGCGATGGTAGTACTTCCCCGGTCGTGCCGGTCCATTCATGCTGGCATGTAGACATGCCAGCGAGACACTACTACTACAAAAACAGTTTTCGAATAAATACTTGTACGTATTATACACGTACGTAATACGTTACCTGAATTCTCAGGGGGCTTTGGAGCCTTGTCATCAGTATCGTCAGCGTCTTCCGGAAGAATACCATCATCAGCTCCATTGTACACGTATCTGAGGATCAAATAGGGAACATCATATTAAGAAATTGGCTACTCGACCGAAGACGAATGGAACCGAAGACCTCTATCGTAGCAGTCACGCTTAGGACCGCTAGACTAATGAGGCAGTTAATTAAGTTAAGTTACTTAAAACTTCCTTATTTTTGTACTAATTAAAATTTTGTTTTTGATGGACCCTGTTAAGAGGAGTGTCCCCGCGAATACAAAAAAAGTTGCACTGTACTATAATAAATAATGTATTATACTTAATAAACCTAAACCTTCCTCTTGAATCACTCTATCTATTAAAAAAACCGTATCCAAATTCGTTGCGTAGTTTCAAAGATCTAAGCATACATAGGGACAGACAGACAGCGGGAAGCGACTTTGTTATATACTATGTAGTGATATTAAAAAAGAAAGTTGTCATAGCATTCCACCTCACCTAGTGCTCCAATCCATTTGCCTGGCGTCTTCCAACCACTGGTTAGCAGCTAGAGTGGTCTCCCGCACCAACTTAATGTTCATTTGAAGAAATATCTTCCGTAACTCCACCGTTATGTGAGTGGGTTTAGTGTTGTAATCCTCGGGACCGTCTGCTTTGTCCGTTCTGAAGCGATCTAGAAGAATATGCACATTGATATGAATTTTCTAGTCAAAGGAAAATTCGGATTCAAGCAGAGTTTGAACCTGCGTCCCTCTGGTTAAGGACACCACACGATTTACCAACTAAGCTACCGAGAATGTGATGTGATGTCGAATTTCTCTTCCACATTTTACATCTTCAGATGACGTTGTAATAAAAAATAAGTAGGTAAATGAACATTGTCAAAGTTGAAGTCGGAAGTGTCAGTAGTCGAAAGTCGTCTCGCCTCAGATTCCTAATCTGAGCGTCTCGCCTTGGACTGAACTACGAAAAAAGAAGAGTAACAGAATATGTTAGAATAGCTCAAAAAATACTAATCAGACTTGACAAAATTGATTCGTCTTTACGGTAAGATGGTTATAGGCCTCCTAAGGTAGTTAAGGCGTCAGGTAAATATTTGAAAAAATATAATATGGTTGACATATTTTAAAAGAGTGTCCATGGAGTTTCTTGCCGGATTCTTCTCCATAGGATCAACTTTTGGAACCGTGCAACTAGAGTTAATAACGTTTCATAAACGCTTATTTGAAATAAAAACATTTGATTTGATTTGACAAACATTAAAAAAGAGTCTTTCGGCAAGACAGCAAGCCGTGCCCGTACAAGAAGCCCGATTCACGTAATTTAAACCGTAGCGATGTCGCAGCGACTTAATCGTTGAAACTGTTTTCCAGTGTTATTTGAATACTGTAAAGCCAACGTTTTAAAACGATTTTCGGCCAACGAACATGTGTGAATGCGGTTCAACGATTTTTCAATAGGACGACTTCTAAATCGGTGCGATCGACGGATGTGAATAGGAAAACTGTTTCAACGATTGAGTCGTTGTGACATCGCTACGGTGAATCGGGCTAGAGTACCTATGGTATGTAGGTCAGGTACCTCGGACGGGGTTCTCCAGGGTGTTCTCGAGTCGCAGCAGAACGGTACCAGCCTTCCACGGTTCCAAGGTCAACACGTGGATATGGCGAGGTAGACCATGCAGCTTCAGCATTGAAAACTGTAAAAAATACGTGCTTTTTTCAACTAATCGCGCTTAGAACCGATTTAGGATAGTAGTCCAGTAAGTAATGATCTAGTGTGGCGCGACTTCTACGCTGGAGGTCTTGGCTCGATTCTCAGGTCGACAAAAGTGTTATTGGGTTTTTATATGAAGTTCCATAAATGTGCCCGGTTAATGGCAATAGGCTCGCCCCTGTAATTACAATTTCAATGCGGTGTTTTTCGTTTTCAAGCTGTTAATAGGAATGTTTGCTGGAAGCTTAATGGGAATCTTTTCATTAATTTCATGATTACCTATCATCGGGCCTTGTCCATTTTGTTAACATACCATCACGCCTGTATTCCCCGAAGGGTTAGGCAGAGGTGTTCTAATGTACACCCACATTTCGCCGGATGTTCAGGTCCCATGTAATAGGGGGCGAGCCTATTGCCATTAACCGGGCACAAATCCAAACTCCGAGCTGCTACTGAGAATTTCATAGATAAACTCAATAACACTGCTCGACCTGGGGATCGAACCCAAATCCTCTAGCGTAGCAGTCGCGCTTAGGACCACTAGACTAGATTCATGTTGGATAAGCTAATTTTACTTACTCTCTTATTCCGGACATTCTGCCACTTTTTCCTGTTCAGCTTGTCCCCAGACGTGAGGAAGAGCCAGGGCTCGTACTGCCACTTCCTTGCAGACAAGGACATCCTTTCCGAGAAGGTCTGGTCGTCCACTGAAAATTTTTGATAATTGTACAGTCGCCAGCAGCTCAAGTTACTACAAAATGTCCACTTTCCTCAGTTGATTTTAAACTTAATTGTCAAAATAACAAATAAACAACCTACCTACACAATATCATAAAAGAAACCAAAAATAAAATGCAAAAAATTAGTGACTCACTGGCTCCTTACGCTGAATTATAACCAAACCGAAGAATTTATCAAAATTTTAGAGTAAGTAATGCAGACACACACACAAACACACACACACACACACACACACACACACACACACACACACACAGACATACACTCAACAGCACACACACCACACCACACACACACTCCACACACACACGCACACACCATACACACACACACATACTCAAATTATGTTGATTGTTCTAGTTTAGGTTTTAAGTTCTAGAATTAAGTTTTTGTGAACGGATCGCAGAGCCTAGGTCGTACAACACAGGGAATCCTAGTGTAGGATCTAGGGCATAACCAATAATGTAAAAATTTCATTTTCATTTTCAAAATCTTAAGATTTAAATTCATTTGAAGAAATTTGTCAGTTTTGTATAACCTGATGTGCTGGTCACTGTACTTCCGATTTTGTGACAAACAAGCATACGTGCCGCCTGATGGTAAGCAGCAATCAAAATCAAAATCAATCAAATGTTTTTATTTCAAATAAGCTTTCACAAGCGTTTATGAAACGTTATTGACTCTATACTTTGTCCATTATGTGAACCGTTTTTTGACAGATGCCTTAGACTGCCTTAGAACGTAGCTGTTCCAGATTACGTAAAAGTTAACTTTGAAATGCGTAACAAAATAAATGTATTATCTACCTTATGTTATTCAATTATCTTAATTATGATTCCTTGCAGACATTATAATACCATTAATGTAACGGACTTTCCAAAAAAAATTATTATTGTTAAGCGTATTAAATTTAGTTACATTCTACCGCATTCTACCGTGTCTAGTGATGCAATCGAATGTATTCGCTGCAATCGTTTTGAACAATGACATTAAATCAGTATCGGAAAATGGCATCCACTCTAATATCAATAAAATATAAATTTAACAATATTTTTGAAAAGAAATGTATGGAAAATGAATATTATAGAAAAATAAATACAATCAGATGAATATTATACATATTTATTTATTATTGGTCGTCGTTGCACCATTTTCGATTCGATAACCTAACAATCTTTAATCACTACTAGACAGTAATCAAAGTGTCAATAATCGGGTCGATAATCGCATTGTTACGTTCCTGCAATCACTCGTTCCATCTGTCAAAAAACGGTTCTCATAATGGACAAAGTATAGTTGCACGGTTCCAAAAGGTTGATCCTATGGAGAAGAATCCGGCAATCTCCGCCTATAGATGTCAGCAACACCAGTCCTATCACCGGTGGTATCTGCAACTCGTCCATGGTGGTGATGACTGCTTACCAACATGTGGCTCGCCTGCGCGTCTAACGAAAAGTCTTGTATTTACCTTCATGTCTGTAGTTCCCAAACAGGATCCTATGCTTCCCTTTGACCACCAGACCTACTCCGTAAGCCTCTTCGTTGAGGGTCTCCTCAAGGCCGAACCCGTCATCAGTTAGAAGACGTCTATGCACCTGAAAAATAGTAAAATATTTTCATCATCATCATATCAGCCTATAATTAGCCATCCGCTGCTGAACGTCAATTCCTCATCAATTTCCTCCTTCAGTCCCCTTCTTTCTCCTCCCCCCCCCCTTTTTCCTCAAATAGGCTCGGCAGTGGGGCAGCTAGGTATGGCTGGAGGAGGGGCTAAGGGTCGGGAGGAGTACTGTGTGAATGCCTCCAGCCGAACGCTGCGAGTTTCTCTATACACATATTAAACCAGTTTTTAAATAAGCGTATGCATGAAAATAATTTTCAAAAAATTCGTTTTCTCTTTTTTCTTCGATGCGTTCTTACCATGAGTTCGACTTCACCATCGTTATAAGAGGTTCCACCTTGGGTTCTGTCGGTAAGAACGCACATTTCTATGCTGGAGTTCAGCGAGTGTATGCATATTCGCGAGGTCACGGGGAAGTAGCACGCTGATATCGGCTTTTTCTGCTGCTGACCTGAAAAAGAAGCAATTTTCTATGCTACTACTAGCCTATGTCACTCAGGAATAATGTAGCTTTCTATTGGTGAAATAATTTTCCAAATCGGTTCTGTAGATCCAGAGATTATCCCCTACAACGTCACAAATTCACAAACTTTAACTCTTTATAGTATTAGTATAGATAATACTGGCTGGCCTATATTTTCGTCAGAGAATCAGCATTGCCATACAATCTTCGTCTTATTGTTCGTCTATAACACATTCTAAGTAAGTACATGGTAGTAGAAATTGTGACATCAACAATACCTTATTCACAATTGGGTACTAAAATATTTGATTAAAAATCATCATCAAGACATGATGATGATTTTTATCATGTAAATTGTATATTTTCGCTGAATCATCTATTTCTTCTGCCTACTGCCACCAACTTCAAACATTTTACGAAAAACTAAACAATAATGTTTTTTTTTTAAAAAGCTTACTAGCAATGTGGGTCGCACATTACTATTCTTATTAACCCCTCGTACTAAGCTAAATGCTTGTATTACGAGTCGGTACACGTCGGTAGTGCAATGGGTGGATTTCGAACCGGCTACCACATGATCGCAAGTCCGCCTCAATTTGGTGCCCAACGTCTTAAAGAGGTTAGTGGAAGCACAGTTACTTATACTGTGGTGAAAGATCGGAGAATTCGGCGTCCGGATCAAGGGTAAATCGGGACCACCCGCGCAAATCAGGATACCTTTCAACACTACCGGGGACACAAGGCGTGTTCTCTAATACCAGAGGAGATTTTTTAATAAAAAATATCTCGACTCACTTGCAGTCTCGTTCCAACAAGTTCTTCTCATCATCTGCCGTGAGTTGGAGTCGGTGAAGAATTCGCCATTGCTCGTAATGTTGGTGGTTAAGAGGCTCACCACTTCCTTGCCAAGATCAGTGCTGGGGACAGAGTAAGCAGTAAATAAGAACAAAATGACGTATCACTACGCCTATATTGGATTGGATGATGGAGTTAGACGAGCTGCTACTGAGAATTTAATAGAAAAACGCACTACACTGCTTGATTTGGGAATTTGACGCAACCTTGTAGAGAATATAGTGCATCCTTGGATATGTTGAAAGTCTACAATCTTTTTTTTTGTGGTTGTTAATCCTTATAGACTTCCGCCACCCAGGTCGGGTCGGGCCCAGGGAACGTGACCTTTCTTTTGTTGACGGGGTTGGAAATGCTTTATGCACGACCCACCGCTCCGGGGAGAGCGGTGGGGTGTGTCGGACTCCGCTCTGAAAAGAGCGAGCTACCGGCTAAAATCAACCTCGACATTTCGCGTCACCACTTTTGTGCCGTGGCTACGGTAGTAGACCCAGCAGTGGCGGGCCGCCTATGCGGGCCTCCTACGCGTAAGGGGAGAGACATGTAGACGTTCTCCCTCCCTTCTTCCAGCGATCCGCTGAGCGGGGCGTGGAAACTTCAAAGCGCCAGGGAAGGTAACCTACCGTTGCTGCCCTCCTTGACTGTCTAGGCTCGCCCCCTATTACATGGACCCAAACATACCGGCGAAATGTGGGTGGACATTTAGTACACCTCTGCTTAACCCTTCGGGGAATACAGGCGTGATGGTATATATGTTATGGGAGCGGGGTTTCATTACTCCGCGGTAGCACTTCTTCTTTCTTTCTTTTTTGTTGCCTCCCATTTAGTCGGGCGGCGGACTAAGGAAACATGTTCGAAAATAAGTACCTTCAACCGTCACCCTTCAGAATTGTAAGTGGGTCTTCTTACCCAATAGGTATAGGTCCAATCACCCACTCAAGTTCCACGTACTCCTCGCCACGGTACAGCCTGATGATCTGGGTTACCCAGTCAGCGAACCTCTGCCTGATCTCCTTGACCAGGGACCCTCGGACGGTGTTGTAGGAAACCTTGTCCGTCACCTGAAATTAACGCGTTTTGGAAGGAATCTGATAAAGATGAGATGATTTTTGATATTATAACTATATTTTTTAAAAGATATTTAGTGTTAGGAAAAGATAAGTTCCCAGTAGCAGGTCGGAGTTTGGATTTGTACCTGGTTTTCAGGGCATTAGACTAGCTCCTTATAATATGGGGCCTAAACATACCGGCGAGTTACACAACCTGTATCTCCCAGTTGGGTACACTGAGCGCTTTAACCAACTCAACCGAAATCTCGACTCTAATTAATTCATTCACATAATATATGGGGTGGCGGTATATCGGACTCATACCGACTAAATACTGCACTTCTCTTCCATTGCCTTATAGTCACGGCTATGGGATTCATAACATTCACCACGACCAAGACTTGGCTTGTCCAGCGTTCGCTGCTTCCCCTTCAAGGGTTCTTAACCGTACCTGGTAATCCACTGGTTTACGGAAGTCTTATAAAACGTTAACACTTAGCAGTCTAGTAGCGTTTCTCTGAATGATAAAACCCGCACCGAGATTATCCGAAAGCCCTGGATTAGTCAGCTGAAGTGGCTATGGGCTGGCCATATCATTCTGTAGAA
This sequence comes from Subacronicta megacephala, assembly GCA_958496365.1. Classification (NCBI taxonomy): domain Eukaryota; kingdom Metazoa; phylum Arthropoda; class Insecta; order Lepidoptera; family Noctuidae; genus Subacronicta; species Subacronicta megacephala. The sequence continues at coordinate 1,961,029 of OY292541.1, read as the reverse complement.
AAATCTACAACAGCTGGGGTAGACAGTGGGGACACAGTAGGACATCCTTCAGTAAGATGGAGTGATGATTTGCGAAATGTTGCTGGCGGAAACTGGATGCTATAAGCCGAAGATAGGATGAAATGGCGCACACTTGGGGAGCAGCTTACGTGCAGCAGTGGACTCATATAATCTGATAATGATTGCATCCAGCTTCCTCAAAGTAGTGTCCCAACATTATTCAATGGTAATTTGGAAGATACTCACAGCAGTTGGTCTTTGCCGATCTGGTCTGAAGCTGTAGGCTCCTGACTGCAGCGTCTGCTGACCTTGTGCGTAGTAGAAGAAGTTTTGCGATATGTCGATCCTCACCCCATCCACGTGCTGGATGGATTCCAGAAGACCTGTTGTCTTGTCCACCGACACTTTGAGATACTGAAACAAAAAAGTATCCTTACTATACAATTGTTATTGTAGCAGATACTAGTGTGAAATAAAGGATTGTGCAAAAATTGTCAATTTACACTACTATTTCCTATGATAATGATTTCTCAGCTAAAGTTTAGTACTTAGTTGTGAGTAAGTTATAGTTGATGTCGCAATTCCTTCTACTGTGACTTAAAAATGTGTTATATAGCGAAAGAATACACAATTTGCGAAAAACCATTAAAAAAAGAAAAACTTAAGCGTCCAAGGAGAGACGATCCGCCTCAATAAGGGAAACCTTTACAGCGGACGCTTTCGCCAATTAAAAAACGAAGATGCACTGCCTGTAAATTCTGTAATGTTTATATTTATGCGCACAGCTGCGAAGTATTAACTGCATTTATTTACAGCTTTGTTGATTTTCAGTCCATCAAAGCGGCTTGATGTAGAAAAATCGAGATTAACTAAGAATGGCGCGAGGAGGTGAGTCAGTGTGCAGCGATGAGAATGAATCAGAGAGGTGAAGGAAGAGGCGATAGAGAGACGGGGAGGACGGTATTAAGTGAGAAGTACAGAGCTAACCGTAGCAAAGAGGTCAGTGTTGAGTAATAAGAACGAGGGGAGTGCTGAGGACTCAGTGAGGCAAAGACGGTTTAAAAGCGATGAGAACAAAGGAGCAGGGAGAAGGGCGAGGAGTATGGAATAGAGCTAGGAGATCGGAGTAAAGCAAAGAGGTCATGGTATTGGTCGGTTATTCTGAAGCTCACGCCGAAAAAGTTGAAGAATTACCTCATTGGATATGAAGGGAATGATTTCTTGTTCCGCTTCTAGCTTTCCTTGATTGGATTTCGAGAATTTCTTAGCGAATTCGTTCTCCTCCTGTTATTCAACATTTGTATTAGTATCCTGAGGTGGACCCATTAAACGTTTTTCGAAAAACTTATCACAGAATTTGCCTTTTGGCTGAAGCATCTAAAGTCTTTCTATAAAAGCTTACTACTGCTAAACGACTTGCGGACAGCGGTTAAGCAGTGGTAAGCTTTAATAGAAAGAGTCGTTTTAAATACAATTGGGTTCGTATATGTTTCGCATTTATGATTATTTTCTTTACTGATTTAGATAACTTTTTGTATTTTTGAAGCATTTTCCATGCAAAGATTATTAAGTTATTTTTATTAATTTATCTTAGTTTAGGTATCAGCTTCAACTCTTAAATATGTTACAATAACTACCTTTCGGCTCTAAATTTAAAATTTTAGGTATCATATATTCATCAGTGACTGTACTGACTGACTGTACTTATTTTGTAATAAGTACTAAAACTTGAAGGTGTAAATAAAGAATTTTTTTTATGTCACTGAAGTCACCTCAAAGACGAAAATTAAAAATGTGAAGGCAAATTACGATTTGGCGGGTGGGACTCGCGGTAGCTTAGCGGTCTTAGTGTTTGGTGTACTTAACCAGAAGACGCAGGTTCGAATCCTGCCCGCGGTCGTATTTTTCATTCACTAAAAAATAACTGATTTAGATTTTTAATAAAAACACTTAATTAGGCGATTTGACTTTTGCGGCTGTTCGAAACGGCAACTTCAGAAGCACGCAGCTATTTCGAACAAACTGTATATCAGGAACTCACCAGCTGATCTCTGACGGGTGCTATGTAGTATGCCGTGAATCCAAGAGGTGGTATATTCTCAGCTTCAAAGCACAACTCCTGGATGGCTGTAGAGGATCGACCAGGGAGGTTGATGATTGCCGCAGACAATGGTACCAGCTGGTACTCCACCTCCTCATCTGAATATGGAGTTTTTTTTATATTAGTGAGGTATATAGTAGTAGGACTTTAGATGGGCTCGTGGTTTCTTAAAAACTGCCCTCATCTGCAAGGTTAAGCCGCAGTCAGTCCATAGATGGGTGACCATTCTTAATTGAAGCAGCGGTAGCCTAATGGCTAGGGCGTCGGACTTGCGATCATGTGATTAACTGTTCCAACCCCACCCATTGCACTACCGACGTGAACCCACTCGTAACACAAACATTTTGCTTAGCACGAGGGGTTAACAAGAATACTAGTAATGTCTGACGAACATTGCATTCATGAACATTCAATTTGTTTTTTTTTTTAAAGCTGACTGAGCTTTAAAAAAAAAACAAATTGAATTCATTTGTTAAAACACACAACTTATACATCGAGATCCCTTCGTGTCTTCGAGAGCACGGGAAGAGCACTCATGATAAGTGGTAGTTAGAAGCTTAAAAAATGGACCAGCGGTATTCAGCCTCATTTGGAGAGTCTAAAAACTAAATAGTTATTTTTATGGTATAACTCTGCAAACGAGCAGGCGAGCTACCTAATGGAAAGTAGTCATCGCCGCCCATGGACATCTGCAATACCAAAGGAGTTGCAGATGCGTTGCCGAGTGTATTTAAGGAAAACGGTGGGGAAGGAGAAAAGGAGAACGAGGGGGAGTGAGGGAAAAATTGGGCCTCCGCCGCTCCACACTCACCGTGCGAAACGCAACAGTGTGCAAACTGCTACTTGACGGCGATAATCTGTGGAAGGGTAGTACTTTCCCGGTCGTGCGGACCCATTTATGCTGACATGTAGATATGCAATTAGACATGCTACTACTTGTCAGCAAGGACTACTACTAGTATTGTTTGAAAAATACTAGAAGATGATGATGATTTAACGATAATGTATGTAGATTGTTTTTTGCAGTCATACCATTAAAATCTCGGATGGAATAGTGTAGTGCAATCGCCGGCAGTCGAATGTGGTGGTAGGTCTTCACGCTGAGCGGGTTGTAGACTAGGAGTAGCATGGACTCTTGATTCTCTGTAAACTGGAAGCAGAAATATTGCGTTTACTTTTAATATGAACTTCAAAGATGATCAGTAGATCTGGACTAATTGACCACCGCAAACAGGCTATTTTAGGTGTTACAAATCTTACTTCTAGTGTAAAATTTGTTCTCTATATCAATTTTAACCTCTGACGCAAAAACGACAAGGTGTTATAAGTTTGTCGTGTCTATGTGTGTGTATGTGTGTCTGTCTGTGGCATCGTAGCTCCCGAACGGATGATCCGATTTTGATTTTGTTTTTTTGTTTGAAAGGTGAATTAGTCGGGAGTGTTTTGATGAAGATCGGTCGAGACATAATGCAATTGTCGGGGCTGTTTAAATTTATTATTGAAATAATGATAACGTTATAATGAAGTGAATGATCTGCCTGAATCGTAGCCTACACCGCCAGCTAGCGAGCCAGCGAGCAAGCAAGCCGGGCGAGCATTATTTCACCTCGTTTCATACTTCGGTTCACACCACGTCAGCGATATAAATGATGCGAACGAAATATTCGACGATGCTCTTGTTCACTTTGTAAGTGTAGCTTTTCTCTGTATTTTGCAGTGTGAAACGATGTAAAACAATTCTTGCTCGCCCGCTCGCCAGTCCGTCCGTAGTTTTCGGTGTGAACCCACATAGTTTAGCTCGCCGAAGCTTTGCTTAGTTTTTATAGTTTTTTTCGCCTTGCTTCGCCCACCAGCTCACTCGCTTGCTCGCTAGCTGGCGGTTTGGCCTATGGTAAGTGGCAACTACTGCCTATAGGCGACAGCAACACCAGTGGCACTCGCGCATTGTCATACTGAGACCATGCACTGTTAAGTCTTATAGATATGTCATGTATGTAAGTAATTTTGAAGCGGCGGTAGCCTAATGGCAAGGGCGTCGGACTTGCGATCATGTGGTTCCCGGTTCGAAACTCACCCATTGCACTACCGACGTGAACCCACTCGTGATACAAGCATTTAGCTTAGTACAAGGGGTTAACAAGATTACTAGTAATGTCCGACCCACAATGCTAGTGAGCTTTTTTTAAAAAAAAAATTACAGGCCACATAATATACAAAGATCATATTCTGAAGAAGAAAAAAATAGAAAGCGTACCTACTTTTCCAAGGGCATTTAAATCTTGAACGTGGAAAATTGGATTTTCTCTAATGTAATAGAACTATCACTTACCCGACATTGGCTCATATTTAACTGATGGCAGATTATAAACTGTTGGCTGTTCTTGGTTCTGCGACTTCCACCCCACGTAGGCGTCATATAGCTGGTAAGAAAAAACCTCGTTAATTGACAGAAGAAGTGGAAAGTAGAGATTTGAGAGGAATTTTGGTCCACTACGAGAAGCAAGCCGCGATTTTGCCTTCAACCGAAAATTAAGATCCTTAATGGTCCATAGTAGGTAACCCAAAATGTGGCCACAGTCCCAAACCTGTTTGTGCAATGACAAAAAATGATAAAGGAACTGACAGATTTGGTATCGAAAATGTCAAAAATGATCAATTCTACAGAAATCAAATGGCGGTTTGACTCCATTAAATAAATAGCAGATTTGAGATCCTGTTGACGTACAATTCATGTACATACATACATACATACATACATACATACATATTGTCACGCCTGTCTCCCATGGGGGTAGGCAGAGACTATAGATTTCCACTTGCTACGATCCTGGCACACTACTTTCGCTTCATCTACATTCATTAATCTCTTCATGCATGACCGTCGGTTTAGGGTGCTCGGAACCTGGCCTTTTTTAAGAACATCCGCATTTGGTTGCGGTACGTTCGCCGAGGTCTTCCCCTTCCAACTCGTCCATCCATACTCACCATATATACTTGTTTCGTCAATCTCCGTTCATCCATTCTCTCTACATGACCAAACCATCTTAACATACCTTTCTCAATCCTTGTTACTACATCTTCTTTCACTCCACAACGCTCCCTTATCACACTGTTTCTCACTCTATCTGTTAGCGTCACACCACACATACTTCTCAAAGCTCTCATCTCTACAGCATTTATTCTGCTTTAATGTTTCTTCTGCCATACCCAACTTTCACAACCATACATTAGTGTCGGCGCCAATTAAAATATAAAATCTGTCAACTTGCAGTAGGCTAACGTGGTGGACTATCGCCTCTCATTTTGAGAGGAGACCCGTGCCCAGCAGTGGGACAGTAATGGGTTGATGAAGACTGCTGACCTACCTGAGTAAACTGGACACTTTCTTGGTGCACGAGTCTATAGCTTCACTCAGTATCCTTATGAAATCATTTGTGACATGCTGTTGGCTTGTCCCTGTGGAAACAAAAATAATATTGAATAGAAATACTACTACTTTTCAACCGACTCCAAAAAGGAGGAGGTTCTCAATTCGTCTGTATGTTGTTTTTTGTATGTTTGTTACGCGATATCTCCGTCAATTATGGATCGATTTTGATGATTATTTTTTTGTTTGGTATGTAAATTTTATCGAAATCGGTTCAGCGGTTTAAAACAAATCATGAAAAATCTAAAAATTGTTTACATCGATGATATTAGGTATCGTTTATTCCGAAACATCGCTGTCTCATTAATACTGGTTTCTAACACTTACGAGAATATTAGACATTGAAATAAAACTACTTTTTATGGATTTTATCGCGTTATATTGATATTTTTTAATTCCCGACGTTTCGGATCCTGTACAGCATCGATGGTCACGGGTGGACTGAGGTGTTGGTCGTCCTAAATATCAAAATTATCAACAGCTACCCTATATTTGTTTGATTATTATTATTTGATCCGGTCACGCAGAATGAGCTCACCGTATCCTTAGGTCTCGCAGTCTTGTGGTTGGATTTAGATTTAATGGAATCTATGATGGGGTTCCAAGCAGATGGTAAGACCCAGCCATCTTCTCTATTGAAATTTGGATGTTTTTTAATTTCAATAGCCTCGCGAGTCATCCTAGGTAGGAATCGGTTTTCTTTTGCAATGAGTTGTGGTTTATCAAATCTGATGTAGTGCTGGGCCTTGTCAAGTGTATGTTCACAAACTGCTCACTTTCTGGAACGGTGGTGTTAGAGACCAGTAAATTCTAAGCAATTTATATTTACCTGTTATAGCATCATGGTGGAGTACCAGGCTAACAGCATGTCTAAGGAGGTGGAGTTCATAAGAGTCTCCTAGTCGAGCGACCACTGTTAACTGCTTCACCACCTGCAAGTATAAGCGTCACCTCTAACCCTCAAGAAGAAATTCATGGACGTATGTATACTGCCTATCCTCACCTACGGTGCTCAGACTTGGTCTTTGACGAAACATCAGAAATCCGCACTCAGTGTTTTGCCAGCTACGGAGAGCAGCATCTTAGTAGTCCGACTATCAGACCGCTCCAAAACTCAGACGACGTCGCGGCAGGCTCAGAAGGAGATGGCGGGACGAACTAGACCTTTATTGGAAGGATTGGCCGCAAAAAGCTCTTAACCGAGAGGAGTCGAAGGAGAGTAGGGAGGCCTTTGCCCTGCATTGGGACGATAACGGACGAATAAAAAAAAAATAAGCGTAGGGTCAATCAAGCCACATAACCAGTACAGGCTGGTATCCCTATGTAAAGGCTTTACATACGATGAGAGGTCGGTTTTTTATTCTCATGTTGTTTTTTTTGTTTCTCGAGTGGAGACCGCGTCTAGGCAAACGTAGTGTAGGACGTCCGTTGGCTAAATGGAGTGACGACTTGCGGAAGGTGGCTGGCAGAAACTGGGTGAAAAGAGCTGAAGATCGGGCTCTGTTGCGTTCTAGAGGCTTACGTCCAGCAATGGACGACTACGGGCTGATGATGATGATGATGAATAAATTAATATTTACTTGTAGAAACACGTGAGCTCTCCGCGCAAAGTATTTGAGGCTGGGTCTGGATGAATAGTAGCCCGTCCAATAGGTCAGGGAGTCACTGCCGTAAGGAAGCTGGTCATTCTGAAATTAAACACATCGTATTTCAAACTACCTCATAACATTACATACCATCACGCCTGTAATCCCCGAAGGGTTCGGCAGAGGTGTACTAATGTACACTCACAGTTCGCCGGTATGTTTAGGTCCCATGTATAGGGGGCGAGCCTATTGCCATTAACCGGGCACAAATCCAGACTCCGAGCTGCTTGTGAGAATTTCATAGAAAAACTCAATACCTAACACTTTGCTCGACCTGGGAATCGAACCCAGGACCTCTAGCGTAGCAGTCGCGTTTGGGACCACTAGACCAACGAGGTAGGCATCATTTATTTATCAGTGTATTTACAAAAAAAAAAACAAATTACCTTTTCAGTATAAACAGCTTTGTCTCGTCTTCCGTACAAGTAAATAGCTTTCAAATAACAAGATGGCGTCGAATAAAATATGTTGATGTCTGATAAATTTGCCGGGTGAGTGTTAACGTGGCTGAAAGTAATATAGGTTATAAATAAAATGAGGTTTTCACGGTATCGCTGAAGGTCTATCCTACAATCTGATGCAACGCTAGAAGCGGAGTTAGAGTACGTATAGGTATTCTATGTAATACAACATAGTATAAAGCGGCGGTAGCCTAATGGCTAGGGCTTCGGACTTGCGATCATGTGGTTGCCGGTTCGAACCCCACCCATTGCACTACCGACGTGAACCCACTCGTAACACAAGCATTTAGCTTAGCACGAGGGGTTAACAAGAATACTAGTAATGTGTGACCCACATTGCTAGTAAGCTTTTATTTAAAAAAATAGTTTTGTTTACGCGATAGCCGAAAGTCGTTTATTCAGAAGCAGTAACAGAATCGATTGCAATGGTTTTTAGCCTATGCTATATTTTTATATTTAAAAATGATTCAAGTTGGACAAGTTGGTTTTTGTTGCGAAAATCAGCGCAAGAAACACCGAACGGGGAGGCCAATCACTCGCCTGTACCGCCCGGCGCCCTTAGCTCTTCGTACCCACCCGCGAAAATAAGTTAAATTAGGACAAACTTTTGAGCTCTTCACCGCGTGAGTTGTAATCATTTTGTTTTATTTTTTTCTTACTTTTCAAATAAAATTAAAGTTGGGGTGTTTCGGCTTTAGAGTAAACAAAAATTAACGTTGTATATAGAAAGTCAACATAAAAATATAAAGAAGCCAATGTTTTAGGTTTTTCAACCTAGATGGCGCTGGCATACTTACTTGATGAGTTTGTCCATGTTCATAAACCAGTTGGCGGCGCTCTGGTAGGTGAAGTCTCCCCCCATAGTCACCATGATGTTGTCGTGGTCGTAAACTAGATGGCGCTGGCGTACTTACTTGATGAGATTGTCCAGTTGTCATGCGCATAAACTAGATGGCGCTGGCATACTTACTTGATGAGTTTGTCCATGTTCATAAACCAGTTGGCGGCGCTCTGGTAGGTGAAGTCTCCCCTCATAGTCACCATGATGTTGTCGTGGTCGTAAACTAGATGGCGCTGGCGTACTTACTTGATGAGATTGTCCAGTTGTCATGCGCATAAACTAGATGGCGCTGGCATACTTACTTGATGAGTTTGTCCATGTTCATAAACCAGTTGGCGGCGCTATGGTAGGTGAAGTCTCCCCCCATAGTCACCATGATGTTGTCGTGGTCGTAAAGTAGATGGCGCTGGCGTACTTACTTGATGAGTTTGTCCAGTTGTCATGCGCATAAACTAGATGGCGCTGGCATACTTACTTGATGAGTTTGTCCATGTTCATAAACCAGTTGGCGGCGCTCTGGTAGGTGAAGTCTCCCCCCATAGTCACCATAATATTGTCGTGGTCGTAGTATTTGGCTTGCCTTTCTATTTGAGATATGAAGTCGTTCACCTGAAGAGTTTATTGAGATGTATACTGACATAGGACCAAATTTAGTAAAAAAAATTGTGATCACACTAATATCTGCTACCACTTTTAGTACTTCGTTTTGAATACATTATAGTTAATGTCCCAATTTCTACTGTCCTAAACTATTTTTTTTTAATAATATAAGCGTACAATTTGCGAAAATCCAAAAAATAATAAAGCTAGTGAAAAAAAGTGTCAATATTGTGAAACCTTACCCGTTTGTCGGCATTGTAAACTTTGTTATCTGGATCGTCAATAATAGGCTCATCATTGCATAAAAAGTCGAAACAAAACCCTTCTGGAGCATTGTACAGGTTAAATAGCGTGTGAGTCATTATATCCGACATTTTACCTAAAAAAAAAAACAACTCATGAGTAGACCACCCATCATCGGTAGCTCACCCATGACCATGGATGCTATAAAGGATCCGAAACGTCTGGAATTTAATAATATCAATATAACGCGATAAAATCCGTAAAAAGTAGTTTTATTTCATCTCATGAGTATACAGCGACATCTACCGCGCTACATGGAACTAAATAGTAACGAATCCTGAATCGCGCAAGCAACATTTGTTAGTGATGTTGTTACTATCAGGCGGCCTGCTTCCGCCACTGAATATGATTTACGAGTAGATATATGTATATCAGTCTACCACTGAGACAGTCATTCGAAAAATCTAATCTCAAATTATATGTATACTAGTTAGCCGCCCACGGCTTCGCCCGCGTGGTTTCTCGGCTTTTCTGCATTTAAATTTTCCCGTTTTTGTAACATTTTTCATGTATGCTCCGCTCCTATTGGTTAGCGTGATGATATATAGCCTATAGCATTCCTCGATAAACGGGCTATCTAACACTGAAAGAATTTTTCAAATCGGACCCGTAGTTCCTGAGATTAGCGCGTTCAAGCAAACAAACAAACTCTTCAGCTTTATAATATAAAAAGTATAGATAACAGTACTTACCCAGTACATCGCTACCTCTCCACATAAATTCCATTCTATCCTCTTCTATCATGGCCTCTCTTTCTTTGTGGTCTACCCGCCCTTAAAATAATAAATACAAATAAATTAATATTGGTGTCCTATGGGAATCGAACCCACGACCTCGTGATCAGCAGTCTGACACTCGAACCACTAGACTACATACGTCGTCATTATTTTTAAAAGTGATTAAAAATATTCCTACTTGTAATGAAAATTCAACTCCCAATTTACGAAACTACAATTTGCGAAAAACCAATACATATTAATTTGGCGCGTAAGGAGAAGCGATCCGCCTTGAAGCCAAAATATATTTAAAAAAAACTCCTAGAAATAAATTATTTATGATTGAAGGGCAATTTACCTATGAACAGTCCGTCAAATCCCATTTGTGCTAACAATGACACTTGTTCCCTAGTATGTCCATACGTGTCTATCTGCCATGCAGCTTTAGGCTTCCCACAGGGCCCTAATGTATCATTCAGTTTTCTGTAATAAAAAAACAAACTTAAAAAACATATATAAAAATCCGAATTGATAACCTCCTCCTTTTTGAAGTCGGTTAAAAATAATACAAGCACAGGGGGTCTAGCCAACGTCACATCTTCATTATCGATAACGAAGTTAGATTTCCGAAATTATGTCAAATCCATACAATTTGACATAATTTCATCATGTGACATATCGAAACATTATGCCAATTCAATACATTTCACACTTATCGAATTTCGTTATCGATATGGAAATGTTACATTGTCTAGGGGCCCAGGATAACTTTTGAGCAAGCGTAGTGTTTGACGCCCTGTGACACGATGGACTGCCGATCGGAAGAAGCTGTGGATGGATGCGAGCTGCCTGAGACCGGGATAGTTGGCGCTCTTTGGGAGAGGCCTACGTTCAGTAGCCTCAGCCTCAGTAGTCTCTTGTCTGCCACCTAGAGAGGCGGCAGAGTTGACTCGTACTCGTACTCGTAGGGCAAAATCTGAACAGGTATTTAAAGAAAGAGCCATAGCAGCTCTGAGATAACATGTCCTGATGGCGCGCATACATCAGTCATCGTAGTTCTACCATTATATAGAGAGCTACACGACCCGTCGCACCTCGATACCAGATCTTCTGTTTCTTTAAAAAAAAAGCTTACTAGCAATGTGGGTCGCACATTACTAATATTCTTGTAAACCCCTCGTGCTAAGCTAAATGCTTGTGTTACGAGTGGGTTCACGTCGGTAGTGCATTAGGTGGGTTTCGAACCGGCCACCAATCGCAAGTCCGACGCCTTAGCCATTAGGCCTGCTTCGAAATCAGCAAGACATTTGCGAAGGTCAAGGTCGGAGTGCGACCTTTAACTAGCCTACATAGTACTCCGGTACAATCACCGAACCCCATCAACTCACCTCAAACCCCAAGTATACTGGTCAATGATGTGCAGGTAATCGGGCGTGGCTTCGTCGTTATGCACCCAGCCCCCTCCTGCGAACTCCACACGACCTTCCTGCACCAAGGTCCTGAAGGTAGCCCGCGTCGTGGGCCTCTGTTCCTTCCACCAGCGCCAGAAGTATGCTGTCTCCGAGAAGGTGAACCTTGGAAAAAGAAAACAAATCCAAAGTAACTTTTCCGTACCGAATAATTGAATTCAACATCAAAGCAATTATTTCTTACTGTAATTTTATTCCAAAGGACTTACTTCTGTCCCGAAGAACTTACTTCTATCCCAAAGAACTTACTTATATCGGAAAAAAAATACTTCTATCCCAAAGGACTTCTATCTCAAAGAACTTATTTCTATCCCAAAGGACTTACTTCTATCCCAAAGTACTTTGGTACTTCTATTCCAAAAGGACTTACTTCTATCCCAAAGTACTTTGGTACTTCTATTCCAAAAGGACTTACTTCTATCCCAAAGACCTTACTTCTATCCCAAAGAACTTACTTTCGTCTCTTATCGTGTAGTAACTCGGAGAGCACAGAGTGGTATATAAGTTGGACATTGGCCGTGCTCACTGTTGTTTTAGCTATAAAAAAGAAAAGCAAATTATTCTTATTTAATTTCTTGCTCCAAAATAATAATAAGGGTGAGGTTGTCCACGTGCGATATGGATTCAGAAGTCACATACCAACACGCCTCTATTTCCCGAAGGGTTAGGTTAAGGTGTACTAATGAACACACGGCTACACATCAAGCTATGCAAAACCAGTGTACGCTGGCTTTGAATCGTACGGAAAACCTTTACAATTAGAGGTCAGGTTAAATTGGTTTTCTATAGCTTGTTGTGCAGCCGTGCGTACACCGCCACTTCGCCGGTATGTCCAGATCCTTCGTTATTACATGGATATAGATGGCAATAGGCTCACCCCCGATTGGGGGGTCAATTGGTTATTACCATTACGGGGCAGAAATTCAGATTTTCTTCGAGCTGCTACCGAGAATTTCATAGAAAAACCCAATAGAATCGAATCGAACCCAGGATCTCTAGCGTAGCATTCAGAAGTCATTGTGCCGATAGTCAATGGTAAGCCACGACGACAACGACTATTGGAACCAATTTGCGATAAACCAAAAACAAATGAATTTAGCGCCTAATACAAAACGATTGAGTTTTTGCTTATTTTTTATATTAGTTTTTAGCATTAAATATTGCGAAATATTCACAAAGAAATGAATTTTCTAATTAAAGAAATGTGATGTCGAATTTCTCTTCCAAATTTTACGTACGATTGAGTTTTTCTTTAATATTTCATTGCTCATTCCCTCAACTCAAAGCTATACTTACTGCCGTAGTAGTATTCATCGAATGTCTTCACCCAACCGGCGTCCATGTGCGAATGTGGTATTAGATGGACGTTTAGCGCTCCATCGCGCGTTTGTGGGCATTGCTGTAAAAAACAAAAAGTCTAAATCATCGACAAAATTTTCGCAAGATCAGTTTTTTTTAATAAACAAAAATTAAAAAAAAACATACAATTGCATTATGTCTCGACCGATTTTCATCAAACATAGCTAAGAACACTCCCGACTAATTCACCTTTCAAACATAAAAACTAAATCAAAATCGGTTCATCCATTCGGGAGGTACGATGCCAGAAACAAACACGAGGACCACTAGTGTAGCAGTCACGCGTATGACCACTCTACTAATAAATTAATAAAAAAAAAAAACCCGACAATTGCTTTATATCTCGACCGATTTTCATCACACATAGCTAAGAACACTCCCGACTAATTCACCTTTCAAACATAAAAACTAAATCAAAATCGGTTCATCCATTGGGAGGTACGATGTCACAGACATACACGAGGACCGCTAGTGTAGTCACGGTTATGACCTCTCTACTAATAAGACAGTTTGCTTGTTTTGCTAAACATAGTTAAACTACTACTAAGTATATTACTTTGGTTGACTTGTAAAAGTGTCTTTAGGAGATCTATTAATTATAGAAATAAATATTATATTATTTTACATACATACATACCATCACGCCTGTATTCCCCGAAGGGTTAGGCAGAGGTGTACTAATGTAAGTACAGCCACATTTCACCGGAATGTTAAAGTCCCATGTAATAGGGGGCGAGCCTATTGCCATTAACCGGGCACAAATCCAGACTCCGAGCTGCTACTGGGAATTTAATAGAAAAACCCAATAACACTTTGCTCGACCTGGGGATCCAACCCGGGACCTCTAGCGTAGCAGTCGCGATCGGGACCACTAGACCAACAAGGCAAGAGTAATTTTACTGAAAATAAAAAAATACATACCTTATATCCACATTCGATTTTACTTTTCACTAAAGTTATACATTTTAATAGTAATAATACAATTATATTCACATAAAAAATACAACGACTCATTATTAAAATCTATTTTCTTATTATTAAAACTCAAATTCTAAATACAAAAATGAATAATTCGATTCAAAATCATTTTGTACGTTCGCTGTCTTTTGTGATTTTCGTCAAAATTTTAAAGAATAGTTGAAAGAAAAATGGTTGTTATTTTTTTTATAGTTAGATAATTTTGTAGTTCATTTGAAAATGTAAGTTCAAGACTAAGTTCTTGAAAATCTGAAGGAGCACTGGTGTTATGAACTCATGTACATGTAAGACTTGAAATCAGAGTTTGTTTATAATTAGGACTTGTACAGACTAGCGTAAAATCCATTGAAGTAATTCATTGCATAAGTACCTATTCATTTGCAAAACCAAAGGAGTTGCAGATGCGTTGCCGAACCTATTTAAGGAAAAGGGAGGGGAAGAAGAAAAGGAGAAGGAAGGGGACTGAGGGAGGAATTGCGCTTCCGGCGCTCCACACTCACCGTACGAAACGCAACAGTATGCATACTGCTACTTAACGTCGATATTCGGTATATACAGGGTGTGTTATTTTTAGTCGGTAATGAAAAAAATATTTTTTTTCATAACCGTTGAAAAATATCAACGCAAGGGGGTCCAGAATCATGTACTGAATTCGTGGTAAGCGGATGTGCGTCGATGTCCCTTCCACCCTGTATATACCCATTTATGTAGGCACGTAGACATGCCAGCGAGACACTGTAGTAGTTAGGTACTTAACTAAAGGTAAACAATAAAAATGGCGGCGTTCAGAGCTCTTCAACCTTTATGACAATGGTATCTTATGAATTGGGAGTGAAATTAATAACAACACATCTAACAATCAATAAAAACAACGAACAAACAAAACTATAACTAAATAATACAATTTACGGCAAAAGAAACAAAAAAACGAACGAAAGTACAAACTGTTACGAATGGCGTCTGGTTACCCGAGTAAGTATAATATCGGTTAATTATTTTGCCGCGCTTCCACGCGCTACTACTTCTTAATTTTTTCGAGTTATCAAAAGTCTATTATGTAGAAAAAGGATTTGATTTCCTGTCTTTTAGATTCTTTCAAGTAGGCACATAGCAATACTTTATGACATAATTATCAGATTTGATTTATTTATTGGTCGCAAGCTTAAGAATTTATAATTACCATTTAATATTAAACAAAGTAGTAAAATATGCTAGTATAGTAAAGGAAAATTATTTTGCATGAAAAAATAATTTATTTTGGTTACGTTTTGTTTCAAGATGAAAAATGGCCCTTTAAAAGAACCTTTTTTATGATTAGTTTACCTTTAGTTAAGTACCTAACCAAATGGAGTATAGTAGCTTTAAATTTGTGCCAAGTTTCGGCCATCTCTATAAGCATTTACCTTAGCACGAGGGGTTACCAAGAATACTAGTACCTAATGTGTGACCTACATTGTTAGTAAGCTTTTAAAAAAAAAAACGTCTAGCTACCGCCCCAAGCCGAGTCCGAGTCCCGTTAAAAGATGTCACTTGGTCGTTTTTTTTTTATGGGATAACTCGGCAAACGAGCAGGCGAGCTACCTGGTGGTAAGTAGTCATCGCCGCCCATGGACATCTGCAAAACCAAAGGAGTTGTAGATGCGTTGCCGAGCCTATTTAGGGAAAGGGAGGGAAGGAGAAAAGGAGAAGGAAGAGGATTGGGGGAGGAATTGGGCCTCTGGCCCTCTCGCTCACCGAACGAAGCGCAGTAACGAAACGCTACTACTCGTACGTCGGTCTTCTGCGAGAGTGTGGTACTTCCCGGGTCAAGCCGGCCCATTCATGCTGCGAACAGCGTGGCCCTACCACAACAAAGTCTGTTTCTATAAAAAGTAATTGGATACGAATTCGTTTATGTCTGTAGCTTGAAATATTATTAACTGTCTTTGTTAACCTCTCAAACAGTATGAACGCTGCCTACATCACTTGGAATAACGAGGATCAGGTTAACTAAACATGCTCTCGTTACTAACAGCAAGTTAAACCAAACATTGTAGTTTCACACGGTTACATATACCATGCAGGATAGGTAGAGTTGGTTCAAATATAACTAAGTTCTTTAAAAAACTTCTAAAACCAAACAATTGCTCCTTTGGAGAGAAATTGTCTTAAATATTAAAGATTTCCAAAAAAAAAACTATTCATTTGTATTAAATGGATAAAGGTAAGATACGATATACAAATTGAACCAAACAATTGTTCCTTAGAGGGAAATTGTCCTAAACAGTTTTCAAGAAAATAATTACAAGTTTTCGACTATTTCCGATACTTGCGTCCCGCCTTAAGACATTGTAAAAAACTTAAAGGTTTAGCCCAATGATATATAAGTAATCTATAATACGTCTTTGGTTTAGCCCCATCTCTTACCCAAAGCATAAAGTATTCCTCCATATAAACTGTTTTTACATACAAGATATCTACATTACAGTATAGGTTATATCTACATAACACATTCAGGGCCATTATATACCTACTTACAACACATATTAATTATTTAAATAATTCTAACATTAATGTGTGTGTGTCTTACTTCAATTACAAGTATTTCCTGAATAACTTGCGACAAACAAAACACGGTCAAGTTGAAACGGATAAGGAAATACTTACTAAGTTTGATTTTATGTATTGGTCAAATATTAAAACACTTCCGAATAGCGTCATAAACCATATTGTAGACATTGTGTAAGGTCATTTTACGTCATTCTGATATTGCTAGTTGTTGCCTGCGGTTGTTTTCGCGTGTTAAAAGGACTTTTGAGACAAGACGTAGCCTGTCTCTCTCTCTCCTAATTAATTCATAGTAATTTATCTCACTATTAAAATTCACCAAAATTGATTTAAAGGTTTAGGCGTAAAAGTACACCTCTTCATTAGTGCACCTCTGCCTAACCCTTCGGGGAATACAGGCGTGATGGTACCTATGTATGTATGGTATGAGTGTGGCAGCCGAGCTCTGAAGAAGCTATATCGGCGCTAAGTATTATAATATGGCGCTACAGACATAAAAGAGTTACGCATATAATACATATATCATCACGCTTGTAGGTATTTCCCGAAGGACGGCAGAATAATGTACAGTTGTACACACACAAGTCGCCGATAAGTTTAAGAGCGAAAGGGCCAGAAGCCCAATCCTCTTCCTTCTCCTTTTCTCCTTCCCCTCCCTTTCCCTAAATAGGCTCGGCAACGCATCTGCAACTCCTTTGGTTTTGCAGATGTCCATGGGCGGCGATGACTACTTACCATCAGGTAGCTCGTCTGCTCGTTTGAAGAGCCCATAAAAAAAACCTCTGCGTATACGCGTCGAATGGATAACCTTTTTTGTTGGAATCGGTTAAAAATCACAGATAATAGGAAAACAATAAAATTTATCAAGATTGTTATTTATTAAGAAGGATTTCATTCATTCAATCCTGCGTTCACTCATTCATTCTCATTTTGCGTTATGTCAAAATTAAAAGTGAGGTCAACGCCCTTTATCTGCCCGTGACCATGAAACGTGTGAAAGTTTCATAAGTCTAATGAACTATATTGTAATTCGTGAAAGGAGTTTCGTTTCGATATTCAAAAACTTGTTGTTTTTTTTTGTATAATAGCTAAAGAAGTGATATGACCATTGGACGGCCAATTATCATTTCAATCATAGAACTTACATAATAGTTAAGTATCACTCGGTAAAAACGTTGAAGAAAAACATCGTGAGGAAACCTGCATGCCTGAGAGATTTTCTTGACGGCGTGTGAAGTTTACCAACCCGCAGTAGGCTAGCGTGGTGGACCAAGTCTCTAATCCATCTAACTCTTAAATTAGGCTATACAAGGTCAGTTTTTGTTTAAGCAAAACACGAAACACGTTTCTAGTATTTCTAGGTAAAGAATCTAATGACAAAATTTCAAAATTGTCTGAAAAATGTCGAAGTTATTAGGCTCGCCCCCTTTTACATGGGACCTAATCATGACGGCGAAGTGTTGGTGTACATTGGTACACCTCTGCCTAGGCGTGATGATGGTATGTATGTATATCAATAAGTAGTACTAGTATTATATCTAAATATATATAACTCAAAGGTGACTGACTGACTGACTGACATAGAGGTCGGGCTAAAATTTGGCATGCAGGTAGATATTATGACGTAGGCATCCGCTAAGAAAGGATTTTGATTAATTCTACCCCCAAGGGGATAAAATAGGGGATGAAAGTTTGTATGAGAATGAAGAAGAATGAAGCCGTGGGCGGAAAGCTAGTTAAGTAATATTATACCTACTTACCTTTTTTGTCAGTAAACGCACGCAGTTGCAAATACAATTTAAACCGTTAAATGCTGCAATAAACAATCATTTGCTGCTAACAAGATCGATTTTAAATAATATTGGATGACGATCCGAATAGCGAGTGAGCGAGGTTATCCAGTTCTTTTGTGAAATCGTGATTATTTACGATTAAATTGTTATAGAAAGGTATTGGCCTTAAAATATTGTTTGCGGATAATCTTCTAGTTCTTTTTATTTATTTATTTACTTATGGATTATCAACGAATTTTCATGTAAGTATGTTCACATATTGACGGATTTGCAAAATTATGTTTTTGTTCGAAAGGGGTTTATTACGAAATGGTCCCATTTAAATCTGATGAGGAGTTTCGGAAATAATAAAAATAATTGGCTTTTATTTGAGTGGGTCTTTTGTTTTCGCCACCGACTTCCGAAACTGTTTTAGACATAACATTATTTTTATTATTTCCGAAACTCCTCATCAGATTTAAATGGGACCATTTCGGAATAAACCCCTTACCCCGTAAGAAATTCGTAATACTCCTAATATAATTATTCTCTGACTCATTAGTCTAGTGGTCCTAAGCGCGACTGCTACGCTAGAAGTCTTGGTTTCGATTCCCAGGTCGAGTAAAGTGTTCTAGATATGTGCACGGTGAATGGCAATAGGCTCGCCCCTTATTACATGGGACTTAAATATACCGGCGAAGTGTGGGTGTAAGTGCATTAGTGAATAACCCTTCGGGGAATACAGGCGTGATGTGTGACCTATGTAAGTGAAATCATCATACGTCTACAGTTTGTTCGAAATAAGTAAGCCGATCGGAAGTTAGCTGTTCCGAACTGTCGCGGTGATAAAATCGATTAATTAAGTGTTTTAATATAATACATAAATATCGAAATTAGTAAACAGAATAATTTGAAATGTCAGACAGAATCTATTAAAATTACCACTTCTAAACCACTTGCAGATAACTTCCGATCGGCTTACTTATTTCGAACAAACTGTACTTATAGTTACAATTTATGAAAATTCAACTAAGTATAAAAAAAATCTGGCTTTGCCTTAATGCCGAATATGATACATATATTATGCGAAACTAATTTCCTACCAAGATTAATTTGTTTGTTTTTTATGCTGACCTTAAAAAATATTTGTAGATTGAGATAATTTTTAAAATAATACCTGTCGTAATCCGTAGTAATTTATTCAATGCATTATTATTTTTTTTGACACTAGCAACAAAATTATTACGTATGTAGTTATTTGTTTATCTGATTTCAAAAAGTTAAAGTACAATATTATTGTTTTGTTTTATTTACAACGTAATGCTGTATGGCGTTTGCTTTAATACTTTTTTTTAAATACACAAACATTGAGTCTTGTACCTAACCGGCATACAAATATTTTCCGAGTTTGCCACATTAGGCTCGGGCATCGCATCTGAAACTCCTTTGGTATTGCAGATATCTATGAGCGTCGATGACTTCTTGTCATCAGGTAGCTCGCCCGCTCATTTGTTGAGTTATCCAATAAAAAATAACGCGCAAAATTTGGTTGTTCAGCATCTGCGACTTTTTATCATGGTCAGGGAGGTCCCATAATGTCTAAAACAGTTTCGGAAGTCGGTGACGAAAACAAAAGATTCATCCAAATTGTAGGCACCGACTTCCGAAACTGTTTTAGACACAATATTATTTTAAAAGGCGGATTTCCTTTTTTTTACAAGTTAATTTATTAATATTCACGGAAAACTGAAATGAAAATGTTTCTTTCCTTTTTTATCATGATATAGCCGAGCAAACTTGTCATAGACATAACATTATTTTATTATTTTTTGAAGGCGGTTTTACTTTTTTTGTTAAACGTTAATTTATTAATATTCACGGAAAACTGAAATGGATATGTTTTTTTTTGCTTTTTTCTCATGATACAGCCGAGCAAACTTGTCAATCGGTCGGTCACTTAGCGGAACGGGATATTTAAAATTGGAAGAATTAGGTATAAGAACGTTTTCCTTGGCACTGAATAATGGCACGTTGCTTAATTAAAAAAAAACTAGTGCGACGAAATACGGATTTAATTTAAGAACATAATGAAAAAAAAAACAAAATAAATGTACGGTCGCCAGCACAACAAGTTATACAAAACTAGAAATTTTCTCAAAATGATTTTAAATCTTAAAATGTTGACGATTAAGTTCAAAATTAACTAAGAAAAATTGTCATTTTGTGGTAACTTGATGTTCGCTGGTCACCGTACAAAAATAATACCTATAATAAAAATAAATTTAAAACCTTTTTGTTTTAACCGCCATAAATGGCTTGCATTAATTAAAAAATATTATAGGAAGGAATAAACTTCTATGTAACAATATTTTTATTTAAAAAAATATTAAAAAGGCATGAGTCATACACGCATAAAGCCTTGGAGAGCGGAACGTATGACGTTTGTATATGACAATCTAGATTTTAATTATTATTTTTAACAATCAATTTTTAAGGGCAACTTTACTTAAACATGACGTGTCCTTATTAAATATTACAGTTAATGCTAAAATATTAATATTTCATTTCTCAAGTCTGACATAATTGTTTGTCTGTTTGACGTAATCTCTGAAAATACTGATCCGATTCTGAATATTATTTCTCATGGAAAACAACACCATACCTGTTCTTATTTATTTTTTGCAAAATATGTGTTGTGTGCAAATCTAAAATAATATGTTTCTGTTATTTCTTTCTCATTTGCTTAAATTAATCTGAGATTTAACAGAACAAATTAGCAGTTTTCAGAAATTGATAGAGTGAGTATACATGCCTATTTTAGTAGAGACCGAGAAACCACGCGGGCGAAGCCATCGGCGGAAAGTTAGTAAGTTTTTATTAAAGCTGTAGAGTTTGTTTGTTTGAACGCACTGAACTCTGAAACTACCAGTCGGATTTGAAAAAATATTTTTGTATATGATAGCCACATTCAAGACGAAGGCTATCAAGCATCACGCTACGATCCTTGGGCGCTGGGCAAAGCGGGTGAAACCATGGGGCACAGAGGTAGAATATAATATAAATATTATTTTTTTTGGCTTACAAATTTATATTTGTTTCGGTTTTAGGTATTATATACCTACGTGAGAATTTGTCTTTGCAAACACACCCACGCTACGAGCCAAAATCCTTGTGTCAACTGTCATTGTAATGTCATTTGATCGAACAGTTTGACCGCAAATCTGTCAACTTGTTATCAGATGGAATGATGAAATATTAATTGATATTTGGAGGTCTATAAAATATTTTAGTTTGCATTCTAGAAATTGTGAATAGAAAAAGGAACTGAAACTTTCGTTTAAAAATCGTTGTCGAAGCAGATGTTGGTGAAAATTGACAATTTTGACCGAGTCCTGTAATTTTTACCAAATCATTGTTCTACTATAACTAAGGGGTTAGGCAGAGGTGTACTAATGTACACCCACATTTCGCCGATATGTTTAGGTCCCATGTAATAGGGGGTGAGCCTATTGCCATTAACCGGGCACATTTCAAGCAAACGTTTTAATACTGAATAAGTTATTGTTGATGTAGCAATTTCTACTACCATGTATCTAGAATGTGTTATAGCCGAATATTTATTGAGAAAAACCAACAAAAAAATTATTAAATTGGCGCTAATACGCTGAAGGTTTCGCCTCAAACAAAGTTTGGGGCCGTACGTTGTGAACGAGAGACGCCACTATTTAACCTGTAGAGCGGCATCCCTCTCTCACAACCTAAAAATGATGGCATTAATACGTGGTAATACGGCCCCTGTCTTATTATTCTAGTTGTCCTAAGCGTGACTGCTACGCTAGAGTGGATAGAGTAGGTTCGATACCCAGGTCGAGCAAAGTGTTATTGGGTTTTTCTATGAAATTCTCAGTAGCAGCTCGGAGTCTAGATTTGTGCCAGGTTAATGGCAATAGGCTCGCCCCCTATTACATGGGACATTCCGGCGAAGTGGAGGTGTACATTAGTGAGTACACCTCTGCCTAATCCTTCGGGGAATACAGGCGTGATGGTATGGTATAATTAAATTATGATTCATAGCTTAAACCAAAAAGGTCATTTTTAATCGAGACAGGTTTAGCCGTTTATGAGTATTCATGCATAAATTGTTTTATACAAAATCTCCGAACAAAAAACCTAAACAGATCGGATCATAGGTCAAGATTACTGCAGTGGGTACCATTTCAAGTGTAACTGAGATCGGCGCGTGCGCACCAAATGCAATATTAACCATGTTTTAATGGCCGACTCACCCTTGTTCTATTTACCACGTATGTGGTTGTCGTCAGGGTAATCAGGAAGAGGCTTAAATATACTACAACCTGGATCTGAATCGGCTTTATTTAATAGTACAACAATAATTAATACAACAGGGGCCGTATTACCACGTATTAATGCCATCATTTTTAGGTTGTGAGAGAGGGATGCCGCTCTACAGGTTAAATAGTGGCGTCCCTCTTTCACAACGTAAAAATGATGGCATTAATACGTGGTAATACGGCCCCAGAGCACGCGCTCGTTCACTGTCAAGGCACAGACAGGGAATAATCCATCACTACATAGTATAAAACAAAGTCGCTTTCTCTGTCCCTATGTCCCTTTGTATGCTTAAATCTTTGAAACTACGCAACGGATTTTGATGCGGTTTTTTTAATAGATAGAGTGATTCAAGAGGAAGGTTTATATGTATAATACATACATATTTTAGTATAGAAAAGCCAATAAACCACGCGGGCGAAGCCGTGGGCGGAAAGCT
The DNA here is from genome assembly GCA_958496365.1 of Subacronicta megacephala. Taxonomy (NCBI): domain Eukaryota; kingdom Metazoa; phylum Arthropoda; class Insecta; order Lepidoptera; family Noctuidae; genus Subacronicta; species Subacronicta megacephala. Next base: position 1,938,020 of record OY292541.1, on the reverse strand, counting down.
AGTATATTATAATTAAGTTTGTTGGTGTTGCCAACAAACCACTCTTCTACTGGAAACCAGAGATGACTAGATGAGACTGCCTCATTAGTCTAGTGGTCCTTAGCGCGACTGCTACGCTAGAGGTACTGGGTTTGATCCCCAGGTCGAGCCAAAGTGTTATTGGGTTTTTCTACGAAATTCCCAGTAGCAGCTCGGAGTCTGGATATGTGCCCGGTTAATGGCAATAGGCTCGCCCCCTATTACATGGGACCTAAACATACCGGCGAAATGTGGGTGTACTAATGTACACATCTGCTAACCCTTCGGGGAATACAGGCGTGATGGTATGTGAAATGAAACTACTTTTTTACATACATATAATTATATACTTACCGACTACTTGACTACCTCATTAGTCTAGTGGTTCTAAGCGCGACTGCTACGCTAGAGGTCCTGGGTTCGATCTCCAGGTCAAGCTGTGTTATTGAGTTTTTCTATGAAATTCTCAGCAGCAGCTTGAGTCTGTGCCCGTGTATTACATGGGACCTAAACATACCGGCGTGTATGTTAATGTGGCTGTACATTAGTACCTGACAACCGAACCCTTCGGGGAATACAGGCGTGATGGTATGTATGCATGCATGTATACATACTTCTAAAGGGTTACCATATCTCAGGATTTTTAGGCTCTTCCCAGGATTGCGGGTTTTGGACATGTCAGGGTTGTCCAAATCCATGGTCACCGCAAAAACTAAGAATAATACATGTTAATTATTTTTTAAAGTATGTGATTGAGTGAGTGATTCTGTCGTATTGATTGATTGCGTACGCGCCGATCTTATGTATACATTTATATATATATATACCTATATATATCTTGATTTAATCTAATATATACTAACATTTTAGGTCAACCTTCAGTTTAAAACAGTAAGTGAAAATATTAATTTTGCGCAAGGTGACTTCCGCGTGACCTTTAAATTGCAATCCCTAATCTCCAGTATTGGTTTCAACGATTAAAAAAAAAATTGAACGAAAAATTTCTCCGATTTCAACAAATAAGGTATTTTTTGCACTTCGTCCTTTTGCATGCCGCTATGACCTGCGGCTAAATTTATGCTTTTCAATTGTTTTTTTCGTAAATCTAGGTTTTAGTTTTTAACCCGCAAAAACGTCGGGGTGTTATAAGTTTGACGTGTCTATGTGTGTGTCTGTGGCATCGTAGCTCCCGAACGGATGGACCGATTTGGATTTAGTTTTTTTGTTTGAAAGGTGAATTAGTCGGGAGTGTTCTTAGCTATGTTTGATGAAAATCGGTCGAGTTCGATCGGTTTTAATTTATTGAAATAAAACTACTTTTTACGGATTTAATCGCGTTATATTGATATTTTTAAATTCCCGACGTTTCGGATCCTTTCGTTCCGGACCAGCATCTATGGTCCATATATAACGCGATAAAATCCGCAAAAAGTAGTTTTATTTTAATGTCTAATATTCGCGTAAGTGTTAGAAACCAGTTATTGAAGTTTAGTTTTTTTATTCATGGTAGGCCTACGCTTGATTCATATTCTATATTTATACTGTGCCACTGGTTTATAAATATATAACAATTAAAATAAAAACAGAGAACTTGTCCATAAAAGCTTTATTATAGTTAATATAGTATGCCTTAAGATTAATAATTATCATTTTTATGACATATCTTAATCAGGTCAATGCAATTTTTTATAGACTTTTAATGTGTTAATTTTATAAAGTTAAAATAGGTAGTTAAATATTTATTTTCATGGTTTCCGGCCATAGTTACTAACCGCCCAATGGGCCGCAAGCGTACGCTGACTTAAGAGTTGTCGAAGATTCGAACCTAGACAGGCGCTTTTCTTTGTGTAAATATTTTTTTCGGTGAGCGAGAGGGCCGGAGGCCCAATTCCTCCCCCAATCCCATTCCTTCTCCTTTTCTCCTTCCCCTCCCTTTCCCTAAATAGGCTCGGCAACGCATCTGCAAGTCCTTTGGTTTTGCAGATGTCCATGGGCGGCGATGACTACTTACCATCAGGTAGCTCGCCTGCTCGTTTGCCGAGTTATACCATAAAAAAAAAAAAAAAATTAATTGCCACTGCTCTCAAAATGGTAAAGGAAGACATGGCAGGGAACCGGCATGACCTGGAACTAAAAATTCGAAGACATGTTACATCTACCAACCCACACTGGGCACGCATGGTGGATTACGGCCCACTCCTTCCCACTAAGAGGAAGCATGTGTCCCAGCAGTGGGAACAGACCGATTATGGGCGATACGTTAAGTACTAACATAACATAACATACCATCACGCCTGTATTCCCCGATGGGTTAGGCAGAGGTGTACTTAATGTACACCCACAGTTCGCCGGTATGTTTAGGTCCCATGTAATAGGGGGCGAGCCTATTGCCATTAACCGGGCACAAATCCAGACTCCGAGCTGTTACTGAGAATTTCATAGAAAAACCCAATAACACTTTGCTCGACCTGGGGATCGAACCCAACACCTCTTGCGTAGCGGTCGCGATTGGGACCACTAGACTAACGAGGCAGTCCTATTTACTACAAACGCGAATACTGAGCGTGAAGTCCTGAGTTAGATCTCCAGGGTAGAGCAGCCTTATTGAGTTTTTCTAACAAATGTTTAGTAGCACCTCGGATCTGAATGTGTGCCCATTTAATAGCAATAGGCGCCCTCTTTTATATGGGACTTAAACATACCAGCAAAATGTGCCTAACCCTTCGGGGAATACAGGCAATGCCGGATTTAGAGGTCTGGAGGCGTCGGATCAGCGATAGAGTGGAAGCCCCCTGGCCCCAAATTATTTTCCGATTGTTTTTCCGAAGTCTTTATTGGGGGGCCCCGTGGCGGTAGGCCCGGTTGCCCTCCCCTAAATCCGGCCCTGAATACAGGCGTGATGGTATGTTTTTTTATGTAAGTATTTGTAGTAAGCCTAATCCTCTATCCACTAACCTATAACAGTTTTTTTTATTTAATATAATTTTCACAATAATAAATATTAATATTAACCTTGTCCTACTTATTTCCTCGTCCATTATATAACAAAACGTCAAAGAAATTGTTTTTCTATAGTCTGCGTCTCCGCGTATCGTTGCGGTTAAGTGGCGCTTGGCGAGGCGAGAAAAAGGATGGGTGGGTTCGCGGAATTTGTATTAATTAATGGTCATTGTTCTAGAAGAAATTCGTGGTCATTTTTCACCGAAGCGAATCGATTGATCTGCGAGGTCGCGGACTGAACCCGGGACTTCACGGTTGATAGCTCTAGCCACGCGTTATATTTACCCACGGCGGAACGGAAATGGTGTATGCGTTTAAGGTAAGATTAATCTTCATAACAAAGATATTAATTTTCTAGTGAAACAAAATTACTACTTACCTCAGGCAAGAGGCGAACCTGCGTCCCTCTGGTTATATGTCTACACCTAATCAGGTACTCCTGCCTGAGATATTATTCACTAGAAAATTCATATCTATGTAGATAATTATTAAATGCCAAAATCTATACTTCTATACCAATGTAACAAAGCTAAACAGTCTGTTTATTTGAACGCGCTAATCTCAGCAACTCCCAGTTGGATTTGAAAAATGTTTTTGCATATGATAGCCACATTCTTGAGGAAGGCTATAGGCTATTTAATATCACGTTACGGCTATCAGAAGCGGACATAGCGGGTGAAATCGAGATTGAGCACAGCTAGTCTATACTTCTTCTATGCTAATATTACATAGCACAATATGTGTATTAAACGTAGTGCATGAGAGAATTGACATATTTTCGTGCAATCTGAGTGAATTCGCAAGAGTTTTGTTGAATTTTGTTAGTTATATTTAAATACTAGCTTTCCGGCCGCAGCTTCGCCCGCGTGGACAGCACGATTTTGACTGTTTAGTTTTTTCCAATTCTGGTGGGAAATTGCAAATTATCCTTACATATCTTTCCGTCCGCTTCTTTGCTCGGGTAGACCACAAAATTTGCCCAACTATTATTTACCGAAATAAAAACGCAGCTTATATCCTTTCCCAAGGTCTAGTCTATTTTTGTACCAAATTTCGTCAAAATCCAAACGGACTTTCATCCCCTATTTCATCCCCACACAGTTTGAAATTTCAAAAACCCCATATCAAATATTTATTTATTTCTTATCAAGTGCCTAAACACAAAAGTTCAGGGTTTATCTTCAACAATGACAAACTCCCATACAATTTTTCATCCCTTATTACAACCCCTTTTTTACAACAAAACGTAGCTTATATCCTTTTTCAAGGTCTAATCTATTTTTGTACCAAATTTCATCAAAATCTGTTCCGAGGTTGGGCTTCAAAGCGTGACTTTGTTTGGACTTCTAAACGAACTTTCATCTCCTATTTCATCCCCACACAGGTCGAAATTTCAAAAATGCTATAACAAATATTTATTTATTTCTTATCAAGTGCCTTAATATAAAGTTTCATGGTTTTATCTTGAAAAATGACGAACTCCCATACAAAATTTCATTTCTGTTCATTTCACTATGGTTGCCTGGAAGAAATCGCTTTGAGCGATAAGGCCGCCCATTGTACCTACATTTGCTTTTGTGGATATACCTATATATATATTTCTTCTTACTTTATTAGTGGTGTACAATAAAGAATAAATAAATAAATAAAATTTCACCCCCTATTTCAACCCCTTCAAAACTATATTTTGCCATAAAAGGTAGCCTATGTCCTTTCTCAAGCATTAGTCTATCCCAGTACCAAATTTCATCAAAATCGGTTGAGTGGTTTAGGCGTGAAAGCGTAACAGACAGACAGACAGAGTTACTTTCGCATTTATAATATTAGGTAGGGAAGTAGGGATTATTATTCTTATTATTATTGCTTTGTATTAGTTTGTATTATTATAAAGTGTAGGTTTGCAAACCACTATTGTATTGGGGTTATCCTGTAAAGATAGTGTGTGGAATAAATAAATAAATAATAAAGAGATAATCTCTGGATCTACTGAACCTATTTTAAAAATTCTTTCACCAATAGAAAGCCACGTTATTCCTGAGTGACATAAGTAGGCTATATATTATCCCGTAAAATGAAACGACGCGTATACTTCACGTGGGCGAAGCCGCGGGCGGAAAGCTAGTACAGTATGAAATAACTTGTTCTTGATATAACGAATGTTACAATTTATATCCAACTAGCTTCCCGCCCACGGCTTCGCCCGCGTGGTTTATTGGCTTTTCTATACTAAAATATGTATGTATTATACATATAAACCTTCCTCTTGAATCACTCTATCTATTAAAAAAAACCGCATCAAAATCCGTTGCGTAGTTTCAAAGATTTAAGCATACAAAGGGACATAGGGACAGAGAAAGCGACTTTGTTTTATACTATGTAGTGATAGTGATGAAGCAGGTTCATTCGTTTCATTCTGGGAACACAGACGAAACCTGAGATCCGAAAACTAATCGTTAAATTTAGTTTCATTAGTATGTTATTTATTATAATTGATAACAATATATTTAAATATTATTTAATTTCCTTAATTTTAAATTAATTGAAATTTATTAAAATTATTTTATTTGATACTTGATTTGAATAAATATTTATTTATTATATTATATTTTCATAAGTAATTACATACTTAACAATCAAAATTTTATATGCACAACTGAAATGTCAAATGCAACTTGACAAGTGCAACTTTGTTCGTATTTTAATCTTAAATATTCTTAAATGAATGAACGAATTATTTATTTACTGAATATATGGTTGCAATTAACCATTTTATTAGTGTAGTGGTCCTAAGGGCGACTGCTACGGTAGAGGTCCTGGGTTCAATCCCCAGGTCGAAATGAAATGATGAAATGATATTTATTTCTGTAAATAGAACTTTTGAAGACACTTTTACAAGTCGTTTTCTTTTACATATTTCTTTTTTAAACTAGATGGCGTCGACATTTCCTATCTGACGACCTCTGAGAAGAAATGTCGAAACAAACTCAGAGAATCATGGTCTCTTTTAAAGTCCAGACAATAGTTATATCATAGATATGCGAGTTTTACAATGTAGGGCAAAATCTGAACAGGCCTTTTGAAGAAAGAGCCATAACAGCTTTGAGTTGACCTGTCCTAACTGACGGCATGCATACATCAGTCCTCGTGTAGCTCAACCATTTTTTAGGGAGCTCGAGCATAGTGTTATTGGGTTTTTCTATGAAATTCCTAGTAGCAGCTCGGAGTCTAGTTTTGGCCTGGTTAATGGCAATAGGCTCGCCCCTTATTACATGGGACCTAAGCATACCGGCGAAATGTGGTTGTACTTTGGTACACCTCTGCCTAACCCTTCGGGGAATACAGGCGTGATGGTATGTTATGTTATGTTATAAATATCTAGTTACGCACGAACGGCATTGTACGTGCTTGATAATCTGTGAACTAAATACGTGGGATGGATAAAGCTGTATACAGACAATATATTAGTGAAGGAAAAATACAACTGCGGGCAGGATTCGAACCTGCGTCTTCTGGTTAGGTCCACCACTTGCCTTCATATTTTTTTATTAACGCCTTTGCGGTGGCTTAGTGGTCATAGCATCTAAAATTTTTTTACAATAATTAATTATCGTCCCATTCGTTTTAAAACCCTGCCACGTGCCCAAATGAAGATTTCCCGCATCCATTTTGCTTTATAGCGTTATCGTTGGAGCAGACAAGTGATAGAGTGGAGACCGCGTTTGGGCAAACGTAGTGTGAGACGCCCTGCGACACGATGGAGCGACGATTTGAAGAAGGTGGCTGGCAGCGGATGGATGCGAGCTGCCCAACACCGGGATAGTTGACGCTCTTTGGGGGAGGCCTACGTTCAGCAGTGGACGGCAATAGACTGATATGATGAGACGGGTTAGAATACAGTGTCTCATTATTACTCAGATGTATTACAATAAATATCGGAATTGTTCGGTGGTGGGACCTCTTGTGGTCTGACCGTGTGGCGACCACCCTTACGTCCAAGTCTGTCGTAAAGCATCTTAATGTTTTTTTCGAATATTGCGCGTGAGAGTCAGTTCTTTATTTTTATGGGATAACTCTGCAAACGAGCAGGCGAGCTACCTGATGGTAAGTAGTCATCGCCGCCCATGGACATCTGCAAAACCAAAGGAGTTGCAGATGCGTTTCCGAGCCTATTGACGGAAGCAGACAAGGAGAAGGAAGGGGACTGAGGGGGGAATTGGGCCTCCAGCGCTCCACACTCACCGTACGAAACGCAACAGTATACATACTGCTACTTGACGTCGATATTCTGTGGGAGGGTAGTACTTCCCCGGTGTTGCCGATATATTCATGCTGGCATGTAGACATGCCAGCGAGACACTACTACTAAAATAACTACTAAATAAAAATAATAAAATACCCCCGACAATCGCATTGCATCTCGACCGATTTTCATCACACATAGCTAAGAACACTCCCGCCTAATTCACCTTTCAAACAAAAAAAAAAACAAAATCAAAATCGGTTCATCCGTTCGGGAGCTACGCTGCTACAGACAGACACACACAGACACGTCAAACTTATATACCGTCGTTTTTGCGTCGGGGGTTTAATAAACATGAATACGAAATAGAATAACAATAACTCTAGTATTTGACTATTATGAATGCTGCCTTATCTGACCTTAATATCGTAGTCTGTGAAATTACTTTAATCTTAATAGAAGTGAATACGTGCTTACAAAGTTTAGCAGGCATAGTATTTGCATAATAATAATATTGTCCACCAAATAACACAGCATCTAGGGGTTATATATGAGTTATCTATGAAAAATACTGGTGAAATATATCTAGTCAAATTTTATTAGGTACTAGCTACCCGCCCACGGCTTCGCCCGCGTGTTTCTCGACTTTTCTCCCCCTTAATTCCTCTTGAATCACTCTATCTATAAAAAAACTGCATCAAAATCCGCTGCGTAGTTTTAAAGATGTAAGCATACATAGGGACATAGGGACAGAGAAAGCGACTTTGTTTTATACTATGTAGTGATGTACCACAGTACCACATTCAAGCAAATAAATGATTATGTTGATAAAAAGGTTCTAGCATAATCGGCTAATAATGTTCCCACTGCTCCCACTTAAGCATACAAAGGGACATAGGGACAGAGAAAGCGACTTTGTTTTATACTATGTAGTGATTACAATCACTTCTTCTTTCAATCTACCTAACTTTTATTGTAATATTATATTTGTTGTAATTTTTTTACGAGTATTTTTATGTGCTTTTTAAGGACACTGTACTAATTTATAAGAAACAATCTGTACCCTAATTTGACATAATAAATATTTATAACAGAGTTTAGAAAATCGTGAGGAAACCTGCATGCCTGAGAGATTTTCTTGGAGACGTGTGAAGTCTGCCAACCCGCAGTAGGCTAGCGTGGTGGACTATAGCCTAATCCCTCTAATTCTGAGAGGAGACCCGTGCCCAGCAGTGAGACAATGTTAATGAGGATAATCCAAAAATTTACATTTTTCAGCTTAAATCTGCTACCGATTGATGAGCATATTTTAAACACTGCCTCATTAGTCTAGTGGTCCTAAGCGCGACTGCTACACTCGAGGTCCTGGTATCGATCCCCAGAGCGAGCTTCCTTAAGTATTGGGTTTTTCAATAAAATTCCCAGTAGCTGCTCAGTTTGGATTTGTGCCCGGTTAATGGCAATAGGCTCGCCCCCTATTACATGGGACCTAAACATACCGGCGAAATGTGGGTGTACTTACATTAGTACACCTCTGCCTAACCCTTCAGGGAATACAGGCGTGATGGTATCTTATGTTCAAACACTGGCTTAAAAACGAGCAATAACTGGTAACTATTAAAAATTAACAGTTAACAAGAATCAGTTAAAACTTTTTGTAGACAACAACAGTTTTTTTTTAAACGGAAACGCGCGAAGGTCTCAGTTCATTCGTCCATACAGCGATCGATTCCGTCTGTCTGTCACGATTAATAAAAAAAATATTACGCTATTTTAATCCTTACAGGATGGGTAGCCAATGAGACGTATATTAATTTGATTAGAAGGTCATAGTATCAAATCAACACTTCGACTACCTCAGTATATTGCTCCTGGGATCGATTCCAAGGTCGAGCAAAGGGTTTTTCTATGAAATTCTCAGTAGCAGCTCTGAATCGTAGTGCATGAGAGAATTGACATATTTTCGTGCAATCTCAGTGAATTCGCAAGAGTTTTGTTGAATTTTGTTAGTTATATTTAAATATTATTATTCTTTTTGTTATTGCTTTGTATTAGTTTGTATTATTATAAAGTGTAGGTTTGCAAACCACTATTGTATTGGGGTTATCCTGTAAAGATAGTGTGTGGAATAAATAAATAAATATCATGTGACATCTACCAACCCGCACTGGGCCCGCGTGGTAGATTGCGGCCCACTCCCTCTCACCGAGAGGAGTATGTCCCAGCAGTGGGAACATTATTAGCCGATTATGCTAGAACCTTTTTATCAACATAATCATTTATTTGCTTGAATGTGGTACTGTGGTACATCACTACATAGTATAAAACAAAGTCGCTTAAAGCTGTCTGTCCCTATGTATGCTTAGATCTTTGAAACTACGCAACGGATTTTGATGCGGTTTTTAATAGATAGAGTGATTCAAGAGGAAGGTTTATATGTATAATACATATACATATTTTAGTATAGAAAAGCCGAGAAACTACGCGGGCGAAGCCGTGGGCGGGAAGCTAGTTATTATTATGGTAAGGTACTTAAAGGTAAAACTTGTTTTAAATACATACATACATACACACACGCACGCCTTTTTCCTATAGGGGTAGGCAGAAACGACATCTGCTACGATTCTTGCATACTTCTTTTGCTTTGTCCACATTCATACATCGTCTCATACACCGGTTGTTTTAAATATATTTAGTTAATTTGTTAATTACTGTGATTTATAAAACCTTCACCTTGAAACTACCATAACAGATAAGATCGAATAACAAGTAGGTAACAACTTTAAAAATATATAATTACATTTGACATCAATGTGACAGATTGGCGGTTAACTACTGTTCAATCAAATTAGAACGGATATTTTTGTATTTTAATCCATCGTTAGACGTTTTGTACAGGCAGCCCCCTATTCCATGGGACCTAAACGTACCGGCGAACTGTGGGTGTACATTAAGAACACCTCTGCCTAACCCTTCAGGGAATACAGGCGTGATGGTATGGTATGTTATTTTATTTACACGCCGGTAGGAGTGATTATCACGCGCTTAAACGGTAAAAACATCGTGAACCGGAAACCTGCATTCTCGAGAGATTTTCTCGATGGCCCGATGGCGTGTGAAGTCTACCAACCCGCAATAGGCTAGCGACTACAGCCTTATCCCTCTCATTCTGAGAGGAGACACGTGCCCAACAGTGGGATAATATATGGGTCGATGATGAGTGCAAACTTTCGTAATAAAATGAGCGAGATGGCAAGTATGATTCATATCGTTTTTACTGTTGTAAGCGACCCTATCCATTGACCCATAACTTGTTCAATGGCCTATTTCTGTAAGTTTTTGTTCCAAATAGACTAAAACTATATTCGGCTAATTAGGTTTAATTATAGTTTTTTGGAGTTCATGGTACATCGAGGGTAGTGAAGTGTTGATTCAATAAGCTGACGCCAAATATTCCGCCATACCATCACGCCTGTATTCCCCGAAGGTTAAGGCAGTGGTGTACTAATGTAATCCACACAGCCATGCCCATCAATAGACAAACCCTGGACAGCGACGACCTTGTCCTATAGGTACCTTATGAAAAAAAGGAAGATAAGTACCTAAGTTCCTCTGAAAATAACCTTGAAAGTGACCGACAAAACACCAAAATTAAATTGTTATCCAATTAAACTTATAAAGCTTTTTTTATCCAATTATTTATAATTATTGTAATCTATTCATTTATTCGTTCCATTATGAAGTGCTTTATCTAATGAACTATTAACATTATAAGATAATATTGGTTGCGGATGTGAATTTGGTTTTTCCTACACTTCTAACTAAGCAATGACATCTGTGTAGGATCACAATATTTCTATGTGTAGGATGCAGTAATTTGGTCCTATCTTGACAAAAGGTAGCCCATATACTTGCTCAAAAATCAATCTATATTGCCAATTCGATCGAAATTCAGACATGTTAAGATAACAGACAAACAGAGTTAGATATTTTCGCACTTACAGTAAGGCAGTAAAACAAATATTTTCGTCGTAAAGATTAATCATTAACAAAACATTCACAGTTTACATCATTGTTTTACAACTGTTATCAACACTAATGTTTTTTAGGGTTCCGTACCTCGAAAGGAAAAAACGGAACCATTATAGGATCGCATTGTTGTCCGTCCGTCTGTCTGTCTGTCAAGACCCTTTTTCTCAGGAACGCGTGGAGGTATCAAGCTGGAATATATCAAATACTCAGGTCTACTGTCCCTTGGAGCTGTGAAAAAAAAACAAACTTCTAAGCCAACGCAATCAAAAGATACAACCGTTTATGCAAATTTTCGACACTCGCAAGGGAATCAAAACCTACAAGGTACCTACTTCCCGTGAACTCAGAATCTTGAAATTTGGTACGAAGCAACGTCTTATAGCACAAATAAAGGAAAAATTGCGAAAACCGTAAATTTTTAGTTACATGAACTTTCACTTAAGTATATACCTACACGTTTGTACGGAACCCTCGGTGCGCGAGTCCGACTCGCACTTGGCCGGTATTTTTTAAAGATTTTATCGGTGTAACATAATTCTAAGAAACTCTACTGTCATTTCGTAAGCAACAACTTCAAACGCTGGCTGAAGGGCTAATGGCCAAGTCTAGGCAAAAACTACGTGTGTGTGTGTGTGTGTGTGTGTGTTTGTGACTTTTTTATTCTCGTATCGAAATAGTTACTACCTCAGATCAAATAAAAAAATAATATGGAACTTTGCAAACAAAGAAGTGAGGCCGGTTAAAACTACCTACTAAACTACTAACTACCTAGCCGTTTACAAACACAATTTTACACTAACTATATAACAATACCGAAACTACAGTTTGTTCAAAATAAGTAAGCCGATCGGAAGTTGTCTGCAAGTGGTTTAGAAGTGGTAAATTTTAATAGAAAGAGTCGGTGTAAAGATAATTAGAGTCGTATAAGTTTCACATTTCTAATTATTTTGTTTACTAATTTCGATATTTATGTATTAAAACACTTAATTAAACGATTTTATCACCGCGGTAGTTCGGAACGCCGAACTTCCGATCGGCTTACTTATTTCGAACAAACTGTACGCCTTATCTTGTCAGTCGAGCTATCAAGCTAACGAAAGCTCGACTGACAAGATATGGCGTAGTTTCGGTATTGTTATATAGTGTAAAATTGTGTTAGTTATATTATATAGTTAATAGCTTATGGCTAGGCGTAGTTTTAGCCGGCCTTACTTCTTTGTTCGCAAATTTCCATCTTAACTTTTTATTTGATCTGAGGTTACTACGAATCTCCTGGGCCTTAATTCTACTTTTATAATTAACATGTCAGATTATTACTATTCCACCGACATCCTGAGCTTATGTTGAGACTTTTCCAAATTGGGTATTCTGCCAAATCTTCAGTGTCGCATCAATAGTGTGTCGGTGGAGTGTCGCTGCGATAGCTAATGAATGTGCCGGAAATTGTCATCAAAATCTACCATGGATTGATAGATAAAGATTTTATTTTCTGATCATGTTACATATTACTACAAGTAATAGTATAATTAATGATGTGAAAATGAATGTAGATGAAGCGAAAGTAGTGTGCCAGGATCGTAGCAAGTGGAAATCTATCGTCTCTGCTTACCCCCATGGGAGACAGGCGTGACAATATGTATGTAATGATGTATTATACTAATATTTTTCCTCCCCCCTTTCCACATTTTCCTGTCGCGAACTAATCTTTTCCATTCCTTTGGTTAATCTTTCCATCGCTTTATTTCTTGTCTTCTTTATTTTATCCTGTTTCCGGAGTACCACTCCATGATGTCTTTCATGAATTTTTCAGTGAATGTGTCCCAGCCAGTTCCACTGAAGTTTCACAATTTGTTTTTAAAAACATTCTAACAAATGACGTCACGTCAAAGACGTCAATTAAAAAAAATATGAAAGCAAATTTGGACGTGGCGGGTGGGACTCGCGGTGGCTTAGCGATCATAGCGTCTGGTGTACCTAACCAGAAGACGCAGGTTCGAATCCTGTCCGTAGTCTTATTATTCCTTCACTAAAATAACAACATAATAAGATATATATATTTAGTATATTTCACTCCATGTGACATTGACAATGTAAGGGGTTTTTCATGTTTTTGTTAGTGGAACTAGGATCAGCTTGACACCCATAGGTAAGACATGGGAGAATACATTTGTTGTATAGTTAACTTTTAACTGACTTGGATATGGTTTCGTTCTTAACTATTTCTTTTAGAGACCAATAGCGTTTCCAAGTGTTACTTATCCTCCTATGGATTTCTTTGAAGGATCTCCTGGGGGCCTAGTCAATGTCACATCGTTATTATCAATAACGAAGTTAGATATCAGAAATGTATGGAATTGGCATAATCTTTCGATATGTCACGTGATGAAATTATGTCAAATCCATACATTTCGGACATCTAACTTCGTCATCGATAATGAAGATGTGACATTGTCTAGGGGCCCTGGTAGTTAAATTAAAAAAAAACACACATGCATTCATTCATTCATTCATTAACTGACAGATGTCAGATAATATCACAACTATTATTAAAATACTAGACACGAGAAGTGACTGCCTCATTATTCCATTGGTCCTAAGCGTGACTGCTACATTAAAGGACCTGTGTTCGATTCTCAGGTTAAGTAGTGTTCAGTGTTCAAGTCTCAGGAGAAGACTCCGAGCTGGAGTCTAGATTTGTGCCCCCTTAATGGCAATAGGCTCGCCCCCTATTACATGGGATCAAATATACCGGCGAAATGTGGGTGTAGGTACATAAGCTCTGCCTAACCCTTCGCAGAATACAGGCGTGATTATAGGTTATGTCATATGAGAAGTGAAAGTATATACCAATTTGGACTCTAGCTTAAACCTTTTTTTTAAATGGTAATTAAAATAAATTTCTTTGTTTTAATTCACGCCGATATTGACGTCACAACTAATTGGAGTATAGGAACTGTATCAAACCTTATACTTGTATATCTTGACCTCTAATTGTACATTCAATATATGTTAACGGAGGCCAATATATTGTGGTTGGTATGAATGAGTTAAATCCTTCAATGATATGTAAAGATTGTGGTGCAGTTGAAGCGATAATTTTAAATATATTATCGCTTTCATCGTGAGAGATTATCTAGTTTATGTGTATTATTAATAGAGGGCGTTTCATATAATTTTATACATTAACGTTTGCAATCATAGAAGGGTCAGGCAGCTACCAATGCACATCATTCGCCGGTTTTTTTATTGCGACAGGTAACTTATATTTCATGGACAAAATTAAATAAAACATTGGAGTAATTATATAATCAGCTTCTGAGGGGTTCGTGGCTAAGTTATACCTGGGCTGATCAACAGATCTGTGAGGTTAAGCTACGCGGTCAGTCTGTAGATGGGTGACCATTCTTAAATTTCTGTAGGGGCCTTAAATTGGGGACAGCCGCAGGCAGCATAGGAAACGAGGCGGCTGCAAGGGAAATTAAAAAATAAATAAATGCAATATTATGAAAAGCGATTCCAATACTACTACAGATAATTTACAAGTTAAGTATATACAATAGCCGGGGATAGCGGCGAATTCCCAGACGGCCCCGGTTTTTGATGACACAAGAAAGAAGAATGAGTTAGGGCAAATGCTTATATCTTAGTACGTTCGAACCCGATTTAAGTGATTGAGAGTCATTCAAAGGGATAGAGCAAGTGAACACAATCTGTGTTTACTCAAATCATGCAAATCGGAGTATATATACTTTAGTAATTTTTACGCTTTTGAGTTGATTTCTTTCATAGACAGCTTCGAGTTTCTTTAACTTTCGTTTTAATTGAAACTTTTTGGTAGCTCCTTATTAACAGTAAAAATCTAGGTTTACTCCAGCTACACTATTAGACTGCCTCATTAGTTTAGTGGTCCTAAGCTCAACTGCTACACTAGGAGTCCTGGGTTCAATCCCCACGTCGAACAAAGTGTTTTGGGTTTTTCTATGAAAGTCTCAATAGCAGCTCAGAGTTTGGATTTGTGCGCCCCTTATTACATGGCACCTAAACAAACCTGCGAAGTGTGGGTGTACATTAGTACACCTCTGCCTAACCCTTCGGGGAATACAGGCGTGATGGTATTTTATAAACCAGTTACATTATGTTTATTTAATAAAAACTTACCGGACGGACTATAGTCCAATCCCTCACGTACTGAGAGCAGACCCGTGCCCAGCAGGGGACAGCGGGACAATGTAATGGGTTGATGGTGATGATGAATAAAAACTTCACACGTTTTGATTGCTTATTGAAAGCTATACTATATTTTATCGCGCATCTTTCGCTACGCTGCCGCCCTAACTTCGCTATTTAAGGTACAAGGCTGGCAGTATTGCCTCAGTTGATGTAGGCGCGTTCAGCGTTTGCCACGAGGGTAATGTTGTACAACAATAGTACCTAGTGTAGTGTTGTGTAGTGCTTCAGTTTTCCGACTTCCGACTTTCGACTTCCAACTTCCGACTTTCGAGACTCGGGTTCCGACTTCAAAGAATAGGGAGCACGGTGAGTGTTTAAGTTATTCAGTGATGTTTTTAACCCCCGATGGAAAACGACAGGGTGTTATAAATTTGACGTGTCTGTGTGTCTGTGGCATCGTAGCTCCCGAATGGATCAACCGATTTTGATTTTGTTTTTTTTTTGTTTGAGTGTTCTTAGCTATGGTTGATGAAAATCGGTTGAGATACAATGTAATTGTAGGGGTTTTATTATATAATTTATTAGATATAATTGTCTATGGTGGTAATTTAGTTCCCATGTAATAAAAAGGCGGCTGAAAATCGGAACATTACAAACTATATTTTTTATAATTCCTTATAATTAACTAGCTTTCGCCCGCGGGTCTGTCCGCTTGGATTTTACAGGATAATATGTCCTATGTCACTCAGGATTAATGTAGCTTTCTATTGGTGAAAGAATTTTTCAAATCCGTCCAGTAGTTTTAGAGCCTATTCAATGCAAGCGCAATTTTTTTTTAGAAAATGTAAACCAAGTAATGGGTGTTTAATATTTTTCGTGCATATTATGCGTCCAGCAGAAAAAACTTTATTTATTCATTTAATATCACAAATTCTTTTAAAGAAATCAGGACGTTATAAAGTTATGCTTATATGCAAGTCACGTTTGTTGATAAAAATTACATAAGTAATAAATTATACATAAAAAAAACTGCTAATTCTCATTTCTTTCGGCGTCCTTTTACTACTTTCTTGAATACATTTTGATTTTAACTAGAAATAACAATATTTTATATATACAAGATAACCATACGATAAAATTATATTAAATATCCAGCGTTTACAGCTAAAATAAATACAGTTTGTACCGAAATAAACTAAAATTTTATTTATTAATTGTTTAGTACTTATTTTTTCTGATTACCATCGGTTTGAAATGAAATGTTAAATTAAAGTGTGTATATGGACTTAAATGCTGTTAAACAGCCATCACGCTCCCCGCACGTCTCTTAGTCAATAAGCTAACGTCACAGTGGATGCAAATTTCTTCGCAATATAAAAATATTTACGTGTGAAACTTAGGGGGCGGTGATTATTCTGGAACCGTACTCTTTCCTTTCGTCAGTATTGTCATGTAAGTATTTAAGATTTTGTTTACTACGTAGGTAATCTTCAATTCTAATAGTTACCTTCGAAGTATAAAATTGGTACAAAGTTCGTAATATTTATATTCTTTGGAGGAAAAATAAAATAAGATTAAAACCTCATTACCTTCTTTCTCATTAACTTCGTTTACCGTCGTTTTTTTAAGCGACGGTGATGAGGTCAATACGATGGCTATTAGAATAAATTTTATGTGAATTTATTGTTAATTTCTACGTTGTAGTACTCCCAGCTGAACAAGATCCTCTCGCTAGATCGGCCTAAGCCCAATCCCTAGTTCATCGCCAAATTGTTTGGGTTCCAATAATAGAAATTCTTGTCAACAGTGTTTAAAAAAGAATGTTCTTCTGAGGAAGCTTCGCTACCGAAATAAAAAAGAAATAGGTATTATGAAACAAGAAATAGACAAAAAAAAAGATGCTATGAGAAAAATGTTATATAGAGTAAATAAAAATAAAAAATATCTGTAGGTAGGTACTACTGAAGAAAAAATTGAAGGTTTGTTGGCGAAATTCTTTCAAGAAGTGTTGAGGAAGGCTTTAAGATTAGTGTCCCTCGCGAACGAAACAATGTTGCACGGTTATCCCTGTCTCTATCCCCCACTATGCGAACGCGTGCCCGCGAGGTGAAACAACAATACATTTGCAACATTTTCGCGCGTATTTCTTCTTTCTTAGTTCCGTAAATTGGGAATTACTCTTTTAATATAGTTATTACGTAGGTATTTTTTTATGTAAAAGGATATTCGTTATATTATCTGGGTTTCCCATGAGTCAAAATGGTTCTGTATTGATACATTATCTTGAAATACTAGCATAAAGTTCAGTCGTTTTCATCGAAAATTACCAATCTTTGAGCTCGTGTAACTTTTTAACCATGTATTGAAATGAAGATTTATATTCAAGGAACACGTATTCTAATGATAAGATTGTTACTGCAAAATTTCAAAGACTTTCATTAGTTAATATTGAAGATAAGACCTACTACGTTTGTATGGAGAGCGGAGCGGATACTATCCTCTTAAATGCTGGAGAAAGAAGGACAAAAAAGTGTTCTCTGATGTAGTTATGACCAAAAAAGAAAAAAATAAAAAATACAAGCTTTTGACACAATCAAAAATATTTACAACAAGAAATAAAAAAGGGACTGGAACACCTAAGAGAGATAATTTTACAGAGCAAATAATTGGGGTGTTTTTCGACGACGACGTAGTCAGTAGAATTGCATTGCAGCTGATAAGAAAGAATATATAACTAAAAACAAATAAAAAAAAATAAAAAAGATATTTAACAGACACATTAACCAATTTATACAAAAAGTTTACGCAAACTTTGAATCTGAAGGTAACGTATCAAACTTTTTGTAAATAACGCCCGTTATTGGGTTTTATACCCTAAGGAGTCCAGTAGAAATACGCGTGCTTGCAAAAATCATATTTAATTTTATTAGTATTTCATATTAAAATTTAATCTTTTGTAGGTATATTTTCTTTCTGTTTATCTTCATTTCCATCACACCCCTTTTTCCCACACAAATCATTACCCTCTCTTACGTTCTCATTACCGTCTCATATAGTTTTTTAATATGTTAATAGTTTCATAGATATCCGCTTAAAGAATGTATAAACTACAAAATATTAAAAGATTTTTAGTGTATCAATGATATTACGTAAAAAAACAAAGATATTCAATGATTAATTTGAAATTTTGATATGCAGCGGAATATGCACGAAATATGCGAAACACCCTAATCCAGGATCATACGATTGACGGTCGCACTTACAACCACTGAGCCAGAGAGCCTTACTATTTCTTTATGTACCTACGAAAGTTCGACCCGGGAATCGAGCATTATTATTTTTATCATGGTGTAACAAATTATAAATTTTATTTTATGAAATAAACCACAAGGTATTTATTATATTAGTACATAACATAACACATAACATACCATCACGCCTGTATTCCCCGAAGGGTTAGGCAGAGGCGTGGTAATGTACACTCACACTTCGCTGGTATGTTTAGATCCCATGTAATAAGGGGCGAGCCTATTGCCATTAACCGGGCACAAATCCAGACTCCGAGCTGCTATAGAGAATTTTATAGAAAAAATCCAATATCACTAAACTCGACCCGGGAATCGAACCCAAATCCTCTAGCGTAGCAGTCGCGCTAGGGACCACTACACTAACGAGGCAGTCACATTTAGTACCTACTTACACCTCAGAATAGAACTTTAGACCTCTCTATCAATATTGAGTGGCTGATGTATCTAAGTAGTAACTAAATCAATCAATCGATCTGCAAGGTTAAGTGGCGCTGGCAACGGTCTTTGTATGGATGGGTGACCTCTGTGTGAATTATGTGAAACATAAAACACTGTTGGCGAAAGTACGGAGTCTCAACACTCCAGTATTAATGTCCACAGTGTCAAGTTTCATAGAAAAACCCAATATCACTGCTCAACCTGAAAATTAAACCTAGGACTTCGCAGTCACACTTGGGACTATCAGAGCAATGAGGCAGTTTAGTCAGTCAAACAGTGCAGTCTATCCAGTTAATAATAAACACAACAGAAAATGTTGCCACGTTATGTTATGTTATGTTAGAAAATGTTGCCAATCGATTTTCTTCTATAAAGTTAGTCATTATTTCATAATTATTTCTTTATTTCTTCAAAATTTATTAATTTACAATACAATACGTCGCCATTTTTCAACTTTATTGCGAATAAAATTTCCAATTTTATTGCGAATAAATTTTCCTATTTTATTGCAAACCTTTCAAATAGTTAATTCTTTCTTAAAATTTAAATAAATTATACAGTATCCCATAAGAAAAAAGACGCCATTTTTCCAACTTTATTGAGAACAAATTTTCCATATTTTTCAACTTTATGGCGAATAAATTTTCCCATTTAATTGCAAACATTTCAAATAGTTAACTAGATCCAGTCATTATCAAGTGATACTAAAGAACAACATTTATTTTTATTGAATAGAAGATAGGTTTTATTTATTTTATGATGTAACTGTTATTTATGTTTGGATAGTTGTATTGCAATCAAAATTAATGCCGTTAACACACCGATGCGATGCTACGATTTATGAAAGGAGAGAGGAAATACTTACATGTGTTTTTTCACTCTGAGTTTTCAGCCTTAAGAGGATTTCAACTGGTATGTACTACCACCAGTACCTATGCGATTCCTGTTCTTCAGCCTTGGTTGCCATTTTTTTAGTATTATTAGCAAAGTTTTTAGAAAATTGTGATTTTTGGCAGAATCCTCCAGTTTACACCAAAATCTTCTACGATAACGATTTTTAAGCAAAAGTTTTAATACTCAATTGTGAATACGTTATTTTTGATGTCGCAATTTCTAATGTACAGTTGCCGGCACATCAAGTTTTACAAAACTGTAAAAAATTCCAAATGATTTTAAACCTTAAATTGTTGACGATAAAGTTCAAAATCAACTGATAACATTTGACATTTTGTGCTATCTTGATGTGCTACCACCATTCCTAGAATATGTTATAATACAAACAATTAACTAAAAAAAAATGCATTTGGACCCCAGGGCTTAACGTTTAACTTTAAGTACGTGTATTGAAAACATCAACACCCTTTTGAAATTTTCACAGCGTATGGGTCTCGACTGTAGTATTATCTACATTTTGCGAATATTATAAATTAAAAAGAAAGTAATTGAATCTCCTGCTATCATAATCAACCCATTACGTTGTCCCACTGCTGGGCACGGGTCTCCTCTCAGAACGAGAGAGATTAGGCTATAGTCCACCAGCTAGCCTACTGCGAGTTTGCAAATTTCACACGCCGTCAATAAGATCTACAGGCATGCAGGTTTCCTCACGTTTTCATAATACTTCAATTATGTAATATATTACAGTTATATACTACCTATATTACCAATTAATACCATGTCTCGCATTTAATTTGTGCAGATATAAAATAATTTCTCTTTTCCTTGCATTGTTTTGCTATTATGATACGCTTTAGTGTATTGAAGGCATTATATTCTTTTTATAACAAATCCTTGTTGTTATCTTATAATTTCATAAAATAATATAACAGTCTGGCAATTTATTATTTACAAATATTGTGTCAAAAAAAAACGATTTTAACTACGTATAATTTTCATCAAAACCAATTCTAATTGATCGCAATTCAATCTTTTTTTAACTGTTATTATTTAAGTGTAGGCATGTAAATGTTAAAGATATTTAAATATAACGTAAGAGCGAGATGGGACATCAGGAAAATCATCTACTAATTGTAACCCATTGAAAAGAAAAAAAAAAAACAAATCAAATCAGTATCCAAATTTTTTAAGAAAATAATGTTATGCTTAAAACCATATACAGGGTGACTGGTGAGATACTAAAGATATTTAAGAAGATTACTCGGTATTCCTTGTCGTTCTAATTATGTAATAAAAATAGGTATTTAATTTTTGAACAAATTTCTCTATAAATAAATGAAGCGTGGATACAATCCCGAAGCGCGACGCTGATAACGTTGATTTAGTATAACTAAATGAAGGTACCTATTGTGTTGATAGCGCAGCACTTATTGCGTCCATGCGTTGCGTAATTAATTACTTAACTTTCGATTACCGTTACTACGTAGGTATAGTCGATTCATATTTATTTTTAATGTTATTTTTTAAACCCGGCGCAAAAACGAGAGGCATTCCACTTAGCACACCCAAACGAATCACACCCAGACGAATCACACCTAAAGTATTCCACTTATCACACCCAAAGGTGGGATTCAAAT
Source organism: Subacronicta megacephala (assembly GCA_958496365.1). Classification (NCBI taxonomy): domain Eukaryota; kingdom Metazoa; phylum Arthropoda; class Insecta; order Lepidoptera; family Noctuidae; genus Subacronicta; species Subacronicta megacephala. The sequence continues at coordinate 1,916,280 of OY292541.1, read as the reverse complement.
AAAATATTTTAAATAATCAATTATCTTTTCCACGAATCACACCTACGAATATCACTTGTCATAGTGCAGGGACCAAGAAATAAAAATATCGAGAATTTAAACAGGTAGCTATAAGAAAACTTCAATATAGATCTCTATGGAAACCTGTATTTACAATGTTTTTGATTAAGAGTCCAAGTTTTTATTGCATAATTATGAAACATAATATGATTACTAAGAGAACAATAAAAAAAAAATTGCAGAAAAATAATAAATACTAAAAGAAATTTTTATTTTAAAGGTAACAATGAAATAATATGTAATTTCATATAGTAAAATAATAAAAATTACAAGTATTGTATCACATTATTACAACGAAACTAAATTATTTTGAAATTAAAGTTAGTCTTATTAAATAATAAATATTTTCTTTTGTCGATATTTTTGTGTCTTAATCCCCGCACTATGGCAAGTGATATTCTTAGGTGTGATTCGTGGAATAGAAAATTAATTATTTAAAAAAAAATATTTGTATCCCACCTTTGGGTGTGATAAGTGGAATACTTTAGGTGTGATTCATCTGGGTGTGATTCGTTTGGGTGTGCTAAGTGGAATGCCTCAAAAACGACGGTTGTTATAAGTTTGTTTGTGTGTGTGTGTGTGTCTGGTTGTGGCATCGTAGCTCCCGAACGGATGAACCGATTTTGTTTTCCTTTTTTTTTGTTTGAAAGGTGAATTAGTCGGGAGTGTTCTTGGCTATGTTTGATGAAAATCGGTCGAGATATAATGCAACTGTCGGGGGTTTTTTAAATTTAAAATTTTTGTTATTCTTTATTATATGATCGCCAAATATCACGTCCTCGGTGTCTTGCCAGTCAATCTGTATAGTTGACTCGTATTTCATTTAGTAAAAGTAGCAGGTCTTTTGAAAAATATTATGCGTATACTGAAACCGAACTGTACTTTCAATGGACTAATAAAGTTCTAAGATAATAAGCATTCAAAGTTTCTGGTGGGGATAGAGAGAGAATGCTCTGTCCCGTTTCCACAAAACAAGTGTTAGTAATAATTTGTATGGCGCACGCTAATACCGTCTCTGTCTAGCATGGAATTAAAATGATTGGGAAATTACGAAGTTACTTTATTTTTGAACTTATTTTAACGTTTTTTTGTTCGGCTCTATTCGTATTTTTTTTATGATTCGTAACATTTTCCAAGACCATGACAGTTTGTGGCCCGTTATAAACATATTGAGCCCTTGATGGGGTCTCTCCGTGCACCACCTCCAACGTAAACTGTGTTCTGGACTGCAAATTTCAATAAAGAGTTAAAATTTTAATATGGTCAACCGAATGCCTTCCCCTTAAGCAATAAAAATAGCCAGATCAAAAAAATATTAAAATAATTGGTCAAATCCGAATGTAATTTGCGAGTATAACCTCAGTCTTAACTACTTGCAAATAATATATTGCTATGCAAATTTATTCTTTCAAATCAATGCGGAACACAAAAATGCTATAAGTAATATATAGGTAGATATATGAACTACTATTTCCTTGTCCACATACCTAATTATTATTTTGAAATATATTAATTAGATTCACTTCCTATTTATCATCACAATTTGGAAAAAAATAGGTCTAAACGACTGCTACTTGGTTCTGGATCGAGCAAAGTGTTATTGGGATTTCTATGAATTCCTCAGTAGCAGCTTGGAGTCTGGATTTGTGCCCGGTGAATGGCAATAGGCTCGCCCCGTTACATGGGACCTAAACATATCGGCATAGTGTGGGTGTACATTAGTAAGTTTCTACCTAACCCTTCGGCGAATACAGGTGTGGTGGTATGTAGATATACATTAATTCAATGATGCATGTCGTGGCCTTTTGAGGGCAAAACAATTGATTTTGCATTGTGTCTACAATGTGGCAGATGATGGGTTAAAAATTCGTGATTTTTTGTCAATCATCGTCTTACTCTATTCCCAAATATGCTGGGGTCTACTTCTAGTCCAACCAGATTAAATACCCCCAGGTAGGGTTGCCACGTCGTCAAACATATTAGCCGGACAAACCAGCCAGTTTGGCCGGACATTTGGGTAAAAAGACCGGACACCCTACATTAGTGAGGATTTTGTTTCTCAATCTAAGTAGACTGATTTGGCATTAGATTTTATTCATATTTATTATATTATACAGTCAATTAAAGCCATCAGTTAAAATAACATTTAAAAATTAAAAAGTCTAACAAAAGCCGGACAAGCCGGTGACCGTTTATTTTAGACGGACACGCAATCAAAAAACCTGACTATTTTTTTATTTTTTTTTAAAAAGGGACAACTCCCGCTCCAGGAAGTGTACCATACCCTATATCACGGGGGACACACAAACATTAACCACGAACACAAAGTACACCCAGGCTCGAAACAAATACCTTTGGAACCCACAAATATTTGTATCGCGTGGGAATCGAACCCACGACACGTTGCACAACGGTGGTGGCGTGATGACTACCAAACTACTACTACAAAAAACTGGACATAGTCGGCTGTCCAGCTTTATCCGGACACCTGGCAAAGCTACCCCCAGGACACCTTCAAGCTGTCTTGTTTTTGGCGAATGTCACGAATCCCATAGCTGGGACTCTAGGGCAAGGAAAGGCAACGGCGGGGTTTAGTAGGTCCGAGTCCGACATACCCTGCTGTCTCCACAGGGGACGGACGAACCGTGAAGATTTTCCGTACTATAAAAGAGGGATAAACTTTTTTAAGGCAATTTTAGAAGGCAAAATTGAAGGAAAGCGAGGAAGGGGAAGACCTAGAAGAAGTTTTATTCAACAAGTGAAGGAAAAAGTGAGAGTAGTGTCGCATCAAGAGGTCAAACAGAAGGCAGAGAATAGAGAAGAGTGGCGATTGCTCCACCGACAATAGCTGAGCTCTTAAATGAGAGAGAGAGAGAGAAAAGAGGGATAAACGGTGAAGGAAAACATCGTGAGGAAACCTGCATGCATGCGAGATTTTCTTTACGGGTTGTGAAGTCTGCTAACCGGCAGTAGGCTAGCGTGGCGGACTATAGCCTTATTAAAGAAAGAAAGAAAGAACATTTATTCACTGCTACATAGTAAAACTATAACTAGGTACATGAATCAGTTAAACTTAAATTCTACTGCGGCAGTGAAAAGACTCAGCATAGTGGCCTCGCTTGGACAGCGGGGCGCTGATTTTCTGTCGCACCCGGTGCAAACCTCAATTACAAACTAAGAGACACTAAAATCTCAGATCAAATAAAAAGTTAAGATGGAACTTCCTCGACTTAATTCCTCTCGTACTGAGAGGAGACCCGTGCCCAGCAGTGAGACAATGTGATGATGATAAAAGAGGGATCCCTTCAAAGTTAAGCGGCGGTACCCTAATGGCTAGGGCGTACTTGCGATCATGTGGTTGCCGGTTCGAAACCCACCCATTGCACTACCGACGTGAACCCACTCGTAACACAAGCATTTAGCTTAGCACGAGGGGTTAACAAGAATTGTGTGACCCTCATTGCTAGTATAAGCTCTATTAAAAAAAAAATCCCACCACATTTCTCAGTTGTGGTAAAACCTACAACAGAGTCCAAACAAAAAAAGTAACAAATTATCATTATTTTACGTTTAACTGCAAAAAACGCATGCACAAAGTGAATAAAGTAATTATAAACAACCTTACCGCTTTGAGTCGAACACAGATTCATGATAAAAAATAGATATGGCAATCTTTTCGTATTCACTACATATTGTAAAAAAAGTCCCCCGCTGCGTCTGTGCTGCTTTGTAAGTCTGTTCGCAATAAGCTCAAAAACTACTAAATGGATTTTCATGCAGTTTTCCGAACAACAAAAATAAAATTGAAATTCGTTCAAAAATAAGGAAGTTATAAGCATTTTCATGCACGAAGTAAAAACGAAGGGTGTTATAAGTTTGACGTATCTGTGTGTGTCTGTCTGTGGCATCGAAGCTTCCGAACGGATGAACCGATTTTGAATTTGTATTTTTTGTTTGAAAGGTTTTTTTTTATTAAATTAGTCGGGAGTGTTCTTAGCTATGTTTGATGAAAATCGGTCGAGGTATAAGTAATGCAATTGTCGGAGTTGTTTTTTTAATTTAATAATTTTACAATAGGCCATTCAACACTTGTCAACTACCATGTTGTCAAATTATATTTTAATCATTATCTCATTCTGACAAATAATTATTAAAGTACAATTATTCCTTCGTGTTCATGAAGTACCGAAGGAGGTCATTGTCGTCGTTAACAAATTTATTATATCAGTGACTCGCATAACAATTAATCAAATATGAACCGTATTACAAAGAACAGAAGTCCCCTTACAAATATTACCTACAGCAAATTTAATTTTGTTCGCGCAATATTAGTTTCTGTGACTAGAAAATAGATTTTAGACTCTAAAATAAAAGTGTTAAGAGTGATCATAGTTTGGTTAGATAAGGTGATTAGACGTTTAATTGGTAAGTACGGAGTATGAATAATTTATTCAATGCGGATTTTAAAATGAATGGGACGATAATTATTGTAAAAAACTAATTGTCGTTTTAATGAATCCCATTCCTAAATGGTATTTTTTTATCAGATCGGCAAAGGAGCGATGGACTCACATGGACGACTGTAAATACCTGCAACACCCAAAGATGTAATAAAGTTGCCAATCAGTAAATAAAAAATATGTTAAAATTGTTTTTACTCCGTGGACGAATACCTTAAGTTTAAATTATCGAATTAAAATATTAATACTATACCTATATTCATTTGATGTTACGTAATTTTATGATTGAATTTAATAAATATGATCTCAGTCTAATATATTATAACAATTTCGGCAACTAGGCTCGGCAACGCATCTGCAACTCCTTTGTTATTGCAGATATCCATGGGCGGCGATGACTACTTACAATCAGGCAGCTCGCCTGCTCGTTAACCCATAAAAAAACCCTTTTGGGGGACATAATCGAATATATAGATAGACTATACTCAGGAGTAAGGGAATGAAAGTGAATGTAAGCAAGACAAAAGTGATGGTCTTTGAAAGGGATCAAGTTATGACAGCGTGCAATATTTTGATAGGTGGCGTAAGAGTAGAACAAGTGAAAGAGTTTCTATATCTGGGCTCTATGTTTACTAGAGATGGTAAACATGAGAGTGACACTGAAAGGAGAGTGAGTGCTGGTAACCAGGTGAATGGGGCGCTACACACCTTCATGAATAGTCGAAAAGTGTCCGAAAAGGCACGGCTGGCTGTGATTGGGGGAGTGTTGGCGCCGACAGTAATGTATGGTAGTGAAAGTTGGGTATGGCAGAAGAAACATGAAAGCAGAATAAATGCTGTAGAGATGAGAGCTTTGAGAAGTATGTGTGGTGTTACGCTAAAAGATAGAGTGAGAAACAGTGTGATAAGGGAGCGTTGTGGAGTGAAAGAAGATGTAGTAACAAGGATTGAGAAAGGTATGTTAAGATGGTTTGGTCATGTAGAGAGAATGGATGAACGGAGATTGACGAAACAAGTATAGGTATATGGTGAGTATGGATGGACGAGTTGGAAGGGGAAGACCTCGGCGAACGTACCGCAACCAAATTGCGGATGTTCTTAAAAAAGGCCAGGTTCCGAGCACCCTAAACCAACGGTCATGCATGAAGAGATTAATTAATGTAGATAAAGCGAAAGTAGTGTGTCAGGATCGTAGCAAGTGGAAATCTATAGTCTCTGCCTACCCCCATGGGAGACAGGCTTGACAATATGTATGTATGTATGTATACTCAGGCTAATAATGACATTAACTTCCAATGTCCTAAAATCCTGTTATCGCCATAATGTACCAGTGAATAATGTAACATCTTTTACTTTAAAAGAGTATCCATCGAGTTTCTTGTCGGATTCTTCTCCATAGGATCAACTTTATGGAACCGTGCAACTAGAGTCAATAACGTTTCATAACTACTTGTAAAAGCTTATGTAAACTAATATTATATAGAGGAAAGATTTGATTGTTTTTTTGCATTGAATAAGCTCTGAAAGTACTGAACCGATTTGAAAAAATATTTCACCAATAGAAAGCTACATTATTCTTAAGTGACATAGGCTATATATTATCCCGTAAAATGACAAGAAACGTACGTCCACGAGGGCGAAGCCTTGAGCGGAAAGTTAGTTTGAAATAAAAACATTTGATTTGATTTGACTCGGGCGGTCTAGAATTATACCACCTCAAAACAACTATCCTACAATTTTCTGAACAACCTATAATTTCGCCATAACAAAAGCAAAACTATAGTTAAATGTATTGCTTAAAACGGGCGCGGTCGAACAAACACTAGTTTAAATATCTTAAACGTCAGGACTAAACGTTGCGAAATGTATCCTTGAGAGAACTGGCCAGCCGTTCTAGTAGGGTGACCAAGAATTTTATAATTTACAACGTACACTCGTGGAGCGGTGGTGGCTCATTGATAGCGGCCGCGACTTATGAATTGTAGGCCGCAGGATCACGCCTAGACAGGCGCTTTACTTTGTGTAAATTATTTCATCACCACTGCTCCCAAAACGGTGGAGGAAAAGATCGTGAGGAAACCGGCGGGTCCTAGAACCAAAAATTTGAAGACATGTGACATCTACCAACCCGCACTGGGCCCGTGTGGTGGATCCCACTCCCTCTCCCCTATTTCATTAAATAACTACAGCTACAAAAATAACTTCGGAAGAGAAATAAATATGGTGACAGAACTATGGATAATAAAAAAATAAATTAAAAGACGTTTCATTACAATGTGCGCCGTTATTGGGCACGGGGTTGTGCTTAGGCTATAGTCCACCACGATGGTTTAATGCGGGTAGGCAGACTTTACATGCCGCTGTTAAAGTCTCTCAGGCATGGAGGTTTCCTCACGCTATTTTCCGTTACCGTCTAAACGAGTGAAAATTAATTATTAGTACTGCACATCATTTCGAAAAGATTTGTTTAAAGAAGTCCACTTCCACCCTGTATAATGTGTTACTAAATTACTTTAAAGGGCAAATATATATGATCTGAAGAGCTTGCCGAGTGTGTTTAATTGAATATAAATTACCGACATAGCAGGGTCGGCTTGAGACGTGCCTTGAATGTATAAGCGGCCATATCGGATGTTCGAATGTGGGTCAACAATGTGCCCACATTAAGTTTTTTTACGATATCCCTTTATGGGTTTTTGAAATAGTAGAGCAATAAATACTTACTTAAGTATTTTTTATGTAGAAAAAAATACTTTACAGTTTGTTTGAAATAAGTAAGCCGATCGGAAGTTAGCCGTTCCGAACTACCACAGCGATAAAATCTTTTAAATAAGTTTTTTAATACATCAATATCGAAATTAGTAAACAAAATAATTAGAAATGTGAAACATATACGACTCAAATTATCTTTACACCGACTCTTTCTATTAAAATTTACCACTTTTAAACCACTTGCAGACAACTTCCGATCGGCTTACTTATTTCGAACAAACTGTAACTAGCATTAAGTGTATGGAATCGATGGGTAAACTTTAGATAGATAGTAATAAAATGCCAACACATGAAATTCATTTTAATAATCATTTGTTTACTTAAAACAATGGGGTGATTATTTTGTGAATAGACAGCTAACTAATCTACATCTTTATATTATAAAGAAGAAAGGTTTGTTTGTCTGTAGTCGATAAACACTGAAACTACTAAACTAATGATAAAAATGATTTTACAATTTCTGCATTATTTGCGGTCAACGTTGTATCTAACTAATATTATGATGAAATTGTAACCAGATGTCTATAGATACATCAATTGATGGATTCTGTAAAGACGAGTACAAATGTGCTTTTCTATGCCTAGGCACAAAGTTATAAAGTCGGTTAAAAAAAGTTGTCCTTAATCCGGCCCTGGAATATCCAGATAAATATCATGGTATTCTTTCCGGTATTATTCTATGAAGTTATGGTTATAAGTAAAATAATACTGAATACACTCGAATGACAGAGTAACCACAATATATTTTAATAGTTATTTGTGTGGTTTTATACAATGGAGTGATTATATTTGTGAATAGGTACTTAAGTGGGTAATATATTTTTATCTATGGAAACTGAATATATTTAATTAGGTGTTTTAGTGGTGATGGAAAATAACGTTCCATGCATAGTATTTGCGGTGTAACTAGGAATGAAAGACTGAGAAATAGTGTGATAAGATAAGGTTGTGGACTAAAAGATGATATTGTAGTGACACGAATTCAAAGATATGCTCAGATGGTTTGGGCATGTTGAGAGTTTGAATGAAAGACGATTAACAAATGGAATTTAGAAGGCGAATGTAAGCGGCAGCGTCGAAAGAGTTCGCCCTAGAAGGACATACATCACATACACCGATCTTATCGACGAGGTCCTCCAAAAAGGTCAGGTGCGTAGAATTGTGCGTGATGATGAATGTGGATGAAGGGAATATAGTTTCTGCCTATATCTGTGGGAAAAAGGCGTGAGTGTATGTATGTATGTGTGTGGAAAATTACGCGATGTTATTTTTTTAACTCTAATTTTGTAGTCTACCCGTGACCACTGTAAAGGATCCGAAACTTCGGGAATTAAATAATTTATCAATACTTATAACGCGATAAAATCCGTAAAAACTAGTTTTATTTCAACGTCTAAAATATTACGAAATTCGAGTGTGCCAACGGGAAAGTACGCTGTAAAAAATAAATATGGTCACCCCAGTAACTGTAATATTTACTCCAATTACAAATTGATTAATTAATTGCAGTATGAAATATCAAGATACAAATCTAGACCCGCAAATTAAAATGAATATTAATGCTTCAAAATTTAACACTAATATGTAGGTATTTCAAAGTTTTAATCGGTTGATTAAGCTATTATTAATATCAGGAGCATTTTTAATTGCATTACAAAATTTGGTTATTCTGTTAACGGATTACAGAAAGGCCCGGAGCGTTCTTGATGGGTTGCATTATTAGTTTTGTGGTCCTAAGCGAACTGCTACGCTAGAGGTCCTGGGTTCGATCCCGTGTCGAGCTAAGTGTTATTGGGTATTTTTATGAAATTTTCAGTAGCAGCTTGTAGTCTGGATTTGTGCCCGGTTAATGCTAATAGACTCGCCCCCTATTACATGGGACCTTAACATACCGGCGAAATGTGGATGTACATTAGTACGCCTCTGCCTAACCCTTTGGGGAATGCAGGTGTGATGGTATGTTATAACATTCGGTGATTCAGTTAACATGCTTTTCGAATTACGGAGCGTTCTTGATGAGACGACATTATTTCACATGTTTACAAAAAAAATATTAATGAGTTAAAGTTAATCTGTCAGCGTTGGGTGCCAAATTCAATACTTTTTTGGTTTTTCGTAAATTGTTCGTCTTACTACACACGCAACACATTCTAGGTAACAACTAAATGTTATAAAAAATTGTGTCCTGTGAGAATCGAACCTACGCCCTCGTGATCAGCAGTTCGACACTCGAACCACTAAACCACAGACATCGACGTCGTTATAAAAATGCCTTAAATAAACAAATATACCGACGAAAGTGCTGACACTTAAACAATACAAGTATTGGCCTGTTAAATCTTATATAATATATAAAATTCTCGTGTCACAATGTTTGTTACCATACTCCTCCGAAACGGCTTGACCGATTTTTATGAAATTTTATATGCATAGGTATTCTAGTCTGAGAATCGGCTACTATCTTTTTTTAGTTTTTTTTTTAATTTTTAAACCCCCGACACAAAAACTAAGGGTTGTTATAAGTTTGACGTGTCTGTGTGTGTGTGTGTCTGTGGCATCGTAGCTCCCGAACGGATGGATCGATTTGGATTTAGTTTTTTTTGTTTGAAAGGTGAATTAGTCGGGAGTGTTCTTAGCTTCTGTTTGATGAAATTCGGTCGAGATATAAAGCAATTTTCGGGGGTTTTTTATTTTTTATTTTTTATAATGTGGCATTTAACAAGAAACATATACTCCTCGCGGGCAAAGCCGCGGGCGGAGCTAGTATAACTATAAAGTGTAACTATACAATAGTTAAGTCAGCTAGGTCAATCGCAATGACTAGCCGCTACGTGATTTAACTACACGTAACAACCAAGGTTCTATTTCGTAACCGTGGTCATTCACTGGTTGTGATAACCTTGACCATGAGTTTAACACCACTACTTACATTATACATACCATACCGTTAAGCAGAGGTGTACTAATGTACACCCACATTTCGCCGGTATGTTTAGGTCCCATATAATAGGGGGCGAGCCTATTGCCATTAACCGAACACAAATCCAGACTCCGAGCTGCTACTGAGAATTTCATAGAAAAACCCAATAACACTGCTCGACCTCGGGATCGAACCCAGGACCTCTAGCGTAGCAGTCGCGCTTAGGACCACTAGACTATACTTACATTACATTATACAAGCTTTATAAACTTAACTAAGGTTAAGCAAAGATGTGCGCACGGCTACACATCAAAGCTATACTTAACCATTATAAGCTGGCCTTGAAGAGTGCGGAGCGCCGGAGGCTCAAATTCCTCGCTCAGTTCCATTCCTTCTCCTTTTCTCCCTTCCCTCCCTTTTCCTTAAATAGGCTCGGCAACGCATCTGCAACCCCTTTGGTTTTGCCGATGTCCATGGGCGGCGATGACTACTTACCATCAGGTAGCTCGCCTTCTCGTTTGCTGAGTTATTCCATGTAAAAAAAAAAACCTTTACAATGGGAGGTCAGTCTAAACTGGTTTTGTATAGCTTGATGTAGGTAACAGTGAAGGAAAACATCGTGAGGAAACCTGCATGCCTGAGAGATTTCTTGACGGCGTGTGAAGTCTGCCAACCCGCAGTAGGCTAGCGTGGTGGACTACATATAGCCTAATCCCTCTTGTTCTGAGAGGAGACCCGTGCCCAGCAGTGGGACAATGTAATGGGTTGATGATGATGATGATGATAATAGCTTGATGTGTACAATTGTACACCGAACAGTTCACCGTTTTGTATCAATCCATTAAATTGTCCTATAGCTGGGCACGGGTCTCCTTTCAGAATGAGAGGGATTAGTCTATAGTCCACCACGCAAGCCTACTGCGGGTTGGCTGACTTCACCCGCCGTCAAGAAAATCTATCAGGCATGCAGGTTTACTCACGATGTTTTTTTTTTTCACCGTTTAATATGCCAATCACGCCTGTATTCCCCGAAGGGTTAGGCAGAGGTGTTCTTAATGTACAGCTACAGTTCGCAGGTATGTTTAGGTACCATTGCAAGCCTATTGCTATTAACCGAGTAAAAATTTAAACTCCTCATTAGTCTAGTGGTCCTAAGTGCGGCTGCTACGCTAGAGGTCCTGGGTTCGATCCCCAGGTCGAGCAAAGTGTTATTGGGATTTTTTCTATAAAATTCTCAGTAGCAGCTCGGAGTCTGGATTTGTGCCCGGTTATTGGCAATAGACTCGCCCCCTATTACATGGGACCTAAACATACCGGCGAAATGTGGGTGTACATTGGTGCACGTCTGCCTAACCCTTCGGGGAATACAGGCGTGATGGTATGCAAAATCTAAGCTCCGAGTGTCGGATTAACCGATATCATCGATGAATTATATTTTTTTTTGTTGATTTCTTAGAAGCCGCTTGGCCGTTTTCGATTAAATTTTTAAATGAGATTATCTCTGAAGATACCAAACAAAAAAGAATCATCACAATCAATTCATAATTGGCGGATTGATCGCCTAACAAACCTATAAAAAACATACAGTCGAATTGAAAACTGAGGTTTTCATTTCATATTTTCAACCGACTTCAAAAAGGAGTTTTTACAAGTCGGTTGAAAATACAATAACACTACTCGACCTGGAAATCGATCCCTGTCCTTAGACCTCTGTCTGACCCTTCGGGAAATACAGGCGTGATTGTATGTTATATGATGAAATAATACCAAATTTCTCACCCATTCGCCCCGCTGCTAATTATAATTCAACAAGGCACTACTGACGTCACATAATGAACGGAACTTCAACGTCATTCCCATTCACTGCGAATCATTCAACCTTCAAGTATCAAAACCGTTTGGTTGCATAATCTTTGAACCTTAGGTAAGGTCATGGTTTGACAAGTGAATGACCACGTGACGAAATTGACATTCGGTGACAAGAATTTCATCTTTAGGTTTTTTCAAAGCTGCTATGGCTCTTTTGTCAAAAGGTTTGTTCAGATTTTTCCCTACATTGTAAAACTCACATATCTAATAATATAAATATTATCTGGACTTTAAAAGAGACCATTATTCTCTGAGTTTGTTTCGGCATTTCTCTTAGAGGTCGTCATATAGGAAATGCCGGAGCCATCTAGTTTAAAAAAGAAATATCGACTTGTAAAAGTGTCTTTAATCATGTAGGATATCAGTATGACCTCTGAACTCCGATGATGTCCGCTGTTTGACCATACAATGGCTTCAGTATACATGCATAATCGGCCTACAATATTCCTATACCTCATTAGTTTAGTAGTAAGCGCGACCGCTACGCTAGAGGTCCTAAGTTCATCCCCAGGTCGAGCAAAGTATTATTGGGCTTTTCTATGAAATTCTCAGTAGCAACTTGGAGTCTGGATTTGTGTTCCATGAGCTGTGGTCTTTGGGCGGCTGATTAGGATGTCTGCTGCTTGACCTGACTGTGGCTTTAGTATAAGCATAATCCGCCTATATGTTCCCACTGCTGGGACACAGGCCCAGTAGTCTCTCACTCAGTAGACTCACACGCCGGTTTCCTCACGATGTTTTTCTTCACCGTTTTGGCAGCCATGGTGATTAAATAATATTCCCCTTACTTTCCTGTCTGGGTTCGAACCTACAACTGACAGCTAGAAAGTCGCAGCCATGCAAAATTTAATTAACTTACCTACAATCATTCTATATATGCTGAAAATTGTATTTAAAAAAACCAATAACACGTTGCTCGACTTGGATATCGTACCTAGGACCGAGGACTGGCAACTCGGCATAAGCTCTCCCACCTAAACAGTTCCAAGTTTTTAAACGTTTTAAATCCAGTCAAGATACTAGCTAGAGTATTTTCCTTAAATGAATCTTTCTTTGTTACAGATCACAATCGACAATAAAAAAAAGAAAAAAGATTATGCGAAAATCATAAAAGATGGCGCCACAAGAAAGAAACTCCTACGTCGCCGAAGACGATTCCCAAAACACGACAAATAATTTATCAAACATAGATTTAAGCGGCGGTTTCGTCAACAAGGCATACGAGAATGACAGCTCCGATGTTGCCACACCAAATAATACTACCAATGTAGTAGAAAAGAAAAAAGCCACGGATTTCGACGATTTGTTGCCATACGTTGGAGAATTTGGATTATATCAAAAGATATTATTTTTATTGATGATCCCTTTTGCATTTTTCGTGGCATTTGTGTATTTCTCACAAATATTTATGACGCTTGTTCCTGAGGAGCATTGGTGTTGGGTGCCTGAGTTGGCGAATCTGACAGTTGAAGAAAGGTGAGTGACATTCGACAATTTTATAATTCTACTTGCTTTGCCTCGTGATTTCACAAGCTTTGCCCCGCCCCTGGGGATCGCAGCGTGATTTTAAATATCCTATATTTATCCTGCGTCAAGAATTATTATTTTTGTAAAGTCGCCAGTACATCAGGTTATACAAAACCGTCTTCTCCGATTTTAAGCCTTTATTTGTTGATGATTAAATTCAAAGTCGACTGAGAAAATTTGTCATTTTGTGGTAACGTGATGGCCACCATACCTATTTTATACAGTAGGATAAAAAAAAATTCAAATCCGATTGGTAGTTTCAGAGATAGCGCCTTTATAAAAAAATATAATTTATATTTTTTTTTACATCAGATAGCAGTTTTTATTGCAATATTATAATTTATGCAATTATCAATTTACACTTCTATCTGCTACGATAACGATTTTTAAACCGTAGTTTTAATACTCAGTGTGAATACATTACTAGTAGATGTCGCAATTTCTACTGCCATTAATCCAGAATGTGTTATAAACATACAGATTGCGAAAAAAAAAATTTGCCGCCCAAGGCGAAACGACACTCCTTAAATCGATACAGCGCTGATTTTTAGTGGGGCCAGTGGGCGGTAGAGCGGCGGAGAACTAGTGGTAATAGCCTTCACATACGAGTTATAGGTTCGAACCCAAACAGGCGCTTTACTTTGTGTATTTCATCACCACTGCTCTCAAAGCGGTGAAGGAAAACATCGTGAGGAAACCGGCATGTCCTAGAACCAAAAATTTAAAGACCAACCCGCACTGGGCCCGCGTGGTGGATTACGGCCCACTCCCTCTCACCGAGAGGAGGCCTGTGTCCCACCAGTGGGAACATTATATGCCGATTATGCTTATCCTAATGCAGTGGGTGATATGATTACTTATGAAACTGTCAACAAACGACCTCCTGTTTTGCTCGTAATTGTTCGAAAAAACTATTTGAGTATTTGAGTACATTACAATTTAACCTTGCAGGTTAAATTGTAATGTACAATCGCCAGCACATCAGGGTATACAAAACTGTCAATTTTCTCCAAATGATTTTAAACCTTAAAGCGTTGACGATTAATTTAAAAATATCAATATAACGCAATAAAATCCGTAAAAAGTAGTTTTATTTCAATGTCGAATATTCGCGTAAGTGTTAGAAACCAGTGCGTTGACGATTAAGTTCAAAATCGACTGAGAAAATTTAATATTTTATGGTAATCTGATGTGCTGACCGTACTTATTACCATTGACCATCAATCAAACAGCGGATTTAACTATTTAAATATAACTAGTGCGATTTAAATATGGCCCTACTTTGCCATGACCAGTCACGACTTATGTTGAGGCGACCACTTTGGTTTTTAGACGGATGTTGGTTAATGGTTGGAGGGAACCTTGATACCCTATGTGGGAACTGTTTAGTTCCTCTAAGATGCGAGAAAATATCAGTTATATTTTTGACCAGCAATGTTGGTCGCACATTACTAGTATACTTGTTAACCCCTCGTACTAAGGTAAATGCTTGTATTACGAGTGTGTTAACTACGGTAGTACAATGGGTGGATTTCGAACCGGCAACCACATGATCGCAAGTCTGACGCCCTAGCCATTAGGCTGTCGTCAAAAACCAACCATCCTGCCACTACTGGAGCACGACTATACCAGATGCACTCACGCTTTTTTCCCATCGGGGTGGGCAGAAAGTACAGAACGTCACTTGCTACGGACTTTGCATAAGTACTTCTTTTGTTTCTGCCACATTCAAACATCTCGTCATACACACGCGCCGGTTGCGAGTACTTACGCATCGTACCTTTTTGGGAGGACCTCACCAATAAGGTAAGGTATGCCTTTCTAGGGCGTCCCTTACCGGCGACGCGCTGACATTCGCCTTAAAATATTGTCACCTTTCATTCTCTCAATATGCCTTAACTATATTAGCATATAAGTCTCAATTCGTGTCTCAATATCGTATTTAAACAGCAACGTTGCTTAATACGTATACTATAATGCTATAAATTATATTATTTATCTCTTAATTATAACAAAGTAATATTTTAATGTCAATATATCTATTAATGTTCCATGTTATTGCTTCAATATTTACAGACACGGGTCATTTAAATAAATTATTCAAATGATTGCCAAGATATCAATAAGTCTATATACACTCGTACAAGGTGATGATTAAAAAAAACACATTTGAAAACTGTAATGTAGGTCAGTTTTAAAAAGAATTTGAATGGAGAATGTTACTAGGTATGCTAAATCGCTTGAAATGTTGTCTCCGTAAAGCCTGTATGTATACAAATACACTAGTTTTTGTTGTAGTCAAAAATACCTAGTAGTTTTGATTTTATTGGCATTCAAAGTTTCGAAAAATATCGAGTCCCGCTAACAGTCACGTGACCGCTTGTGACGTCATGTTACAACGCGCCGCGCGGGCCGCGGCCCGCTTACTATCAACATAGTGTAATGAAATCTAATTACACTATAGTATCAAGTCGCCAGCGGTTATAGTAGTAGGTGGAATAGCTTGCGCAGTATTTTGTTGTGTTTTTGTCCGCGTATAAAATTAATAGTCTAATAATAGTAAATATTATTCGATTAATAAAATGGATTAAGGATTCGAAAAAGGGCAATCGGATAATCTACCCAAAATAGATGGATTAATGGTTGCGCATTATTTATCAACAAAATATAGTCATTTCGTTGCCGCCGAAATGCGAGGAATAAAAACGAAAGTCAAAATGGTCTTCACAACAAGAAACTGTACTTTTATCTCCAAATGGATCTAACCTCTTTATAATAAATACTAGAAAATCGTGTGTTGTGCCTAAATATAAAAATACAACTACCAATTCGCCGGAAAAGTTATTTTTAGGGTTCCGTAGCCAAATGGCAAAAAACGGAACCCTTATTGATTCGTCATGTCTGTCTGTCTGTCCGTCTGTATGTCACAGCTACTTTTCTCAGAAACTATAAGAACTATGCTGTTGAAACTTGGTAAGTAGATGTATTCTGTGAACCGCATTAAGATTTTCACACAAAAATAGAAAAAAACGCCGGCCAAATGCGAGTCGGACTCGCGCACGGAGGGTTCCGTACCATTACGATTTATGACGTATTAAGAAGTATGTGTGGTGTGACGCTAAAAGATAGAGTGGGAAACAGTGTGATAAGGGAGCGTTGTGGAATGAAAGAAGATGTAGTAACAAGGATTGAGAAAGGTATGTTAAGATGGTTTGGTCATGTAGAGAGAATCGATGAACGTAGATTGACGAAACAAGTATATATGGTGAGTATGGATGGACGCGTTGGAAGGGGAAGACCTCGGCGAACGTTCCGCAACCAAATTGCGGATGTTCTTAAAAAAGGCCAGGTTCCGAGCACCCTAAACCGACTGTCATGCATGAAGAGATTAATGAATGTAGATGAAGCGAAAGTAGTGTGCCAGGATCGTAGCAAGTGGAAATCTATAGTCTCTGCCTACCCCCATGGGAGACAGGCGTGACAATATGTATGTATGTATGTATTAAAAGAAACTACTTACTAGATCTCGTTCAAACCAATTTTCGGTGGAAGTTTACATGGTAATGTAAATCATATATTTTTTTAGTTTTATCATTCTTTTATTTTAGAAGTTACAGGGGGGGGGGCACATTTTACCACTTTGGAAGTGTCTCTCGCGCAAACTATTCAGTTTAGAAAAAAGTGATATTAAAAACCTCAATATCATTTTTGTATACCTATCCATAGATACCCCACACGAATGGGTTCGATGAAAAAAAAAATTGAGTTTTAGTTCTAAGTTCTAAAATCTTAATGCGGTTCACAGAATACATCTATTTACCAAGTTTCAACAGCATAGTTCTTATAGTTTCGGAAAAAAGTGGCTGTGACATACGGACGGACAGAAAAACATGTCGAATCTATAAGGGTTTAGTTTTTTGCCATTTGGCTACGAAACCCTAAAAAACAGAAAATTTTGGGAGTTCCTCATACTTAGAACTGAAATTAATTATTTTTTTACATCAAACTCATACGTGTGGGGTATCTATGAATAGGTCTTCAAAAATGATATTGAGGTTTCTGATAATTATTTTTTCTAAACTAAATAGTTTGCGCCTGAGAATCTTCCAAAGTGGTAAAATGTGTGTGTGTGTCCCCAGTAACTTCTGAAATAAGAGAATAATAAAACTAAAACAAATATATGATGTACATTACCATGTAAACTTCTAACGAAAATTTGTTCGAACGAGATCTCAGTCAGTCAGCAGATTATTTTAATACGTCATAAATCGTAATGGTACGGAACCCTCCGTGCGCGAGTCTGACTCGCACTTGGCCGGTTTTTTTATAGTTCTAAAAGACGTTAAAATGCTAAAAACATGGATTAAAGCTATTTATTTATTTAGTGCCTTAATAAAAATAAATAAATAAATAGCTTTTATCAATTTTTTTCGCATTTTAACGTCTTTTGGAACTATAAAAAACAACTTTTTAGATGTATTTTTACATTTAGGCACAACACACGATTTCCTAGTATTTGGATTGGACATTTTTAAAAGAATTTAGGTATAATTTCGACGGCACAGACGCGCGACTGCGAGCGGACTGAGTGAGCCAGACTGAGCGCGTTGTCCTATGACGTCACACCGTAACCGGCGGCCCGCGTCGTTCTGTTACAACTTGTTTTACTTCTAAAACGGAAACTAATTGACGTATCGAAGTAATTCTTTCACTAGTATTTTTTATTTTTAACAGAGAATATGGAGTGCTAATAATCAAAATTCGTTAACATTCTTCATTATATTTCCTTTAACAAAAATGCGCAACATTTTTCGTAAATGATGTTTTTTTAAGGCAGTTTTATTTTTTTAAATTACTTTTAAAATTTTCTAGGTTTTAACCCCTAACGCAAAATAAAGTTTGAAATGTCTGGCTGTGGCATAGTAGCTCCCAAACGGATGAAAGGATTTTCAAGAAAGGTGAATTAGTAGGGAGCTATAGATATTTATGAAAATATCTATAGCTCCCTACTAGCCGAGATATAATGCAATTGTCGGGGTTTTTTTATTTATCTTAGATAGGTAGGTGACTTTTTGTTATATCTCTAACATTCTCTACATTAAAGTCCATTTCTAATTCTGCATTTGCGACCGACGATGTCAACGCGTTCATCTAGTGTCGCGAAGGTACATATTTTACAGCCCATATTATCTTAAAAACCACTGACCCGAATTTGGGAAAACTTGCACTGTTCCCTAAGTTCAAAGATACTTACTCCAACACAAAAAGAATGATTGCAATTGGACCATTGGCTTCTAAGAAATACGTAGAAAAACATACGTACACTTATAAAATTTGGCGCATCTGTTTAGAAGCTCATAAGACATATACAAAATTTTAAGCAAATCCAACAATTTAACATACATAAGGGTGTAATTGATAACCTCCATTTTAATTGAAGTCTTTTAAAAATACAACCAGTATCAAACATTTATGCATACCGAGCGTAATTTAGTAATTACTTTTTAATAAACACATCAAGTTTTATCTAAATTGAGATTGCAAAAAACGATTTTAACAACGCAAATATGTAGTTGAAGGGCAAGCAGAACATGTTAATTTTTTAAGTAAAAAATAACGTTATAGTCTTAATTGCGGATTTCCGCGGTACATAGATACAATATACACCTACTTACTTGGTAATTACCACGCTGGTCTAAATTTTCATTATCATAACTAAGCTGATTAACCAGTATTAAAATATAGCCGGGAAGCAATTTCTTGGTATAGCGCCATCTATACGTGTTGTATGGAACCACGTTGAAACAAATCCTGAATCGCGCAAGCAACATTTACCGCGAGATTTGTTGCGATTCAGTCCCCTTCCTTCTCTTTTTTTCCTTCCCCTCCGTTGCAGATGCGTTGCCAAGCCTATTTAAGGGAAAGGAAGTGGAAAGGAGATGAAAGGAGACTGAGGGAGGAATTGGACCTCCGACGCTCACACTCACCGTACGAAACGCAACAGTATGCATACTATCTTGTTGTATTTTTTAGGCATTTTCCATGTAAATATTATTAAGTTATGTTAGTGAAGGAAAAATACGACCGCGGGCAGGATTCTAAACCTGCGTCTTCTGGTTAAGTACACCAGACGCTATGACCGCTAAGCCACCGCGAGTCCCACCCTCCAAGTCGAAATCTGCATTCACATTTTTTATTTAACGTCTTTGAGGCGACGTCAGTGACATCTGTTGAATAGCAGTATTCAACAGATGTCACTGACGTCGCCTGACGTCAATATTCTGTGGGAGGGTAGTACTTCCCCGGTCGTGCGACCCATTCTTCCTGTCATGTAGACATGCCAGCGAGGCAGTACTACTATTTTATTTGTAGGTCTATATTTGTATCACATTCTAGGTTCATTACTTATACAATATTTTTATCTGAAAACTAAATCCGGTTGTTGTGACATGTTTTTTTATAATTTCAAAATCATTGTTTTTTAGAACAACTTTTCAACAACTTTTCAGTTTTATGAAAGGAATCGATTGTATTCAAGTATCAAGGTGATTCCTAAAAATAAGTGGACCACAATCATTTTTTGTTGAATGGATCCGCATTCTTGCTGCTATTAATACTTGAAGTAGTTTAGGCTGGGTATTAGCCGATTGAAGCGTTTGACTCCATGATTTTTTTCACCCATCCTTAATCTGACTGCCTCGTTAGTCTAGTGGTCCCTATCGCGACTGCTACGCTAGAGGTCTTGGGTTCGATCCCCAGGTCGAGCAAAGTGTTATTGGGTTTTTATATGAAATTCTCAGTAGCAGCTCGGAGTCTGGATTTGTGCCCGGTTAATGGCAATAGGCTCGCCCCTATTACATGGGACCTAAACATACCGGTGAAATGTGGGAGTACATTAGTGCACCTCTGGCTAACCTTTCGGTGAATACAGGCGTGATGGGATGTTTGTATGTTAATCCGTGGTAAGTGCAGCTTAGCCTTGCAATAGATTGAACAGTATACTTATTACTTGAGTATCTATCTACTTATCTGTATTTTAAGTCCGTCCTCCTACCCTTTTCCCAATTATGGGGTTGGCTTTCAGTCTGACTAGATGCAGTCTTAGTATCAGTATTTTATTTACACGAAGCGACAATGTATTCCAGTTAGAGCGCCCTAGCGGCGGGAACGGAAAAAAAAAAAAAAAAACCCCCGACAATTGCTTTATATCTCGACCGATTTTCATAAAACATAGCTAAGAACACTCCCGACTAATTCACCGTTCAAACAAAAAAAACTAAATCCAAATCGGTCCATCCGTTCGGGAGCTACGATGCCACAGACACACACACACATCACAGGCAAATCAAACTTATAACACCTCGTCGTTTTTGCGTCGGGGGTTAAAAATTAATATGAAATATTATTATTTTCGATCTGGGGATCGAACCCAAGACCTCTAGCGTAGCAGTCTCGATTGGGACCACTGGACTAACGAGGCAGTCGTTCTTTTTTAAATATACGATTTGAATTAAGAACAATATATTTTGGAATGGGCAAATCTTTGAACCATAAACTCTGGCGCATTACATGATCAAGATTATTAAATTACTCATAAGCCGTTTTATTATGAGTGTAATGTACAATTTTCACCTTTTCTGAACAAAACTTATGAGCAGGTAATGATGTAATAAAAACATGTTTTATTTTTGTGAATAAACGTAAAGGATTTGTGTAATGTTTTAAATTGAGATAAATGATTTTATTTTATTAGCGTAACTCACGTGAGTCGCAAGTATGGCTGTTAATATTCGTGTTCTCAGATCGATTCCCAGGTCGAGCTAAAGTATTTTTGCGATTTTCTATGGAATATCAGTAGCAGGTAGGTGATTGGATTTATGTTCCCAAGAGAACATGCCATTACCTGGACACAAATCCAAATTCCTTGACCTGGGAAACAGGACCTCGAGCGTAGCAATCAGCGCTTACGATAACTAAACTAATTTATTGTGCAGTTAATAACAATTAAATTAAAAAAATAAAAAATCCCCGTCATATCTCAACCGATTTTCATCAAACTAAAACCTAAGCTAAGAACACTCCCGACTAATTCACCTTTCAAAAAAAAACAAAATCAAAATCAGTTCATCCGTTCGGGAGCTACGATACCACAGACAGACACCCACACAGACACGTCAGACTTAATTACACCCCGTCGTTTTTGCGTCGGGGATAATTGAAATACAAAATTCATACAAATAAACTACAGTTTTTACTCAATTAAGTAATTCTTCGCAAGACTTACTTTAATTAAATGTTAATTGGCAATTAAAGATGATGTTATTTAAAATTAACTACATTTTTTATGCCAATTATTGTTGATGTATTGTGTAAAATATGTCTGGTAATGCCTCATGGGAGCCAGGGTATTCAATCCAGTGGTTGTCCGCGTATTCACTCGTGCCCCAAACGGATGTTATCTTAAAACTCAGCTAGGTATTAGGTACGCGACGTATCAAGTGAAAATCCGATTTCGTACAAAGATAGATTGGGTTCTATGCTATCAATGTGAAGAAAAAGCACGAACTAAGTTGCTGCCTACCGTTAGGAAAAAGGGAGGGAACGGAAAAGAACGAAGAGGACTGAGGGAGGAATTGAGCCCACGGCGGTCCATACTCAGCGAACTTAATGCAACAGTATATACTGCCACCAATTGAAGTCGATATTATGTGGAAGAACAGTACTTCCCCGATGGCGCCAACCGGTTCGAAGTAGAGATGGGAGTCTACCCGGTAAGAATACGAACTTTGGGTAAATAATAATTAATACCAATTTTTACCTTCCCAATTATAATTTATACCGGGTAGAAATTAAAAAAAAAAAAACAAATAACATTATAATTTTCACATGTTTGCCAGCAGTTTCAGTGTTGCCATTTGTTGTACGGCTATTCTGTACTATCTTAAAATGGCAATACATTAATTAAAGTAAAATAATTATGCAATTCTAATGTTCCAATATTAGTTTTCCAATACAGTTTTATCAAAAATATACTGTACCTACATATAAAAATAATAATTAAATGTACAGTGGGTTATATCTGTTACCTGACCCACCGAGACCCCGCCGTCCCACCTAGGGCGGGTCAGGTTACAGCTATAACCCACTGTACATGTAGAGATAATAATATATTAAATTATTTATTTATTAAAAATATTGTTTACCCCTACGAATAAAATACCCAAACATCGGGTTTTTACCGGGTAGACGCCCATCTCTAGTTCGAAGGCATGCAAGTTTTCTAGCCAGATAATAATACGTAGAAAAATGTCTAGAAAAATACAATTAAATGATAATGTTTCTCTATTAAAAGCGCCATCTATCACGTGTTGAATTAGATTAGCCACGTGACGAAACACAAATTAATAATGCATTTACTTCAAGTTTTTTTTCCCAGTGTGGGGCAAGTTAAGGATATAATTCCTTACTGCCATTTAGATTGACATCTCGTTAGAGGCGAGAAAATATCAGATTTGCTTGGTGGTAGGAGTTTTTGTGGTCTGTGTGGCGACCACACTTACGTCTAAATCTGTCGTAAAGTACCGTTGTGTGTGTTTTGACTATATACTTGGACTTGAGAACCAGTTCCACTGAGTTGCTGCCTTCTGGTAATCCGCAGACCTCTTTTTGTTTTCGTGTGAAAATCCTCATGAAAGTCCTCCGTCCCTTAGAGGAAAAGCGGAGGGTTATGTCGGACTCGTAGCAGCTAAAAACACACGGCCATCCATAACACATTTTGGAGGGGGGCTCCAAGATCTTTAATGAACGCACCGGTGGCCCTCCTGGGGCTTCAACGCTTAGCCTGTAGGCCGCGGACTCCCTAAGTCAGACGCCCGCTTGACCAGATAATGGCTTAAGTTTAGGTCTATCGTAAAGCATCTTTGTGTGTGTTCCGACTTATCATCGTCGTTCTAGCGTTTTCCCAACTTTGTTTAGGTCGACTTTCAGCCTAATAATGCGGCTGAATATAATCATTTTACACAAACCAATTGCCTGCAAATACCTATTTCTGCCTATCTATTTACTACTGCTTATCTACCCATTTAGCAGTAAGTAGTAGTGTCTAGTTGGCATGTCCACATGCCAGCCTCAGATCAAATAAAAAGTTAAGATGGAACTTTGCGAACAAAGAAGTGAGGCCGGCTAAAACTACGCCTTGCCGTGTACAAACACAATTACACGCACACACGTATACCGAAACTACGCCTTATCTTGTCAGTCGAGCATGCCAGCATAGATGGGTTGGCACGACCGGGGAAGTACATCGATCCCACCAGAATATCGACGTCAAGTAGCAGTATGCATATTGTTGCGTTTCGTATGGTGAGTGTGGAGCGCTTGAGGCCAAATTCCTTCCTCAGTCCCCTTCTTTCTTCTTTTCTCTAACCCCTCCCTTTTCCTTAAATAGGCTCGGCAACCATCTGCAACTCTTTGGTATTGCAGATGTCCATGAGCGGCGATAACTACTTACTGACCATCCGGGAGCTCGCCTGCTCGTTAGCCGAGTTATCCCAGAAAAAACATTTAGTTAAAGACATATGAATACTATTAATCTTAAATATCGAACCGGATATGTCTGTAACGAACAAAAGGATTTTTGAAGACGCCATATTTCTAAGAACGAAATACTCGTAGGTACATACCCGTAGTTTCAAGAAATTCAAGAAAAAAGTGTGTATGTGTGTGTACGGGTTATTCCATAAGCGATATTAGGTATCTGAGATTGACGTCTTCAATTTGGTTTTGTATATCTTAGAGCTTGTTCACATTAGGTCGGACCGATACTTTTACCGGGACGATAAATGTTTTGAAGAATATAAAAAAAACAGCAAAGTGGGTCATAAATTACTAGTATTCTTGTTAACCCCTCGTGCTAAGCTAAATGCTTGTATTACGAGTGGGTTCACATCGGTAGCGCAATGGGTGGGATTGAACCAGCAACCACATGATCGCAAGTCCGATGCCCTAGCCATTAGGCTACGGATTAGCAATTATTAGCATACAACTTTGCGAAAGTTTCTGTTCGTCTTTTTACGTCTAAATCGCGGAACAGATGTCGATAAAATTTGGCAAAATGATAGATCTGCAGATACCTTGACACTGATCTATTTGTAGACGACATAGGAACTTCTCCAGATCAAAAAAAGGTACAATACTCCTTTATCTAAGATCTTTTTGAGTACATTTCTGATAGTCGGACGTCCGCACCGCAGAAGGTCGTAAGTATATTTAAGTTGCACACCGACCGTAACATTTACACGCTTGTTAGATACGTCTCTATTCGTTTGGGGCGACAAAAAAGCGCAGATTTGATATAGAATTAATTAGAAATATGTTTTCAACGGATTTTTTGGTCTAATGCGCGCACGCGCTGGTTTTTTGTCTATGGGTTGTCTAGTCGCGTGCTTGTAGCGACATCTATCGGTCCACAAGGAAGCTTCAGATCCAATTACAGTTTGTTCGTATTAAGTAAGCCGATCGGAAGTTAGCCGTTCCGAACTACCGCTGTGATAAAATCGTTTAATGACGTGTTTTAATACATAAATATCGGAATTAGTAAACAAAATAATTAGAAATGTGAAACATATACGACTCTAATTATCTTGACACCGACTCTTTCTATTAAAATTTACCACTTCTAAAGCACTTGCAGACAACTTCCGATCGGCTTACTTATTTCGAACAAACTGTATTTATATAACCTATCTCATTGGTCGTCAGGGCGTCTACTCAGTAAGAGGCCGAGAGGGTTCGATAATATTAAATTAATAAGATAATAGAAAGATAGATAGAGATATTAGATAGTTAAATGTTTGTCCTATTTGAAGACACGGAGATTCTAAATAACCAAGGGCAATCGCATCACGGAATAGAATGTGTGTACCCTCATATTGTTACAAAGGTTATGTTTGCAAATATCATCATTCAAAAGCATCTTATGTTTTGCAATAAGAATCCTTGTCTCAAGTCAATGCGTATTTTATTTCTTTGAAGTGGCAGAACTTTTTTGCAGGCTGGTAGACTTTGTCAGGGATATTAATTATTACCTAGGTTGCCATATTATATTCTGCTGCTTCCGGTTCGAAGGGTAATGTAGCCAGTGACATTAATAATGGTTGTGTTAAAGTTTGAGTTTTAAACAAGAATGTAAGACCGCTTTTCATTTTTCTCTGATCGGATCGGATTCGGATTCTGATTTTTGGATCTTTTGTTTTCGCCGCCGACTTTCGAAACTGTTTTGAAGCCTACTTTATTTTATTACGGTTTAAAGTATTTTTGTTAAAAAATTATATTATTATAAATCAAGCAAGTTAATTATTACTAAATAGAACATAAACATACATACTATCACGCCTGTATTCCCCGAAGGGTTAGGCAGAGGTGTACTAAGGTACACCCACCTTTCGCCGGTAGGTATGTTTTGGTCCCATGTAATAGGGGTGAGCCTACCGGGCACAAATTCAGACTCCGAGCTGCTACTGGGAATTTCATAGAAAAACCCAATAACACTTTGCTTGACCTGGGGATCGAACCTAGGACCTCTAGCTTAGCAGTATCGCCTAGACTAACGAGGCAGTCTAAATATAACTATAATAGAAAACAATTCACAGTAATAGTGGCAAGTGAAAAAATGATAGACTGAAACTAAATAATGTTGTGTTCATATATTTTTGTAAAATTAAAGTTCAAGGAACTTTAATTTTACAAATTGCTAGATGTGGTATGTTTGGTGAGCGTAGTTTATCTATTTATCTATACTATAAGTTATTATAATAATATGAAAGCGGCGGTAGCCCAATGGCTAGGGCGTCGGACTTGCGGTCATGTGGTTGCCTGTTCCAAACCCACTCATTGCACTACCGATGTGAACCCACTCGTAACACAAGCATTTAGACACGAGGGGTTAACAAGAATACTATAGGCCGACCGTTTAACTCGCGTATCGCCTGCGCGGTAAGAAGGGAGCGGGGGAGATGTTAGCGGATGGGTAAAAAGATACTTATTATTTTATTCTTTACCAACAATGTCTATCTCGAGATAAATCTTTGGATTATTGACTCCGTGTGTAGCGTTACCCGCCCCCGCTCTCTTCTTACTGCGCAGGTGATACGCGAGTTAAACGGTCGGCCTATAGTAATGTGCGACCCATATTGCTAGTAAGCTTTTTATAAAAAAAATATATAAGTATAAAGAGGACTGCCTCATTAGTCTAGTGGTCCTAAGCGCGACTGCTACGCTAGTGGTCCTGGGTTCGATCCCCAGGTCGAGCAAAATGTTATTAGATTTTTCTATGAAATTCCTAGTAGCAGCTCGGAGTCAGGCTTTTTGTGCCACTGTCTACCACTAACAATTGTGATAAATGTTCGTATTTCAACCGGGACTGATGACTTTACGTGCAATCCAAGGCACAGAGGTGTATGATGTGTTAAGAATGGTCACCCATCCAAAAATTCACCGCGACAAGCGCAGCTTAACCTTAAAGGTCTAGTGATTTAGTGGATCTAGAGACTTTATCTATAGTAATTTTACGCACGCACGCCATTATCTACGTGTCCGGATTTGAACTCACTAAGCGTATGACTAACTATCACTTTAACACTTCATAGTTGACTACATAATCTATTGTAATCACAATTGCACGCTGACCTTGTTAAAGGTCATTGTAACAAAAGCGAAAGGTCATTGTATCACGTCCGAGGTCATATCTAATGACGCGAGTAATACCAACGCAAATATTGTCAAACGATTAATTTCCTTAATATTAATCGTTTTTTTTTTTTAATTTTTTTTTGCCGTGTATGGGGACGAGTTAGAATTCCTATTTGTTTTTTTAAAAAAAGCTTAATAGCAATGTGGGTCACACATTACTAGTATTCTTGTTAACTCCTCGTACTAAGCTTATGTTACGAGTGGGTCTGGGTTCACGTCGGTAGTGCAATGGGTGGGTTTTGAACCAGCAACCACATGATCGCAAGTCCGACGCCCTAGCCATAAGGCTGCCGCCGCTTTTTTTTTATTGAACTGGCTTACCATCCGTGGGCAACTATTAGGGTCTGGTTGAAAACTAATAGAAAAAATACCAATAATGGAAAAAAAGTCTGCTATAAAGAATTGTTTTACTAATTGAATGTCAACGTTTTTCACCCGATTTCGAAATTAAGAAGTTCCACACTTTTTACTGAGGAAGTCTGCAGATCAGTAAATTAGTGGACAGACACGATAATTATACAAAAAATTCAACAAAAAGATTTTTCCGGTTCACAAATTAAATGTTTTGTTTTTTTTTTAAACTACGTGGTATTTTCCCACGCATTTTTCAATGAAAACCATGATAAAAAAATGAAGAACAAAAGGATAGGAAGAGTTATTAAGGCCAAAACGTCAGCATTGGACGCGAACTTAATTTTTTGCAAATTATGCATTTACAGTCGCAAGCAAATCTTGTTATATGTTCAAGATTAAGTTCAAAATCAGAAAATTTGACATTTTGTAGTAACTTGATGTGCTGGCGACCCATGGCGGTAGGTAGAAATTGCGACATAAACAATAATTTATTCTCGTTTGAATAGGTATTAAAACTTTTAAAGCTTAAATACCAAAATGTTGGGTGGCTGTTAGTAATTTTAACAATAGGACAAGGATGCTGTCGTTTATAGAAATA
Organism: Subacronicta megacephala; assembly: GCA_958496365.1. Lineage (NCBI taxonomy): Eukaryota > Metazoa > Arthropoda > Insecta > Lepidoptera > Noctuidae > Subacronicta > Subacronicta megacephala. Next base: position 1,887,971 of record OY292541.1, on the reverse strand, counting down.
AATAATTTAATATTTCTACTTCATATTTTTACGTCAGAATGTATGGCGAAATGTGACCTTTGCGCTATAATATTTATATTTTATCATCTTCTGTACTACTAAATTTGTTTTTTTTTCTTAAAAAAAAGCTTACTAGCAATATGGGTCACACATTAAGTAATCTTGTTAAACGATTAATTTCCTTAATTAATCGTTTTTTTTTTCGTAATTATTTTTTGCCGCGTATGGGGACGAGTTAGAATTCCTATTTGTTTTTTTTTTTTAAAGATTAATAGCAATGTGGGTCACACATTACTAGTATTCTTGTTAACCCCTCGTGCTAAGCTAAATGCTTGTGTTACGAGTGGGTTTACGTCGGTAGTGCAATGGGTGAGTTTCGAACCGGTAACCATATGATCGCAAGTCCGACGCCCTAGCCATTCGGCTACCGCCGCTTCTGCCGATTTGATTTGAAATAAATGTAATTAATCATTTATCTATCCTTTTTTTATTTTCAGGCGAGCGCTAGCAATACCACCATCAAATGGCCCTTTTTCCCATGACCGATGCAAAATGTACTCTGCAGACTTCAGACTGGCACTAGACCAGGGGAGGACAACACCTGATGATGAGTGGGCCATCGTACCGTGCCAGCATGGCTGGGAGTACAACAAGAGTGATGTACCATACGACACTATTGCTTCAGAGGTGAGTAGAGACTAAGATTCACAGTTATAGAATATTTTTTTAGCAAGCGATCCATCTGATGTTAAGTGGCAACGGCCGCTCATAGATGGGTTGTGCTCTCTTAGCCAACGATATATAAACTATAGATACGTTACCCGCTCTCTAAAATGGCAACAAGAAATCAAGGCAATTGCCCGAATCGCGTTTAGTTATGCACCAACCAGCGTTGCGCATGGAGCAATTAGAATGCAGCACTTAATCGTAACGTAACTAAAGATGTATATTCGTCTCTTTCTACACCGTGAGATGGCATTTATTTTCTTTCTCTTTCTTTGCACGTATTAGTCGCTATCTAATAGTTGTGCTGTTTTTGATAGCCGTAATGTTCGTGAATAACGCGTCTATATAATAATACGTCTTTGCTCTTAGCATTGTCTTTAAACAATGCGTAAAAAAACACAACCACCACTGCCTTTTTTATGGGATAGCATGAAAAACGAGCAGGCGAGTCACCTAATGGTAAGTATTCATCGCCGCCCGTGGACATCTGCAATACCAAAGGAGTCCGGTGCATTGAGGAAAGAAAAGGGAGAGGAAGGAGAAAAGGAAAAGGAAGTGGACTGAGGGGGGATTGGGCCTCCGGCGCTCCAAACTCACTCTACGAAACGCAACAGTGTTTATATTGCTACTTGACGTCGATATTTTTTGTGGTGTTATTATACTTTAATTTAAAAACCTTTACCTCTTTCAGCTGGACTGGGTTTGTGAGAAGGACAACCTTGCGGCGACTGCCCAGGCCATATTCTTTTGTGGGGCCATTGTAGGCGGCCTGATATTCGGTTGGATAGCTGACAAGTATGGAAGAATACCAGCTTTAGTGGGTAAGACATTTTTCAAAATTACGTTGTTGGTGATACTGAAATCATCATTAATCTTTTTATTGTCCCACTGCTGGGTACGAGTCCTCTCAGAATGAGAGGGGTTAGGCTATAGTCCACCACGCTAGCCTACTGCGGGTTGGCAGACTTCACACGACGTCGAGAAAATTTCCCAAGCCTGCAGGTTTCCTCACGATGTTTTCCTTCACCGTTTAAGCGCGTAATAATTAAGAATTAATACGCACATGACTTCGAAAAGTCAGAGGTGCGTGCCTTGGATTCGATCTCGAGACCTTTGATATGGCAGTCCTATGGTCATATCACAAGGCTATCACTGCACTTCGTCAGGTATTTAATTATGAACTTTTGCCCCTTCTTATAGCATATTTTTCTTTCCAAATCTGTCCTAGGCTTTGTTAGGTACTTACTTCTAGTTTTTTCCATCTCCTTGCGTTGTATGTATGTATATGTTAATTACTTTATCTTCTTTATCTTCCAGGCACCAATCTCCTGGGCTTCACAGCTGGAGTCGGGACCTCATTCTGCGACAGTTTCCTGACGTTCGCACTCTGTCGGTTTCTAGTTGGACTGGCTTTTGATAACTGCTTCACCATGATGTATATCCTTGGTGAGTTAAAAGTTTAATAGAAAATAGATATTTTAACGGTTCTGTATCTCAAAAAAGACTGCCTCATTAGTCTAATGGGCCTAAGCGGGACTGCTACGCTAGAGGTTCTGGGTTCGATCCCCAGGTCGAGCAAAGTGTTATTGGGATTTTCTATGAAATTCTCAGTAGCTCGGAGTCTGGATTTGTGCCCGGTTAATGGCAATAGGCTCGCCCCCTATTACATGGGACCTAAACATACCGGCGAAATGTGGGTGTACATTAGTACACCTCTGCATAACCCTTCGGGGAATGGTCCCGCCCATCAGGCGTGATGGTATACATGTATCTCAAAATGAGCCTGTTGTGGACGCCTTATTTTACTCCGGTGATATCATGATCACATATCATGATAAGCATCGGCGATATGGATACGGTGATCGGATCGGGCAAGTGGTACATATCCGAACCTACCATAACATTATTAACGGCGTTATGTACGAGTATATTCATTTTTATCTGATCAACTAGAGAAATTAAACCATATCTCATCGATATAAAGGATGTTTTAGAATGAATACTACACACGGCAGCTGTCATTCTGACATGTATTTTATCCATTGCGATAAAGTTTAATTTCCTTAGTTGCTCAGAACTTATGAACAGTCTGTTCGCTCTGATATATTTGATGGTGACTGTATTGTATGATTTAGTTAAAACATAATTTGCCTAAAATTTCTTACAGTATTGGAATACGTGGGACCAAAATGGCGAACATTTGTGGCCAACATGTCGATTGCTCTATTCTTCACATTGGCTGCATCCCTGCTGCCGTGGATTGCGTTATGGGCCGATGATTGGCGGATGTTTGCTTTGGGCACCAGTCTACCGTTCGCATTGGCTATTGCTACTCCGTGGTTGGTTCCAGAAAGTGCCAGGTATGTCATTATCATCATCATCAATCCATATGTTGTCCTCCTATTAATATTAAGATTTATAATACAAGTTTTCTGACAGCTTTGAGTGTTTCACATGACCTACGCAAATGTCGTGCTGATCTGGTATCGTCATGCGACGGATCGTTGAGCTCCCAAAAAAATGGTTGAGCTACACGAGGACTGATGTATGCGTGCCGTCAGTTAGGACAGGTCAACTCAAAGCTGCTATGGCTCTTTCTTCATAAGGCCTGTTCAGATTTTGCCCTACATTGTAAAACTCGCATATCTATCTCTATGTCTATGATATAACTATTGTCTGGACTTTAAAAGAGACCATGATTTTCTGAGTTTGTTTCGACATTTCTTCTCAGAGGTCGTCAGATAGGAATGTCAGCGCCATCTAGTTTAAAAAAAAAACAAACGACTTGTTAAAGTGTCTTTAAAAGATCTACATATTTACAGAAATAAATATCATTTATCATTTACTGCTGGGCACGGATCTCCTCTCAAAATGAAAAGGGTCAGGTCCACCACGCTATCCTATTGCAGGTTGGCAGAATTTACATAGCGTCGAGAAAATCTCTCAGGCATGCGGGTTTCCTCACGATGTGTTTCTTAACCATTCCATCGAGCGATTAATGATTGTCTTTTGTCTAATGTTTGGTTTATTTAAAATAACAGCTCTATTGAAAAATGTGATTAAAAAATTATTCGTATACCGAAAGAATAATTTACTTAAATCGACTTACAAAGTTCCAGAATCGCTCTTAAAGTTTTTAGGGATGATTGAGAGGGCATGATTTGTCTCTTTCCCACAAAACAAGCATCAGTATAGAATTTGTATGGCAATAGCACGATTTGACGTCATATGTTATAATGCTTATAACTGACTTATTGTATAATCGATTTTAATTTTGTTTTTGTTGTTCGGCTCTAGATTTAACTTTTCATAAAACCATAATTAAATATTAGTAAAATTATTAATTAATTGTCATATCACGAGGCTATCACTGCTGTTCCTATTAAGTGGAAGGATCTTCATCATCAACCCATTACATTGTCCCACTGCTGGGCACGGGTCTCCACTCTGTACGAGAGGGATTAGGCTATAGTCCGCCACGCTAGCCTACTGCGGGTTGGCATACTTCACACGCCTTCAAGAAAATCTCTCAGGCATGCAGGTTTCCTCACGATGTTTTCCTTCACCGTTTAAGCGCGTGATAATTAATTATTAATACGCACATAACTTCGAAAAGTCAGAGGTGCCTTGGATTCGAACTCGAGACCTTTGACTTGGCAGCCCAATGGTCATATCACTAGGAAGGATCTTATAATATAAAACGTTATAACTATACTTAAATATCTTTTGTTATGTTTCCAGATGGTTGGTGTCCCAAGGAAAGATTGACAAGGCGTTGACAATTATGAAGAAATTTGAAAGGATAAACAAGACTAAAATTCCGGATAAAGTACTCAGTGATTTTACGGTAAGGGCCTGAAAGGGTAAAGAGAGAGAGGACAAAGCGCGCTCCATCGTAGACCGCAGTATCGCTTAACATCGTAGCGTAGGCCTATCATGAATAAACAAAAAAAGAGGACAAATTCCCAATTTTTTACCGACTTCAAAAAATACCCTACAATTTGGTTTCAGTATTATTATTTGTATATCCGGTCTTATCGGTCCGGTCTTATCCGTCGGTTATATCCGGTCACGCAGAACGAGCTCACCGTATTCTTCTGTCTTGTTGTGTTGTGCTTGGATTTAGATTTAATAGGACCATACCATGGGTCGTTAAGCATCCCAAAAATGGTTTCATTGAGCTACACGATGACTGATGTATGCGTGCCGTCAGTTAGGACAGCTCAACTCAAAGCTACTATGGCTCTTTCTTTAAAAGGCCTGGTCAGATTTTGATCTACATTGTAAAACTCGCATATCAAATAATATTAAGATTCTTGGCAGGCAGTGGTCTCGGTGGCTTATTTGGTAAAGCGTCTGGTGTAGTTAACCAGAAAGACGCAGGTTCAAACCTTGCCTGAGATCGAATTTTTCTTTCACTAGAAATTTTCTTTAATTAGAAAATTCATATCTTTGTGATAATATTAACATTGTCTGGATTATAAGAGACCAATTCTCTGAGTTTGTTGTTTTTTCTCAGCGGTTATAAGACAGGAAATACCGGCGCCATCTAGTTTAAAAAAGCTGTGACTTGTAAAAGTGTCTTTAAAAGGATCTATTTACACATAGAAATATAATTTATCATGTATCAGTAGACTAATTAAACCATTTGTGGAATTTGCAAGAACAATTTGCATCATAATTTTAATATAAATAACACTAAGTATTCGCTTTTAGGAGTCATCTCTTAAGACCATCAAGGAATCTGAAGCAGAATGCAGGACGTATTCCGTCCTGGACCTCTTCAAGACTCCTCGGCTCCGACGGAACGCGATCCTGCTCATCGTGATCTGGATGGCGATTTCCCTGGTCTTCGATGGCCATGTACGAAACGTGGGGTCCCTGGGCTTGGACATCTTTCTGACGTTCACCATCGCGTCGGCTACGGAGCTCCCTGCTGATACCTTCTTGACTGCTGTGCTGGATCGGTATGTGGGAGACAGATTTCATTTAGCATCTTCACCTTACTAATATAATTTAAAAAAATAGCTCTTGCATAATCTGATCTCACATGTTAAAGTTTTTCTTACACTTACAAGTCAGCTCACACTGTATATTTGAGAGATGAGTTTATGTCCGAACATTTAATTTTTATGCCCAAGTGCCTGGCTGGAAAAACCTGGGTTTGGGCCAGGGCACTTAGTTTCTTCTCCCATAACATCTCGGCATAAACCCATCTCTTTGACACCCCACACAATATTCTTCCTTATTTTGAGCTCCTAAAGTCTACCTGAGACGAAATCTATTTCCTCTTCTGTTTATACTTCAAAAATTATTATATTACTCACTTATTAACTTTTTTTTTTAATTATTGATAGCCCTCCACTTGACCGCCAGTTCGCCTAATGTTAAGCAACACTGCGATCTACGATGGAGCGCACTTGCCTAGAAAAAACCGATTTACACTTGATTTAAAGACACCCCGATTATATTCATCGGGGAGGACCCACTTTCTGTTCTCCTCTTTCTTATAATTATACCTTATAATATCTTTAAAAATGGTCTCCTTACAGATGGGGTCGAAGATGGTTGGCCTGTGGGTCCATGGTTACTAGCGGTATCTTCAGTCTTCTGGCTACGGCTGTGCCAGTTGGTAAGTGTTTCAAAATACACATAGATACATACACTCGTGCCTTTTTCTTTCAACAGGGGTAGGCAGGAACTAGACACCGTCACTTGGCGAAATTCTTGCAAGCTCTTGTTTCTTCCACGTTCATACATCTCGTCACACACACGCACCGGTTGCGAGTACTACGCACATTTGGGGACCTCGGCAATAAGATCTTTGACGCCATTATTCTACCACGCACCTTTTAAGGACCTCAGCAATAAGATTTTTTGTCAAGGAAAGGCCTATGTCGAACAGTAAACGAATATAGGCTTATAATGATGATGAAGACGCTACATTCTTGCATACTTCTTGCTTCTTCCACGTTCATACATCTTTTCATACACACGCGCCGGTTGCGAGTACTACGCACCCTTTGAGGACCTCTGCAATAAGATTGCTTGTCAAGGAATGGCCTACGTCAAACAGTAAACGAATATAAGCTTTTGACGATACGATACTTCTTCCACATTATTAAAGTAGAAAGCATGTACCTTTCTACTTTAATTCCTGAGTGATATAGACTATTTATTAACCCCTAAAATTAAAAGGAACATATTGCATCCACGTGGGCAAAGCCGCGGGCGGAAACCTATACCTACTATGTAAAGATTTTTTTTAATGGGATAACTCGGCAAACGAGCAGGCAAGCTACCTGATGGTAAGTAGTCATCGCCGCCCATGCACATCTACAAAACCAAAGGAGTTGCAGATGCGTTGCCGAGCCTATTTAGGGAAAGGGAGGGGAAGGAGAAAAGGAGAAGGAAGGGGATTGGGGGAGGAATTGGGCCTCCGGCTCTCTCGCTCACCGAACGAAGCGCAGTAACGAAACGCTACTACTCGGACGTCGGTCTTCTGCGAGAGTGTGGTACTTCCCCGGTCGAGCCGGCCCATTCATGCTGCGAACAGCGTGGCCCTACCACAAAAAATCTTTCTTTCTTTTCTACAGGTGGTCCATCAGCGTCGCTGGCCATCCTTGGAAGGTTCGCCGTGAACATCTCCTACAACATCGGGCTTCAGTACGCAGCTGAGCTGCTCCCCACCGTGGTCAGGGCCCAGGGTGTTGCGTTAATACATATCATGGGCTATGTGGCTTCTATTGTGGCTCCATTCGTTGTATATTTGGTAAGATATTTATTTATTTGGGACAAACAAACAGTTACACATTATATCTGCGTAAATAACTAAGATATTATATATAAATGTGAAACTCACACCATTATCCAGAGCATATAGGTACAATTCACAATAAATTTAATAGTGAACAACCAATAGTCAAACAGTCAATAGTCAACAACAACATGAGAGTAAGAGAACAAAGGTGTTCAAACAGTTATTAAGCGGAAAGTTTATTTAACAAGGCAAAACTAAATCTACATATTTGCCGATACAGAGAATAAATCTAATTCTGAAGTTTCTAAACAAAAATCATTATAGTCTTTACACAAGCTATCTAGATATTTTTTTTTGTAAGCATACTAGCAATATGGATCGCACATACCATCACGCCTGTATTTCTCGATAGGTTAGGCAGAGGTGTACTAATGTACACCCACATTTCGCCGGTATGTTTAGGTCCCATGTAATAGGGGGCGAGACACGGTTCGCATGGTGGATCGCACATTAATATTATTCTTGTTAACCCATCGTACTAAGCTAAATGCTTGTGTTACGAATGGGTTCACATCGGTAGGGCAATAAGAGGGATTAGGCTATATTAGTCCACCACGCTAGCCTACTGCGGGTTGGCAGACTTCAGACGCCGTCAAGAAAATCTGTCAGGCATGCAGGTTTCCTCACGGATGTTTTCCTTCGCCATTTTATGCGTCCTTCATCGCTGTTATGCTATCCCTCCTGACAATGTTATCAGTATTAACCTTTTTATCAGTGGTAACAAACATTCACACACACATACACACTCTCACATAACTTGCGCATTTATAATATAAGTGACGAATGACTACCTTTTCGAATGATCATTCGAATGAATCACTCGCATTCAAGCCCATCACTAGGTTTTTTTTTTTAAAAAAAAGGCTTACTAGCAATTTGGGTCGCACATTACTAGTAATCTCGTTAACCCCTCGTGCTAAGCTAAATGCTTGTATTACGAGTGGGTTCACGTCGGTAGTGCAATGGGTGAGTTTCGAACCGGCAACCACATGATCGCAAGTCCGACGCCCTAGCCATTAGGCTACCGCCGCTTCTTAGTTATCACTGATGTATGCGTCCCGACAGTTAAGACGGGTCAACTCAAAGTTCCTATGGCTCTTCAAAAGACGAAATCAAATTTTACCTACGTCAAACTCACATGTGATATTAGTGACTGGACTTTAAAAGGAACCATGATAGATTCTTCTAGTTTGTTTCGGTATTTTGAAAATCCGGCGCCAGTAAAAAAAAATTAAGTACATTCACTTGTAAAAGTATGTATCATCAACCCACTACATTGTCCCACTGCTGGGCACGGGTCTCCTCTCAGAATGAGAGGGATTAGGCTATAGTCCACCACGCTAGCCTACTGCGGGTTGGCAGACTTCACATGCCAGCAAGAAGATCTCTTAGGCATGAAGTTTTCCTCACGATGTTTTCCTTCACCGTTTAAGCGCGTGATAATTAATTATTAATACGCACATGACTTCGAAAAGACAGAGGCCTTGGATTCGAACTCGAGACCTTTGACTTGGCAGTCCAATGGTCATATCACTAGGCTATCACTGCACTCAAAAGTATGTAACTCAATGTAAATATGTAACTCAAAGAAATACGAATATAATGTAAATCCAATCCATTAAGGCGTTTTTTTTTAATTCTTACTAGCAATGTGGGTCACACATTACTAGTATTCTTGTTAACCCCTCGTGGCTAAGCTAAATGCTTGTGTTACGAGTGGGTTCACGTCGGTAGTGCAATGGGTGGGGTTCGAACCGGCAACCACATGATCGCAAGTCCGTCGCCCTAGCCATTAGGCTGCCGCCGCTATTAAGCTACCGCAGCCATAATTGTTCCTTTGATATTTATGTATTATTGTTCCTTTCAGGCAAATATATCACCGGAATTGCCACTCCTTATCCTCGGGGTTCTGGGTATATTTGGCGGTCTGCTGTGCCTCTTCTTACCAGAAACCATGGACACTGAGATGCCTCAAACTCTTCAGGATGGAGAAAACTTCGGAATGGACCAGAAATTCTGGGACAATCCTTGCTTCCCCAGGTAAGACAACTTTACTTTGCTTTTAAAGCCAAGATAAAGTACCTTGGCTTTGTCCACATAGGTCTTATTATTCTTCTAATGTAAATCATAACTTTAGTAGTAATAGTGCCTCGCTGGCATGTCTACGTGCCAGCATGAATGGGTCGCACGACCGTGTGGAAGTACTACCCTCCCACAGAATATCGACGTCAAGTAGCAGTATGCATACTGTTGCATTTCGTACATAAGTGTGGAACGCCCCAGGCCCAATTTCTCCCAGTCCGCTTCCTTCTCCTTTTCACCTTTTCCCTTCCTTTTCTTAAATAGGTCGGCAACGCATCTGCAACTCCTTTGGTATTGCAGATGTTCATGGGCGGCGACAACTACTTACCATCGGGTAGATCGCCTTCTCGTTTGCCAAGTTTCCCAAAAAAAATTGTAGCTTCAACAAACTTTTATCTTCATAATTACTGCCTTCTCTTTTCTCACTTTGCCCCTTCATTGAATTTTTTTGTTGTTGAAGAGTAGCTACTTATCTTTATTTGGTACCTATATCCGAAATTGACATTTTAACAGGAAAAAAGTCGAAGATGACGAGGAGAATCCAGGAAAATACACCAAAAGGCCATCAGTAGCCGCCACCAGTGAACCCCAAGAGTTCGTCAGGGCTGTTCCAAGTGCCATCGGCTCTAGAGCTTCCATCAGAGCGTCGATACGAGCGTCAACTAGAGCCTCAGCCAGAAGACGCGAGATCAGCAAAGATAGAAACGTCGTGTAAACAGTTGCCAAATGACGTAGCTTTTAGCCAAAAATCTGTAGAAAATTGGGTTTGTGATAAACCTAGGGACAAGACTGGAAGTGAAGTAAAATATGAGATTAAGAGCGAGTTGGACAGAGAAAATTTTAATTTAATTAGCCAGGAACATTAAAACATAATTTCGTCTCAGCATTGTTATAGACTTTTTCCGAAATACTGTTTGGATCATTCGTTGTTATGGAGACGCGAGGCGGATTAATAAATAAATATTTTACACGAAATGACTAACCTCCGTCCGAGCTCGATAGTAATAAAAGTGATAGCCAATTTTATAGCAGGAGGTTTCCTGCTTTAAAAATGGCTATCACTTTTGCAACGGGCTAAATAAATTGTCTTATACAGATCCTTCTTAAAATGTAAAAGTATGCATTGCAAACGCTCCACTTTCAAGTGTTAAATTGTATAAATTATTTAGTTTTCCGAAAAACATGCCTTTCATGAATTATAGTTTTTGATAAAATTATTTTTAATGCTAATTGTATTGAAATATTCTTTGTCCAAGCCGCTTGAAGAGCTGGTTAGATTAGGCTATAATTGTGAGATTTTTGAATATTAATTTCTTATGATCTCAAATTGAATAAGCGAGTCCATCTTATTTCGAAAAAGATTATGATGATGTTTTCTCTTTCTACCGCTCAACTGTCACATTACGTTGTTGAACTGCCAACGTTGGTACTAACCGAGCTTAGCTTATCAACGCTCCGGCCAACTTTATTTTACTGATCGAGCCATTGGCCGTATAGCGTTGTCGCCAACGTGTGGAGAGGGTTTCATGCTTTAATGTTGGCCACAAGGCTATTATGTCAACGTGCGTAGGTATAAGTAATCAAATAAAGTTGGTACTATCTCCCACATCAACTTTAGCAAGGTGAATAGTATAAAAAGTTGGGCCAAAATTTGGATGTAACGCATAGTTACACACTTTTGTTGGCACGACTATTGTTGCCAACGTGTAGAGCTGGTGTTACCCAATTTGTTTTAGGTGCTGCCGTCAAATATTGTGGAAATATTTTTTGTTCAAATATGGAAATGATTTAAAATAAAGGAATGGATAGAAATTGAAATGCAAAGGAATTTATGTTCAGCCTTATAAAGACATGAATATGTCTTAGAAACTTATGTCTTAGAAAGAGAACTAAAAGTTGACATTTATTATACAAAATGAATTAATTTTTTTCCCTTTCAGTTGCTCAATTCAGGATATTGTTGTGATTTTCAAATTTATTTTATTTTTAATATCAAGTACAAAGAATATTTATGTGCAATTTGGAGACTCGGAATCGATTTTAGAAGAATTGTATTACAATATTTCTATATATTTTTTTAAAATATGTAATGATTTGGCTTTTATATTTTTTCTATGTCATGTCAGACAAATTAGACTAAATTATATTATTAAAATGCTTAACATCTATTACGATGCTCTCTTTTTACAAAGTACACATCATTTTGCATCATTAGCCTGGTCTCAATATGCGGTTTTCCAGGATAATGACTTTAATTTATTTCAATATATTTTTGTACATATTCTTGCCTTAATTTATTTAATGTGATAGTTACCAATGTTAATCTATTTTATATAACATTTGTCGTGTTTTGTGAATACCTACCATAGAAAATATTTTCTTAGATTTTAAAGTTAGTCTGAAATTTTCATTGATTGAATATGATGCACGTATTTTTTTTAAAGCACATTACATTTAAAATTTATCTAAATAAATATATTATGTATGAATGGTTTACTGTGATTAACGTTTAATGAAAAAAAATTATTTTTTGACAGGATAGTAATTTTCTAAGGCCAGTAATCAGAATAAAATCATAAGATATCCGTTTTCAGACTAATTTTATAGCTAAGTCTTCGTAGGTACATAATTATTATGCATAGTAAAAACAAGTTATTTAACTTAAGTTTTACTGTAATTAAATTGTAAATAATAAATTAATTTTAAGTGAATATTGATAAATATGTATTTATTTTTAAGTTAAACAATTTTTGTTGATTAATTTTCAAGTCACTAAGTTGATGAAATTTCTTTTATTATTTTTACAAAAATAATAATAGGAGATAAAAAAATCAACGTTTTTAAATTCAACTATTAAAACCTTTGAATAAAGATAAAATAATTTCGTTAAATTAAAAAAAAAGGAAAAAGAAAAGCCGTTTCATCAAAATAAAAATTAAAAATATTTATTTTCGAAAACTTTTAAAAAAAATATCGACTATATAAATAAGTGACCTTAAAATTAGTAACAAAAAACCGCAACACGAAATTATATATTATATTAAGTTACCCTTGTTTTAAAGCTATGATTACTAGCAATTAGCAATGTTTTTTTTCTTTTTGTAATTTCTTGCCATTAATATCTGTTCGGTGCAAAAAGTGTATAAAATAGTGAAAATTCTGTGATACTAAAAACGGACAATATCGAATAATTAAACATTTCAAGCTTAATAAATGTTTTTATTAGGCATTTCGTACATTAGAATGTTCCTCATAGTACTTATATATACAAATACATACATAATAACATACATACATACATACCATCACGCCTGTATTCCCCGAAGGGTTAGGCAGAGGTGTACTTAATGTACACCCACAGTTCGCCGGTATGTTTGGGTCCCATGTAATAGGGGGCGAGCCTATTGCCATTCACCGGGCACAAATCCAGACTCCGAGCTGCTACCAAGAATTTCATAGAAAAACTTAATAACACTGCTCGACCTGGGGATCGAACCCAAGAACTCTAGCGTAGCAGTCGCGATTGGGACCACTAGACCAACGAGGCAGTCGTTTTATACACAATTTATTTATTTATACAAGTATATATTCATTTTTATAATTTAGTTATACACAAGTATTACCCTCGGCACCATTCGCGTCCCAAAAGGTGAAACATTATGCACTAAATTTTAAATGAGACCTCCAGAAATTCAACTATGAATACCGTATCTAATTTCCTTTCCTCTCATATTGAGCGGGATAAGGCTTTAGTGCACCAGTTTCAAAAAGCAGCAGCCTATCACCAGCAGGTAATATAGCCATTGGACTGCCAAGTCAAAGGTCTCAAGTTTGAAATTCAGGGCATGCATGCTGCGAAGCGCTTAGGTAATTAGTGAAGGAAAACATCGTGAGGAAACCAACACGAGTGATAAATTTTCGCGGCGGCGGCCAAGTGTGTTGGCAGTGTTTTCACAGTAGGCTAGCGCGGTAGACTACCTATAGCCTAGACCCTACCGAGACGAGATCCATGCCCAGCAGTGGGACGATGATTTCATAACTGACCACCTCTGAGAAAGAACGCCGAAATAAATTCAGAGAATCATGGCCTCCCGAGTCTAGACAATAATTTATTAGTATCTTTACTATTAATAGGTTTGAACACATCAAATAAAAATAACAATTGTTTAAGCCATTCGATACGGAAATACCAAATGCGACATACAAAAAGTAGTTTGGTCCTAAAAAGTATTTTGAACTTTTACCCTTGAAAGCCATGGAAATTTTCCTGTAAAAATCTCATCATTAAAATACGTGTTCCTTGTACGTAAAACTTCATTTCATTGTAGGTTAAAAAGTTACACGAGCTCAAAGATTGGTTATATTTGATGAAAACGATCCAACTTTATGCTAGTATTTCAAGATAATGTATCAATACAGAGCCATTTTGACTCATGGGGAACCCAGATACTATAATGAATTTCCTTTTACAGAAAAAAAAATCTACGATATAACTATATTAAAAGAGTAATCTCCAAATTTCGGAGTAAGAAATACACGCGAAAATGTTGCAAATGTATTGTTGTTTCACCTCTCGAGCGCGCGTTTGCACCATCAGGGATAGAGACAGCGACAATTGTGCAGCGTTGTTGCGTTCGCGAGGGACACTCCTCTTAAAACAAAAAAAAAAACTTAAGCGCCATAGCAACAGTTTCAGTTAGACAAACTAATTACGATCTTAATAGATGATATCATGCGCACGAGTGGAGCGAATGCTGCAACAACAACCATAAACTTTATTTGTATCTATAATATTATGTATACACTTGTCATTTCTAATCTTTATGATCTTATCATTTGTAATCTACAGAAAATAGCTATCTTATTCACGTGTAGAATTAATATAACATAACATACCATCACGCCTGTATTCCCCGAAAGGTTAGGCAGAGGTGTACTTAATGTACACCCATATTCCTCCGATATGTTTAGGTCCCAAGTAAAAGAGGGCGAGCCTATAGTCATTAACCGGGCTGTCTCGTTAGTCTAGTGGTTCCAAGCGCGACTGCCACGCTAGAGGTCTTGGGTTCGATTCCCAGGTCGAGCAAAGTGTTATTGGGTTTTTCTATGAAATTCCCAGTAGCACCTCGGAATCTGGATTTGTGCCCGGTTAATAGCAATAGGCTCGCCCCCTATTACATGGGACCTAAACTTACCGGCGAAATGTGGGTGTTCATTAGTACACCTCAGCCTAACCCTTCGGGGAATATAGGCGTGATGGTATGTTCATGTTCATTTCCAAACTCCGAGCTGCTACTGAGAATTTCATAAGAATACCCAATAAAACTGCTCGAATCGAACCCAAGCCCTCTAGCGTAGCAGTCGCGCTTAGAACTACTAGACTAATGAAGGATTGCCTAAACATAACATAACATACCATCACGCCTGTATTCCCCGAAGGATTAGGCAGAGGTGTACTAATGTACACCTACATTTCGCCGGTATGTTTAGGTCCCATGTAATAGGGGGCGAGCCTATTGCCATTAACCGAGCACAAATCCAGATACAGCAGACACGGGTAGAAATTCCCAATAACACTTTGCTCGACCTGGGAATCGAACCCAGGCCCTCTTGCGTAGCAGTCGCGCTTAGAACTACTAGACTATTGAAGGCTTTGTCTAAACAATGCGAAGAAAACACATCTCTCCGAGGAATGACCTGCATTCCACGACGAGGTGTATTTTCTTCAAGTGAGGTGTATTATCCAAGTAAGTACTTATCTAAACAAATCTGATATCCATTCACAAGTCTAGTGATAAACGGTTATTTATACTCAGTTTTATTTAATTTAGTTATTTGCTACCCATGCACCAACTTCTTTGATGTTTTGCGTTCTAATATCGCCGTTGATAAAGCCTGATTGAAAGTAATACTCGAGTTCATATTGACAAAGATTATCGCGCAGAATCGATGTATTGACTGCCTCATTAGTCTAGTGGTCCTAAGCGCGACTGCTACGCTAGAGGTCCTGGGTTCGATACCCATGTCGAGCAAAGTATTATTGGGTTTTTCTATGAAATTCCCAGTAGCAACTCGGTGTCTGGATTTGTGCCCGGTTACACGGTGCCCCCTATTACATGGGACCTACACATACCGGCGAAATGTGGGTGTACATTAGTACACTAACCTAACCTAACCCTTCGGGGAATACATACAATGCGATTCAAATGAGAATCGGATCGACTTTGCGCCATGAATGAATGAATGAATGAATAATTTTATTTCAGACAGGAGTCCATAGGGTTAGTAACAATTTTGACTTAAATTCTAGTGTTAGTAAGTTACAGACACATAAAAATATACAATTAAATTTCGGCGTGGAGCCGCATCCACCTCCGCAACATCGGGGAATCCCACCGATCTACGAACACACTGAGAATACTGCTGGTGCTGCCACGAACACGAGACATCAAAGATGCACATCTGCTCCTAATAATAGCGGCAAAACCAGCAATATTGTTATCTGCGAACATGCCCGACGCACTACATCGCCACGGCAGCCGCAACAGCACTCTCAGTGCATTATTATATTGAACGCGTAGGTCGCTGTATGAGTGAAGTTGACCCACAGGCTGCACGTGTAGAAAGACTGACAGTAAGCTTTGAAAAGCGTTACTTTAACAGGCCTCGTACAACGTGCAAACCTGCGGGCCAGCATGTTACAACGAACAGCCAGCGACCTACGTTCCCTTTCAATGTCACAATTATCTTTAAGGTCATATTGTGACGACAAAGGTTGAGTGAAAAAAAGCTAGATATGAAAATAAAAAGGTTATGGTATGGTTTTAAAAAACGAATTATGACTTTAATGCCTTTAGTATAATGACGCTGTGAATTGCGAAATTAGGGCCGCATTATATTCTTTCTCTCTTAGTTCATATTCTTGTCTCTTTTGTATGATGCATTTCGCATTTGTTTCGCTGCGTTACGCGTCAGTGTACTAAAGGCGTAAATAATTGAATATTATATTAAGACAATTTACTACTAATTTAACCTGTTTATTTAAATTTGATGTAAGACTATTATTATTGATATGCAAATAAGTTTTTTGGAAACCTTACTTTTTAAGTGACGTTTGACAGATAGAGGTTATTGACATTCCTATTCTTATTTGGATCGCATAGTACGCGATGGTATGTCGCGCTTTAGACCACTAGACTAATGAGGCATTAGACTTTGCAGTCTAATAGTTATAATGACTGCTATCTACAAACTACACTGTTCGTGCGGTCAAATAGAAGTCGTAGGCAGTTAAGTCGACTGGTTCAAAGATGTAAGTCCATTCTGCGCTCCCTTAGTCTATGGTACACGCGAATCAATGAAGCCACATCATTAATTAAGACACTTGTACTCACGATTGCGCTCCCTTGACAACGATGACTGCTAGTCATCAGTACTTAAATTGATCGGATACAGCGACTTTTTTTATTCGTTTTGAAACTGAACATGTCTCGAAATGAGCAAAGGACTTCTTGTGGCCTCATCATCATCATCAATCATAGTAATTCTTTACGATCAATCGTAATATTGATTGAATGATGAATGAATTGCTACGGAAAATACTTAGTACTGCGGTTTCTAAATATAATTTTTCTTTTTTTTTATTGGTTTACCAAAAATTGTTACATCCATGCATAATTAAATAGAGCACATTACACTAATACTAGATGTACAATATTTAGCGGTAAACACTACTAGCAAAAAAATAATATACGGATTAATGGATATAAAAAAAAGATCAACTGTAAAGGTAGGTGAGCAAAAATATCAGAAACAATTTTTATGCTGTGTTAACTTGACCAAGAATACATGCCAAAGTAAATGTGATTACAAGTGATTTTAGATTATTATAATAGGAGTTAAACTAACATATCATAACATAAGATACCATCACGCCTGTAATCCCCGAAGGGTTAGGCAGAGGTGTACTTAATGTACACCCACAGTTCGCCGGTATGTTGAGGTCCCATGTAATAGGGGGCAAGCCTATTGCCATTCACCAGGCACAAATCCAGACTCCGAGCTGCTACTGAGAATTTCATAGAAAAACCCAATAACACTTTGCTCGACCTGGGGATCGAACCCAAGACCTCTAGCGTAGCAGTCGCGATTGGGACCACTAGACTAACGAGGCAGTCTAGTAGTCGAGTTAAAACTATCGTAGTAGTTAAATAATTGTTGATGTCGCAATTTCAACTGCCATGTACTTATAATGTGTTATAGTCGAATAATTTACAAAAAACCAAGAAAAAATAACCAACCCTGGCGCTTTACAGTATCTACATCTAAAGTAGAACCAAGGTTAAAAATCCGATATGCCTAACCCCAACCCTGCCGCATCAAAGAAGGAAATAAAACACAGCTTAAAATACAATATCTTAGGCCGTGAATGTTGATTTTTTTGCCCAACTAGACACACCCGGATACGTTCAGTATAAAACAGAAAAACAAATTAATATATTTAGCGACTACCATTTAGAGAACTGGAAGAATCCTATTATTACATACGGAACGACTTTGTAACTATGAAGTACAAATAACTATGACATTTAATGAACAGTTTCATTCCGTTGATAACCGCGGCCGCTGTGACACGAATCCGATCGCTTCTTTCTCTGTGCAATTTTTTTTAGTCTGTGGCATAGCGTCTTTGGCGGGAACATCGGAAAAAGTTGGTGAGTAATAAATTTTGACATTTGTAGTTTTTTTTGCAGGTGTCCGGTTTAAAAATATAAAATAGACACTGTTCCCAGTCGTCAAATAAAGCTTGCATATTTTTTTTTATCGAATTCCAATTACATAATAATAATGTCTATTTTGTTATCTTTTTGTATTTTTTAGCCATTTTCCATGCAAAGATTTTAAAGTTATTTTAGTGAAGGAAAATTCCTGGCCGCAGTCGTATTTTTCCTTCACTAAAATGTCTCTTTTGTGTTTCTACAATCTAGGTATATTGAATTATTATTATTTTTAATTTAAGTGCAGTGATAGCCTTGTGATATGACCATTGGACTGGCAAGTCAAAGGTCTCGAGTTCGAACTCGAGGCACGCACCTCTGTCTTTTCGAAGGCATGTGCGTATTTATAATTACCCACTTAAACGGTGAAGGAAAATATCGCGAGGAAACCTGCATGCCTGAGAGATTATCTTGACGGCGTGTTAAGTCTTCTTCTTCTTCGAAGTGCCTCTCCAATTACTGGAGGTTGGCCGTCACTTCGGAAAACTTAAAATGTGTGTTAAGTCTAAAAAGTTAAAAACCCGCGGTAGACCAGCGTGGTGGACAAGCAAGCACTCTATTGAAATTAATGTTGCTTGCTAATACTAAGATTCATTTAAGCATGATCGTCTTTCCTTGGTTACCAAATAAAAATATTTTTCGGTTTTTCGCAAATTGTACGTCTTTAGAAATCTATAGTCTCTGGCAGAGACCTCTGCCTACCCCATGGGAGACAGGCGTGACAATATGTGTGTATGTATGTATGTACGTGTATGTTAAACACATTTTAAGTTCATAGCAGAAGAAATTGCCACATCAACTGTAACTTATACACAACTAAGTACTTATTAAAACTTCGTCGGGGTTGGGTGCAAAATTAATTTTTTTTTTGTTTCTCGCAAATTTTTCGGCTTAAACATATTCTAGGTACATGGCAGTAGAAATTGCGACATCAACAATAACTTATTTACAATTGAGTATTAAAACTTTTGTTGTGGTAGGGCCACGCTGTTCGCAGCATGAATGGGCCGGCTCGACCGGGGAAGTACCACACTCTCGCAGAAGACCGACGTCCGAGTAGTAGCGTTTCGTTACTGCGCTTCGTTCGGTGAGCGAGAGGGCCGGAGGCCCAATTCCTCCCCCAATCCCCTTCCTTCTCCTTTTCTCCTTCCCCTCCCATCCTAAATAGGCTCGGCAACGCATCTGCAACTCCTTTGGTTTTGCATATGTCCATGGGCGGCGACGACTACTTACCATCAGGTAGCTCGCCAGCTCGTTTGCTGAGTTATCCCATAAAAAAAAAAACTTTTGCTTAAAAATCGTTATTATCGAAGATTTTGGTGTAAAATAGTGGATTCGGCGCAAATTGTAAATTTCTGTTACGGTTGAAAGTAAGTGAATCGAATGTACAGTCGCCAGCAGGTCAAGGTATACAAAACTGACAAATTTCTCCAAATTATTTTAAACCTTAAATTTTTAAGGATAAAGTTCAAAATCAACTGAGAAAATTTGACATTTTGTCGTAACTTGATGTGCTGGCCACCGTACTTACCTATTGATTCAATTCGTAGCTGGCTTCTATTTTTAAACTAGTTCATTATTGGTTAAGGCGCTGCTATATGTTGTTTAATGATTTTAAATTAAGGGGAGTGTTTCTCGCGAACGTGACAATATTTCCATGTTGTCGCCGTCTCTGTCGCTCACTATCCGAACGCGTGCCCGAGAGGCAATGTTGCAATACATTTGCAACATTTCCGCGCCTACTTATTTCTCGTTCCGTTTGGAGATTACTCTTTTAATATAGTTTTTACGTAGATACTTCTTTTGTAAAAGGATATTTATTATATTATCTACGTTTCCCGTGAGTCTAAATGGTTCTGTATTGATACATTATCTTGATATACTTACTAGCATAAAGTTGGGTCGTTCTTATCGAAAATTACCAATCTTTGAGCTCTTATAACTTTTTAAACTGTATACTGAAATAAAGTTTTACGTACAAGAAACACGTCTTTTTAATGCAATGTTTCAAAGAGTTTCATTGGTTAAAACTTAAGATAGGATTAAACTACTATTGTTTGGAGCGCCGCCGAGCGGAGACTATCCTCTTAAATTATACGTCACAAGGGCAACCGGGGCTACAGCCCCAGGGCCTCAACAAACGTAGGACCCCACAATAGACTTCTGAAAAAAAAATTGGAAAATAATTTGGGGCCAAGGGGCCGCCGCTCCTCTATAGCCCCGAGGCCTCCAGATCTCTAAATCAGGCATTGACCTGACTATTCTTTAACTATACGTTGCCGGCAATGTATCTATTCAAGTTTAGTAACGATTATCATCGCCTTAAATGTATCGACTGTTCCAGACACATTGGAACAAACATACTAAGCATACGTCACAACATGTGACATTGTTATTTAAGAATTATTTTTTTGTTTAAATACACTAATTTATTCATAATACTTTTATCTATAATTCTATACGGTGAAGAGAAACGTCGCGTCGCGAGGAAGCGGTAAGCCAATTAATTAAAATATTTTTTTATATAATTTATACCTAAATTCGCATTTTTTTCGTAATCAAGTAGTAACAAGCCTCTTAGAACTATTACATATTAATAATTGCAATTAGGTACTTTTCGAAATACATGTAAATAGGTTAAATATAATCTAATGTATAATGAAATATTAAATATAATTATTTAAATATTTTAAAGACCTCATAGTAATATATTTGTATAAAATGGGACGCTCTAGAAAGACATACACAAACCTTATTGGTGAGGTCCTTCAGAAAGGTCAGGGGGCCTACCATAAACTCTTATAGCAGGTCAATTTTAGACGGAAAGTGAACTGTCGTGTTATATTGTACCATGAGCACATCAAATAACCGGCCAGCCAGCGGTCACGTGACTTAAGCCGGCGAGCGGTCACGTGACAACATTTCAGCGGGCTGACCTGCAAAGAGCTTTACCATCAACTCATTTTTGACATTAGAGCACTTGAAATTGAACTGCCCTGCAGTCATATTTAGCAGCCGTATAAAAGTAGCTTTTATTGACCTGTTTTCTTTAATTTGTAAGAATAACCTAAAGTAAAAATGACTTAGTGCATTACATACTATTGTAGCATTATTTAAAATTTTAGACAGAATAAAAGTATTATATTTTCCGTTCATTGTCGATGTGTGATGAAGATGAACTACTTACTTGATTTCTTGAGTAAGATATCGATAATATCAGTGATAAACTCATCACTAAAATCCAAAAAATAGAGTTGGTACTTAATTAAGATGTACTTACCAGAAAATAAAGAACACATTATTTATTTTTAATTAATTGTTGTCTGCCCAGCCTTTATAATATTTGATAGCACCACCAACAATGGAATTCCAATTTTCCACCACCTCCGTCCGCATCACACATCTTCGAAACATTGACCGAGCACTTAAGTTGTAGCCCATTGCAATGTTCTTGTGATTATTTAAAATTCACACAACGTTTCCAATTGTTCATATGAAACTCTTTTTTAAATCATGATAACTTAATTTGATATTTCCTTTACCACTCACAACGACGAACACGATACAATTGTCTGCTATGAAGAAACTACCTTCTTACGAGTGTTCCAAAAATTAAAAAAAAATCCACCACACCACACCACACAAGAAGTTATTATGATCTCGTAAAATTGTGCATAGGAAATTATTTGATTCGTATGTACTTAAAGCTTCGTTCGAAAACAGCCCTTATTTTAGTTGCTTGTATGCTAAGTGTTTTAAGTATTGACAAGGGTCTTTAACATTTAAATCATGATAACTAAAAATGTTTTGCAACAAAACTTAGTGTATGTAGAAGTATTACTCTCATAAAAACAGTATTTTGAAATAATTATCCTAACTTCCTTAAAACCGTAAAACCGATAATAATGCGAAAGCGTATTTCAGAACGTTTATTTATATTAAAGCGAACCGGACAGCTTTAGTGTAGCAGGTCTGAAGTCGATGCATTGCAGGGCAGTTCGAATTGTTCATGGTACAAATAGAAAACCTGTCAGGTTGACCTGCATAGTTGGCCTGTCCTGTACTTGGCAAATATTTTAAAAGTTCATGGTAGGCCCCCAGGTCCGTAGTACTCGCAACCGGCGCGTGAGTATGAAAAGAGTCATGTAGCAATTAGTGGCAGTGTATAGTTTCTACGTATCCTTGTGGGAAAAAGGCGTGGGTATATGTATGTATGTATATTTTTATAAATATTTAACCTAGGTAGGAACTTAGTTGTTCTATTAATACTTTCATGACAATTAAAATTCTTCTTCTTCTTCGAAGTGCCTCTCCAATTACTGGAGGTTGGCCGTCAGTTCGGAAAACTTCAGTCTGTCCTTCGCAAGGCGGAACAGTTCTGCAGCGCATTAAAATTAACATTCGTAAAATGAGTGGGGTTTAGTTTTAACGCAGGCATCATCAATGCATTGACAAAGAAAAGGAGAAGGACTGAGGGAGGAATTGGGCCTCTGGCGCTCCACACTCACCGTACAAAACGCAATAGTATGCATACTGCTACTTGCTTGGTCGATATTCTACCAATGCATGCAAGCATGAGCGAGACACTACTACTACTACTAAAATGCTATTCTATAAACTCTTGTTAAAGACTTGCTGTGTCCCGCAGTTTTACCCACTTTACCCCTTCGTCTAGCCTTCGTCATGAATGTGGCTATCACATGGAGAAAAGAAAAAACTCCTCCGTGGGCTATCATATACAAAAATATTTTTTCAAATCCGATTGGTCTTACACGAGATTAGCGCGTTCAAACCCTTCAGCTTTATTAAATTAGTAAGTATAGATATGTTTTTTTTTATATAAAAAATACCATCGACTTAATGTTAAAATTCTATCTCTAGTAGGTAAGCAAAACTTACTGAAAACCGCCGCAAGTATATCGAAGAAAAAAAACGTGACTAAGTATAAACAAAATTTTCCGTCAAGACAGCTACAAATTGACCTAAACAAGCGGAATCGTTAACAAAATGTTACAGAAATAACGTAAGCTAAATATATTTATTTTTAGACGCATGCGTAAGAAATACGCCATTGATATATTAAAGGTAGTTTAATATGACACTGTGAAGATTGTTTTTGTTTCATGAGTCGATCATTGTAGCGTATACGTCATTGTGGAGTATGCGCTACAATTTGCAGGACTGCTACTCCGGTAAACCGAAAACCACAAAATAGCTGTATTTTCCCCGATTGAAGCATAGTATTTTTATTTAATGTTTTAATGAGGAAAATATATTTTTTCTTGCCTTAGTTAAAAGAATAGTGTGATAAAGGACTACCTTTATCACACTATTCTCCGTGATACCATCCTCACTATCACTAGATAGTAAGGAAGACATCACGCCTGTCTTCCGAAAGAATATTTATTTATTTCTATCTTTCTTAGTAAGTGAAATAGCAGAACGAAACAATAGCACTTATGCCAATTCAATGTCCTCCTAGATAGCAACCATCATAGAATAATCTTGCTAGAACATTTTCAAATATTCCTATTGTATTGTCATTGGAGAAGTTTTTTTAAATTAATTGAGTAGTATTTATTGGATTTTCGATCGCAATTGTAATATTTAAGCATAGGAAACGTCGCATTAATATAAATCACAGAAAAAATTATGTACCTACTCACTGACGTAATAATAATTAAGCAACACCTAAGTTGACCGAGCTGACCGTTATGTCTTTTTCAGTTCGATTCCCAATAAAATTAGCACGTTTTCATTGTGTTTCTTTTTACCAGAACAGTCGTGATGTCTCTATTTTTTTTAACCTGTTAACAATTCATTTACTCATAACAACTGATCTCTCTAAGCACAAAACTACATTATACGTCAATGATCAGCGCATGTCAATTCGCACGTGTTCGTTTTGACGTTCTTTTTTTGAGGTTAGGTTACATGAAATCGGCAAAAAAAGAGTATACTTAAACCGAAATTGGATATTTTATATTGGATACTAGATTTAGTGAAAGGAATTTCAGTAAATTGTGTATTTTTTGAAGTTTAACTGCAGTTGGATTATCGTATCGGTAAGATCATCTGTTTGAATATCTTTTTCCCGCCTTTTTGATGCTTAAGGTCCAGTCAGATGTCTAAATATTTAAGGGTGATAGGTGCAGACGAAAACACATTGTTATGAGAGGAGAAAGTGACACATTAGGTACTAATGAGTGTGCCTTTTGTTATCTGTATTTTCCCCTGAGTGCCGTAACTACTTTTTATTTTACCTGCGGGGGGCGTGTGTTGAATTTGGATTTTTTTTGGTGAGGCAATAGAAAGAAGAAAGAAAGATGGAAAAATAATTTATTCAGGGCAATCAATTAAGTAATTACTATGTATAAAAGTAGATTGTGTGCCTGACAATTGCGACACCATATTCAAATGAGACTTCTATGATATTTTGTAACCAATTAGCA
Organism: Subacronicta megacephala; assembly: GCA_958496365.1. Lineage (NCBI taxonomy): Eukaryota > Metazoa > Arthropoda > Insecta > Lepidoptera > Noctuidae > Subacronicta > Subacronicta megacephala. The sequence goes on along the minus strand of OY292541.1, from coordinate 1,863,114 downwards.
ACTACAATATTGATAAAGTGATGTACGTCAACCAGCGATAACCGGTGTTACGAATTGATAAACTTGTTAGAACTAGTATTAAATTGTTTAATTAACTGTTATTTGTACAACGAAATCGCTCCAAATGGCAAATGATTATCACTGTGAATGATATTTGGTTCCGTATAAGTTATACTTCGACGATAACGATTTCTAAGCATAAGTTTTAATACCCAATTGTAAATAAGTTATTGTTGATGTCGCACTGTCTACTGCCATGTACCTAGAGTGTGTTATAGCCGAATAATTTGCGAAAAACCATGGCCAAACCATCTAAAAATATTGCTTTCAATTTGTGCCATTATATCAACTTTCAGTCCGCAACGTTGTGGTATCACACACTTTCTCAGTCCGCCAGAAACCTTTCGCAAATCATCAATCTTGCCACAGGGTATCCTTGGTCAGGTAATCTCATATTTTTTTGGAAAACCAAGTAACGTAAGCAATGGAATTTCTCTAAAAATTCGTAACATGTAAACGGAACCCTAAAAAATCTACCGAGACTTGCAACCCCCACAAAAAGTGCGTAATATATAATACTTGACTTACTAAATCCTATTTAAGATCCAAAGATAAGTATATTAGTTTATATAAGAACATAAACACACAACATGAAATATATAAATAAGTAGCCGTTTAATTGTCATAATCAGTTACATTTTAAATTTCGATTAGGTTTGACATCTTACGAAATTTTCTGTAACGTCATTTCGATTTTTTTTATTTGTGTCTGGTATTGAGTACGTGTAATCAAGTAAGTACTTATATATTATGTTTTTTTTTTAATACACCATCCTGGTGAGTTAAAGTTTAAATAGATAATTAGTTTATTTATGTAAACGCAGCATAAAATATATATTATAAGCATTGCGTATACATAATTGCGATTGCATACTTGCGATCATGTGGTTGCCGGTTCGAAACCCACCCATTGCACTACCGACGTGAACCCACTCGTAACACAAGCATTTAGCTTAGCACGAGGGGTTAACAAGATTACTATACTCCATTTGGTTAGGTACTTAACTAAAGGTAAACAAATCATAAAAAAGGTTCTTTTATAGGGCCATTTTTCATCTTGAAACAAAACGTAACCAAAACAAATTACTTAATCATTCAAAATATTTTCCTTTACTATACTAGCATATTTTACTACTTTGTTTAATACTAAATGGTAATTATAAATTCTTAAGCTTGCGACCAATAAATAAATCAAATCTGATAATTATGTCATAAAGTATTGCAATGTGCCTACTAGAAAGAATCTAAAAATACAGGAAATCAAAACCTTTTTCTACATAATAGACTTTTGATAACTCGAAAAAATTAAGAAGTAGTACCGCGAGGAAGCGCGGCAAAATAATTAACCGATATTATACTTAGTCGGGTAACCAGACGCCAATCGTAACAGTTTGTACTTTCGTTCGTTTTTGTGTTTCTTTTGCCGTAAATTGTATTATTTAGTTATAGTTTTGTTTGTTAGTTGTTTTAATTGATTATTAGATGTGTTGTTATTAATTTCACTCCCAATTCATAGGATACCATTGTAATAAAGGTTGAAGAGCCCTGAACGCCGCCATTTTTATTGTTTACCTTTAGTTAAGTACCTAACCAAATGGAGTATAGTAATGTGTGACCCACATGACATCGTCCCTACATCTAATGTTAATAAATATACTAATTACCTACCATAGATACAAAATATTAAAGTGATAAATAATAATATAAATACAAAAAAAATGCAGCCAATATAAATAAAAGTACTAATAAAAATCTAATATACATATATAACTTATATTATATAATTATAATAAATACTACATACAGCGAAGCGAATTAATAATAATGTAATAGCAATAATACAGGATAAATAAATAAACAAACATATTAATTATGTATGTTAACTATTCAACTCACGTTTAAAATAAACAAAATAATAATAGAAATAAAATGTAAGTAATAAAACAAAATATCTAAAGTGCTCCTCTACTCTCTGCTACTTCAAAAAAACATTTTGCTGTGCCCGACAGGGTCCATAATTGTATCTATCTAATATAGGTAATAACCACCAGTATGTGTACATTATGGAATGCAATAAATATATGAATATGAATATAAAGCGCCCTGTAAACGATCAAATTTGCTTGACAAATTTGTTGGTCAAACTTCACGTTTTTATCAAAAACTGATAGTAGACTGATTGACAAACGCGTCAAACAAAGCTGCATACTATCAAATAATTTGACAAACACGTAAATTTGTCAAGCAAATTTGATCGTTTACAGGGCGCTTTATAAATTGTATTCTAGACATATTTCAAATCTACTTACTTACTTTTTTGTTCGTAATATTTTAACTGTCGGAGCGTGAACATTAAAAACTCATTGTTCTAAACTCTTATGTAGTACTTAGGACTTTATTTCACAGGTGACCGCAAGCAAAGCCACCGCGAGTCCCACCCGCCGGGGCGCGAATTTGCCTTCACATTTTGAATTGACGTCTTTGAGGTGACGTCAGTGACATTTGTTGAAATGCAAGTTTGCTTCTCAAAATCATACTTAGAATCATCCTCCAAGCCTTTTTCCCAAAATGTTGGGGTCGCTTTCCAGTCTAAGGAGATGGGTGGATTTCCAAAATATTAATTTTGTGTTAATCGTTTTTTTAAAATTAGAGCAGAAGCTCCATTGCGCAAAACATACTTTAGATTGTTCTATATACATTTAGTTATAAATTGTAAGTTATAAAATTATTAAGCTGAAATGATAAAATGTTAAAAATAGTGACGCGAAAGTCATTTACTTCATTATATGTTCATTCATCTCACAAAAAGTAAAAAAAAAAAAACTAATTTTGATTGATTTTATTCCGAATGTAATAATTAAAGTCTAAACTATAAATAATGATAGTTTTTCTTTAACCAAAATTCACCTCTAACATGATTAATTAACCATTTCAAATTTTGTCACAAAAATTTCATCATTCACTTCAACGAAATTTTCCCATAAATATAATAATTAATTCACAGTTTAAATATGCAACAGCCTTACCAAATGCAAACAAATTCGTAATTAAGTAGGTAGCTATTATTTAATTTTTAAAGTAAAACAAGAAGAATCGCAAAATCTGTCTTATCTATACTAATACTATTATCTACTAATAATAATATTATAAAGCTGAAGAGTTTGTTTGTTTGTTTGCTTGAACGCGCTAATCTCAGAAACTACGGGTCCGATTTGAAAAATTCTTTCAGTATTTTATCGAGGAAGGCTATAGGCTATATATCATCACGCTAAGACCAATAGGAGCGGAGCATAAATGAAAAATGTTGCAAAAACGGGAAAATTTAAATGCAGAAAAGCCGAGAAACCACGCGTGCGAAGCCGTGGGCGGAAAGCTAGTTTAATCATAAGATGGAAATGCATCCAAAACTAAAATAACTTTATAATTTATGCATAGAAAATGCCTAAAAAATACAATAAGATAATTAATTTGCTACTTAATTTCTTTGTTCCCAGCTCAGCGCTTCAGAGTTGATTTCTTAGGAATCAGAAGCCACGTCGAGAAAAGTGTCTTTTAAGGCAAAAACACTATTTGAAAATGGAATCACATGAGAAGAACGCCACATCAGGGTCTGACCAACACCCTACGAGAACTGACATTATGGAAATGAAGAATGGAGGTGAGTTTTGACAAGCTCGTCACAGACCTAGATACAATAAATACCTATTAATATATGTACCGTCATATCACTATCACTTCCTCTTTGCTATCACTACATATTATAAAACAAAGCGCCGCTGCGTCTGTCAGTCTGTTCGCGATAAACTCAAAAACTACTGCACCGAATTTCATGCTGTTTTCACCAATGGATAGCGTGGGTTTCGAGGAAGGTAATATTTACATACATATTAAGTGTATTACAGAAAAGCCAAGAAACCACATGGGTGAAGCCGTGGGCGGAAATAATCTATTCAACATTATTTTTAGTATATGCGAAACCAGAATATAGATTGTTCAGAATAAGTAGGTAACTGAATTGATTCCAATAATTTCTATAGCATGTCATATTTTGTCCCAATAATTTTAAGTCTATACAAGTACCTATCCGCAATCATACGCGCACAAAACAGGTCACTGCCGGTCATAGCGGTACTAGGCGCGGGCGCACAGCAGGGCAGGGGGTACAACAACCCCTTCAGTCGCCCGAAGTCGATGCCACAGATTGATGCGACGAATAACCAGATAACATAACGTAACAACATTGACATTTTTCAAGATACAGTTTTGAAATTTTGTACATAGATTGTTTACCTAAACATACTAGTATTTTATGTTTTGCATATACTAACAGCCTGCGCAGACGACGGATTTTTGTCCGCGGACTTTTATGTCCGCTAAAATACATCGCTTACAACTGTATCGAGTAACGCAAACGAGGGATTAAAAGTACCGCATACAAAAAGTCCCGCGAATAAACGATGACATACAGAGAACGGACCGGACAAAAGTACGAGGGAGTCCCCGAAAAATAGAACTCTAGACTAGGCAAAGCAACACTCATGGCGGACTTAAGTCCAGTTCCATAGCGTGCACTTCTCTACATTTCAGGGCAACAAATGATCGCACACCGTGTGCGTTGAGTTCGCGGTAAATCCGCAGAGGACTTTTTATTCGCGGAGCGTACTTTTTTCCGCCGCAGAGAAAAGTCCATCGTCTGCGCAGGCTTTTAAACTGACCTTGTATAGAAATAGACATAATTTATAATTTCTGTTCTTTTTCAGTGAACGGCGTCGAACCTCCACCAGCGCCGAAGCACCAACTCAAAGACCTGGATGACCTGCTCCCGTACGTGGGGGACTTCGGCTGGTACCAGCGGATCCTCTTCCTCCTGATGATACCGTACTCCTTCTTCTTCGCGTTCGTTTACTTCGGGCAGATCTTCATGACTGTCGTACCGGAGGAGCATTGGTGCTACGTGCCGGAATTAGGGAATTTGACCGTCGAAGAGAGGTGAGGATTTTTTTGTGTAGGTCTTGGGGTCGCGGAAAGCCAAAATGTTGTGCTAGTAAAAAGAAAAACATAATATAAACATACCATCACTAAGCAGAGGTGTACTAATGTACACCCACATTTCGCTGGTAGGTTTAGGTCCCATGTTACAACATGGACATAATAGGCTCGCCCTATTGCCGAATAATGGCAATAGCAATTACACATGCACGTGATACGTTAATGACGTTTTGATAGACGTGCAGCGATAGCTCGACTCTGCTCGACTGACAAGATAAGGCGTAGTTTTGGTATAAGTGTGTGCGTGTAATTGTGTGTTGTACACGACAAGGTGTTGTTTTAACCGGCCTCACTTCTTTGTTCGCAAAGTTCCATCTTAATTTTTTATTTGATCTTAAGAACCCACTGAATTTTTCCAAGGCGCCATCTCTCAATACCCTTCGTGGACAATCGTTACGACAAGTGCTCGGTCTACGATGTCAACTGGACCCAAGTGCTGATAAACGGTACCCTGGATCCCAACCCTGGATGGACAGTCAAGAAATGCGAGCAGAAATGGGAGTTCAACTACACAGATGTACCATATGAAACTATTGCTTCTCAGGTATCATACTCATACTCAACTATAGCCGATAAGTAACAAAAATTATAATGTTAGGAGATTGATGAAGTTTTTAGGAATACCTGCCTATTCTAAAAGTGACATGCGTCGGTTTCGTATAAAATACAAGCCGATACGTTAACTCACTCACTTTTGCTCGGGATCTCGGAGGCGACGGACATGTGACATGGACGTAATAGCAGACACTTGTCCGCTAGTAATTGTTATAGTGAGGTCGAATCTCTGCCCGATCATAACGTGTAAATTATTGTGTGTTTGCTTTATTTAATCCTGATTGTGTAATTTTTTACTTTGGCATAGGGTCATATTAAATCTTTTATAAACCACGCCCTGTCATTAGTTAATTATAGGACTAAATATAAAATAATAATATATTAATACATTCCTAGTGAAAGAAAAATTCGATCACAGGCAGGGTTTGAACCTGCGTCTCTCTGGTTAAGTACACCAGACGCTTTGCCAACTAAGCTACCGAGACCACTACCTGTGATGTCGAATTTCTCTTCCACCTTTTTACGTCTTATGGCGACGTCAGCACCATCCATTGAAGACATTACTATGTCTTTCAACCAACACGACTGCCTTTACAGGTAGTTCAATGTCGAACGATGTTGCCTAACTGTTTATGCTTATTTTTATTATTTTTTAGCATTAAATATTGCGAAATATTCACAAAGATATGGATTTTCTAATTAAAGAAAATTCCTAGTGAAAGAAAAATTCGATCTCTGGCAGGGTTTGAACCTGCGTCTCTCTGGTTAAGTACACCAGACGCTTTGCCAACTAAGCTACCGAGACCACTGCCTGTGATGTCGAATTTCTCTTCCACCTTTTTACGAATTTCAGAAATTCAATTCATTTCTCATTATATTGTATATTCACCTAATTTCATACTTAACTTTGTTATCACTTTATTGATACTGAATGAAGCTTTGGGGTCCGGTCTCAATAAAAGCCTGGTAATAAATAGTATATGAAGCGGCGGTAGCCAAATGGCTAGGGCGTCGGGCTTGCGATCATGTGGTTGCCGGTTTGAAACCCACCCATAGCACTACTGACGTGAACCCACTCGTAGTACAAGCATTTAGCTTAGCACGAGGGGTTAACAAGATTACTAGTAATGTGCGACCAACATCACTAGTAAGCTTTAATACCTATTATCGCAAATTTTTTTGAAAAATTTATTTATAATGTAATTTCGGGTTACTTTGAAAAACATAATTTTCTTTGCTTAGAACAGAAAGGTTTTAGGCAAAAAATGAGCACCAATTTGGCCATATATGATTTTTTGTACAAGGTTATGAAGAACGTAGATAAAACTAATCCAATTTGTGCAATTTTATGCGACTTAACACAAGCATTTGACTATGTTGACCACAGTATCCTACTTAACAAACTTGAAGCATACGGAGTTAGAGGTAAAGTTTTGAATTTGATAAAATCATATCTAAGCAACCGAAAACAAGTCACTGTTGTTTCAAGAATAAATGTTAGAACCAAAAGAGAAGAATTTTTTAAATCTAAAGAGCGTGTGCCCAGATACGGAGTACCACAGGGCAGCGTTCTTGGTCCTTTGCTATTTATTATTTATGTAAATGACTTGCCGAAGGCTACACAGCACCCAATGTCACTTTTTGCAGATGACAGTGCGGTTGCTGTAGCATGTAAGGACAGAGATTTATATGAAACTGACATAAATCAATCACCTAACTCAATTATTGAATGGCTTGATAATAATAATCTTAAAATTAATCTCAATAAGACAAATATAATCCATTTTTCTCAAAGACCTAACATTTCACATAACATTAATATATTTAATCAAAACAAATTAATAACTGAAACTAGCGCAGCAAAATTTCTTGGACTAACAATTGACCAAAGACTTAATTGGAAACCGCAAATTCATGACGTAACTAAAAGAAAAAGTAGCTCTGCTTATGCACTTTATAAATTAGCTCGTATTCTTAATGTTGATTCCCTCATTACCGCATACCACGGAATGGTCGCGTCGATTTTAAGATACGGCATTATATTCTGGGCTAACTCACCTGACTTCGAAAGAGCCTTCAAAGCACAGAAGCAATGCTTAAGATCTATGTTTCGACTATACACAACAGACAGCTGTCAACCATACTTTTTAAAACATAGAATCCTAACACTTCCGTCAATATACATACTGGAACTTGCAATATTCGTAAGAACAAACCATAAACTGTTCCCGCGACTGTCTGATACAGTAGTGCGGAACCGCCGGGATGATAGTAGGTTGAGGATACACGGGGCAAAAACATCCCTCATGAGTAAAAGTGTTTTCTGCATGGGTCCTATTATATATAATAAATTACCCAAAGAACTCAAAACATTGATTATAATGTTATTTAAGAAAAAGTTAAAACAAATACTAGCTGCGAAATGTTACTATACTATAGAAGATTTTTTAAATGACTCATTCTGAATAGATACTTTGTGATTTTTGTTGTTGTCATTTTTATGTTATTTTTTAATTATTTTTTTGTGATTATTAATTTTATTATGATGGTGATAATTTACTATACATATTTTGTTATAATTTAATTTATTTTTTTAATAGAAATGACATTAAGAATTATTGCTTGATTATGGAGATTACTCATTTGTACACCTCTTTAGGTAAAACATGCTGGACTATAAATAATTAATATTAACATCAAGAATACTGTTTACATGACATTGTATGATCACACATGTTTAATGCAAATAAATGATTTGATTTGATTTGAAGCTTTTTCTAAAAGAAAAAAATCCAAATAAAACTAAAACGGACTAGCATTCTATTTCTTTCTCTTCCATCAGCAAGGCTGGGTGTGCGAGCGAGACAACTACCCGGCGACTGCGCAGTCTATCTTCTTTTGCGGTGGAATAGCTGGGGGATTCATATTTGGATGGATTGCTGATAAGTATGGTAGAGTGCCGGCTTTGGTAGGTAAGTGAATAACAAGAATACCTGGTTCATTTTTATGGGATAAATCGGCTGACGAGCTACCTGATGGTAAGTAGAAACCGCCGCCCATAGACATCTGCAATACCAACGCAGTTGCAAATGCGTTGCCAAGCCTATTTAAGGAGATTCGAGGGAAGGAGAAAGGAGAAGGATGAGGACTTAGACAAGATTTGGACCTTGAGCGCTCCACACTCACCGTACGAAACGCAACAGTCACTATCTACTATTAAGCATTGTTTTTGGATTAAAAAAAAAACACTACGTTACTACTGTAAAGTAGAGGTTTTTTTTTTCAACCTACTAGCAATATGGGTCGCACATTACTAGTACCTAATCTTGTTAACCCCTCGTGCTAAGCTAAATGCTTGTGTTACGAGTGTGTTCACGTCGGTAGTGCAACGAATGATTATAAGAATGATTTGTATTGTTTCAGGCGCCAATCTTGCAGGGTTTGTGGGCGGCGTGGGCTCAGTATTCACAAACTCATTCTGGTCATTCTGCGTATGCAGGTTCATTGTCGGACTGGCGTACGACAATTGTTTTGTCATCATGTATATTGTTGGTAAGTGAACTATACATAATTATACAGGGTGACCGGTGACACACTAATGATACTTAAGAAGAGTACTCGGTATTCGATTCTCGTTCCTTCTAATTATGTAATAAAAATAGGTACTTAATTTTTTATCAAATTTCCCTATACATATTATATTTATTTTTTAGTTATTTTTTTTGTTCATATATGATCGCTAAATATCCCGTTCTCGAGTATCGTTAGTTTCTGAGCATTCAGTCTGTATATGTGCTCTTGTAATATCCGTTCCACCCTGTATATAGTATACAGGGTGGAAGGGACATTGACGCATTTATAACCGCTTACCTTGAATAGGGTGTTGAATTTATTGAAAATAACAGGATTATTGTAAAACATAATTAAATGTAAGATGTAAATGTAACATACATACCATCACGACTATTATCCCCGAAGGGTTAGGCAGAGGTGTACTAACGTACACCCACACGTCGCCGGTATATTTAGGTCCCATGTAATAGGGGGCGAGCCTATTGCCACTAACCGGGCACAAATCCAGACTCTTAGCTGCTACTGAGAATTTTACAGTAAAACCCAATACTTAACGCTTTTCTCAACCTGGGGATCGGACCCAGGACCTCTATCATAGCAGTCACGCTTAGGACTACAAGACTTATAAGGCAGTATTAAAAATATATATATATAATAATCCATTCATTTTTCAGTCTTGGAGTATGTTGGTCTAAAATGGCGTACTTTTGTGGCAAATATGTCTATAGCAGTGTACTTCACATTCGCCGCCTGTCTCCTACCCTGGATAGCTTTAGGAGTTAACGACTGGAAGATGTACACTCTGATCATCAGCGTACCTTTGGTATTGGCTGTCTTGACTCCGTGCGTGGTTCCTGAGAGTGCAAGGTACCATTGTCTCATACTAAAATACCAGGAAAAATGGTAAGGTAACATCACTCGGTCATCATCAAAGTGCAGTGATAGCCTAGTGACATGACCATTGGACTGCCAAGTCGAAAGTCTCGAGTTCGAATCTAAGGCACGCACGTCTTTTCGAAGTTATGTGCATATTAACAATTATTTACACCCGCTTAAACGGTGAATGAAAACATCGAGAGGAAACCTGCATGCCTGAGAGATTTTCTTGACGGCGTGTGAAGTCTGCCAACCCGCAGTAGGCCAGCGTGGTGGACTATAGCCTAATCCCTCTCGTACTGAGAGGAGACCCGTGCCCAGCAGTGGGACAATGTAATGGGTTGATGATGATGAACATCGCTCGGCATTGAAATAACTGTAAAGTTAAGGGATACAGTGATATGATTCATTAATAGACGGTGCCCACGTTTACAAAAAAGTTACGGGCCAGTTAAACACATGTTTATAAATTTATTTACTACAAAACAGTGTTTAGCGGCTGTTTTGAGAAACACGCTGTCCAAATCTTTAAACATTGGTTCGCTAAACAAGTGTTCAAACAGTGTTTAGTATTTTTTTTATAATAAGACTGTAATGTGGAAGAGAAATTCGACATAACAGGCAGTTGTTTTAGCTCAGTTGGCAAAGCGTCCGATGCAATTTATCGGTTTTTCTCTCGCTAAAATGTATATCCTTTATCCTTAAAAATATTGAGGACTGACACGCTTCCAATTTTCCCTTCAGATGGCTGATCTCTCAAGGTCGTATTGAAGAAGCAATCAAAATAATGCAGAGATGCGAACGGGTGAACAAGAAGAAGATTCCAGATGAAGTTATCAAAGAGTTTAGGGTAAGATTCAATTAAGGAATAGATTTAGTCTTAAGATTCTGGGTCTGTAAGTGCAGTGATAGCCTTGTGATATGAACATAGGACTGCCATGTCAAAGGTATTGAGTTCGAATCCAAGGCACCCACCTCTAACTTTGCGTCATGTGCGTATTTATACTTAACTATCACGGTGAAAGAAAACATCGTGTGGAAACCTGAATGCTTGAGAGATTTCTGAGATGATGAAGATCTTGAGAAGTCTGCCAACCCGCAGAAGGTTAGCGTGGTGGACTATAGCCTAATCCCTCTGATTCCGAGAGGAGACCCGTGTCCAGTAGTGGGACAATATATAAGTTAATGATGATGATCTTCAAATGACTGACTGATGACTTTGAAACAAAAAAATAATCATCAAAATCGGTTCACCCAGTCAAAAGTTTTGAGGTAACAAACCTTCTCCTTTTTAAAGACAGTTGAAAATACAAAACGATAATCACTCAACTCGGTCATTACTGGTTTCAGCAAGCCAGTTACGTCAGTATTATGATTTAACTTCGACAGGAAACGGCCACAGAAATAGCGAGGCTGGAGCAAGAATGCAAGAACTACAGCGTCTTGGATCTCGTGAAGACCCCACGTCTTCGCCGCCACAGCATCCTGCTGGTCTTCATTTGGATGTCCATTGCTATGGTGTTTGATGGCCACGTGAGGAATGTGGGCACCTTAGGCTTGGACATGTTCAAGACCTTCACGGTGGCAACCTTCACTGAGTTCCCTGCTGATATCTTGCTGATCCTGACCTTGGATATGTGTGTATACTTTGAAATTCTTTTTTGTTCTAGTAGTGTCTTGCTGGCATGTTAACATGTGAGCATAAATGGGTCGGCATGACCGCGGAAGTAATACCCTTCAATAGAATATTGACGTCAAGTAGCAGTATGTATACTATTGTGTTTCGTACGGTGAGTGTGGAGCGCTGGTTCGCTAAATCCCCTTCCTTCTCCTTTCCCCTTCTTTTGCTTAAATAAGCTCTTCAACGCATCTGCAACCCCTTTGGTAGTGCAGATGTCTATAGGCGGTTACGACTACTTAAGATCGGTAGCTCGCCTGCGCGTTTGCCGAGTTACCCATACAAAAAAAAATGGAATTGGAATCTTTTTCCTAGTCTCATTCATAAAACTAGAACTAACTAGAATCTATTTCTTATTCACTCCCAATCAATTTCCAAATTTGGGGTTGGTTTCCAGTCTAACCAGATACCTGAATATCAATATTTTACACGAACCGACTGCCATCAGACGTCCTCAACCCAATTTCTGGGCAATATCGATATTCGAAGGATAGACTGGTTGTCAGTAGCCTTGTGATATGACCCTTGGACTGCCACGTCAAAAGTCTCGAATTCCAATTCAAAGCACACAGCTATGGCTTTTCGTAGTCTTGACGTATATTAATCTATAATATAAAAATGAATCGCAAAATGTGTTGGTAAGCGCATAACTCAACAACGCCTGGACCAATTTGGCCAATTCTTTTTTTTTAATGTTCGTTGTAGTTCAAAGCTGGTTTTTACGGCGAGAAAAATTCGAATAATTGCCCGAAAAACCCTAAAAAGCCCTTTTCTTTTTCCCATACAAACCACCCTGTCCCTAGGTGTCAATCATTTGACGTCAATCAAAACAAAACAAAGGCGCGTTAGGATTATCTTTGGTAAGCCTTCAAGTTGATTAGAGGTTGCATTTTATTTCTATTTCTAATGTACGTGTCATCATTACTTCCTCGGTGCGTAGAATTTTCTTGGTTGTCATTTTCTTTTAAAGAAATAGGGCAGAACAAGGTCTGCCGGGACAGCTAGTAATTAATAAAGCAAAACATCGTGAGGAAACCTGAACACTCAAGAGGTTTTCTTGACGGCGTGTGTAGTCTGCAGTAGACTAGCGTGGTGGACTATAGTCTAATCTCTCTCATTTAGAGAGGAGAATCGTGACCAGCAGTGGGACACTCAAAGGGTTGATGATGATGATGATAACCAAAGGTATGTTCATATGTTTGCAGTATCGGGAGACGATGGCTAGCTTTCGGTACTATGGTCATCAGTGGAGTTTTCAGTCTACTGGCTACAGTCGCACCTATTGGTAAGTTAAAATAAATACCAAACATACTATTAAATAAATAAAAAATACCCAATGATACCGTTCTGTAGTTTCTGCTTATCCTGATGCGTCTCGTTTTGTTTCCGGAGGCCCGATTCCTCCCTCAGTCCCCTTTCTTCTTCTTTTCTCCTTTCCCTCCTTTTCCTTTACAGGGTCGGCAAAACGTGAGTGATACCCCTGGTGATGCAAGTAGGCCGTATGCTTTTTTACCACCTTAGTGGTATAAAAAAAACCTTTATTGCACTCCATAATAATGGACCCTGCAGGACACGACAACTTAGAAGACAGAACTCATCACAAAATCCAATATCTTTGCCAAAATTTCCACTACTTACATTATTAATGTTTAATAAAGTGTCTTTCACTGCCTCATTAGTCTCAGTTAGTAGTAGCGGTCCTAGAGTCACCAGGTCGAGCAAAGTGTTATTGGGTTTTTCTACGAAATTCTCAGTAGCAGCTCGGAGTCTGGATTTGTACCCGGTGAATGGAAATAAGCTCGTCCCCGGGACTTAAACATACCGGCGAAATGTGGTCGTACATTAGCACACTTCTGCTTTGCTTTGCCTTTCGGAGAATTCAGGCGTGATGGTATGTTATGTGTAATAAAGTGTCTATCTGTATCCCTCTCAGGAATCGCTTCAGCATCCCTCGCCATCGTAGGCAGGTTCGCTGTCAACATCTCTTACAATATAGGGATGCAATATGCTGCGGAACTGCTGCCAACTGTGGTCAGAGCACAGGGCGTCGCCTTGATACACATCAGTGGATATGTAGCCACTATCCTCACTCCATACATCGTATACATGGTAAGGAATACATCAAATAACATACATACGTACAGACCGCGTTTGGGTAAGCGTTGTGTGGGACGCCCTGTGATGGGATGGACCGAATATTTGAAGAAGATGGCTGGCAGCGGATGGATGCGAGCTGCCCAACACCGGGATGGTTGGCGCTCTCTGGGGGAGGCCTATGTTCAGCAGTGGACGGCAATAGGCTGATATGAATCATCATTCTATCATATCATAGTATGTATCAACATACTATGATGATAGAAACTATAGACCGCCACTTGCTACGATTCCTGCATATCTCTTACGTACATACATTTTGACCGTATAGATATTGCACTTTTGTAGGTAAAAGCAGATTTTATTATAATAACCGCCGAAATATATTACCGCAAGGGTTCCAGAATCATGTACTGAATTCATGGTAGTCGGTGCGTCGATGTCCCTTCCACCATGTATAAAGAAGATATGACTGTTGGTTTCCTAATGGCTAGGGCGTCGGACTTGCGATCATGTGGTTGCCAGTTCAAAATAGTGTTGCAAAATCTGTAAGTAAGGAACATATCACAGTGATAGGACATACATACGAATGTTTGCATAGACATAAATATAATTGTAATTGTACTAAATTGGATAACGTGGACCATTTTAAATATTTAGGACTAACAATAGATAAGAACTTTAACTGGAGATTACACGTAAATGACATTTGTAATCGGCTAAGATCGGTGCTAAGTAAATTTTATCAATTAAAAAATGTATTAAATAAACAGACATTATGGATAGTTTATTTTGCACTTGCCGACTCGCTAATAAGTTATGGACTACTTGTATACGGGCGAACTTTTGTTACATATTTAGGAGATATCAAAGACTTACAAATAAGGCTGCTAAAGTTCCTAGTTAGTAAAAATGTTCATGATAACTGTAATAAAGAGTATGATAACTTATTTCCCATATGTAAAATTATACCTATAGATAAAAAAATTGAATACTTGGTAGGCTTGGAATATTATTATACTGATGAATATAAAGTTAATATTAGGAACAAGTACAACACACGCAGGGTTAGACAGAACAAGCTGGTTAAACCAAAGACAATGAATTATTATGGTAAGAGAACATCTAAGTATTTGGTACCTAAAGTATTTAATAAAATAGATTTATTAAGAGAAGAAGAAAAAGTTAGTATAGGATCACTTAAGAAAAAATTAAAAAATATTGTACTGGATTACTAATATAACTAAATACAGTGTAAGGGATAACAATATAAGATATAAGGAGTAAGTGTTTTTTTGTATACTTATTTATAGTTACATAGATATACGTTCATTAATACATATGTTACAGATTTATATATTTGGTTCATTGTTTAGTTAAAGAGCGCCTCTCGCCATCAAACGTAAAAGTTTGGCGAGTTCAGAAATATGTAATACCTTTGTTTTATAGTTATATAATTAAATAAACTGCCTCGTTGGTCTAGTGGTCCCAATCGCGACTGCTACGCTAGAGGTCTTGGGTTCGATCCCCAGGTCGAGCAAAGTGTTATTGAGTTTTTCTATGAAATTCTCAGTAGCAGCTCGGAGTCTGGATTTGTGCCCGGTGAATGGCAATAGGCTC
This sequence comes from Subacronicta megacephala, assembly GCA_958496365.1. NCBI lineage: Eukaryota > Metazoa > Arthropoda > Insecta > Lepidoptera > Noctuidae > Subacronicta > Subacronicta megacephala. Next base: position 1,847,609 of record OY292541.1, on the reverse strand, counting down.
GCCCCCTATTACATGGGACCCAAACATACCGGCGAACTGTGGGTGTACATTAAGTGCACCTCTGCCTAACCCTTCGGGGAATACAGGCGTGATGGTATGTTATAATTAAATAAATTAAAAAAAAAAAACCCACCCATTGCACTACCGACGTGAACCCACTCGTAACACAAGCGCTTAGCTTAGCACGAGGGGTTAACAAGAATACTAGTAATGTGTGACCCACAAAAAAAAACTTTAGATTTTTTCTATCTTTATCAGGCCACAATAGCCAGAGAAATACCGTTACTGATCCTGGGTGTTCTGGGCATATTCGGGGGCTGCCTCTCGCTGTTCCTTCCCGAGTCCATGGGCAAGGAGATGCCTCAAACCATTCAAGATGGCGAGGAGTATGGCCTGGACCAAAAGTTCTGGGACTTCCCTTGTTATAATAGGTGAGTTTTATATGTTATCATCATCATTACATTGTCCCACTGCTGGGCACAGGACACGTCGAGATATATAATTATAATTAACGATGGCCTCTTATTATATGGAAGCGCTATACAATGCGAGATCAGCTTGGAAAAGTATAGGTTGACCTATAGTCGTGTTTTTTTTTTATGGGATAACTCTCGGCAAACGAGCAGGCGAGCTACCTGATGGTAAGTAGTAATCGCCGCCCATCTGCAAAACCAAAGGAGTTGCAGATGCGTTGCCGAGCCTATTTAGGGAAAGGGAGGGGAAGGAGAAAAGGAGATTGGGGGAGGAATTGGTCCTCCGGCCCTCTCGCTCACCGAACGAAGCGCAGTAACGAAACGCTACTACTCGGACGTCGGTCTTCTGCGAGAGTGTGGTACTTCCCCGGTCAAGCCGGCCCATTCATGCTGCGAACAGCGTGGCCCTACCACAACAAAAATATATCAGTATGTGTATACATCAGGACGACTCATCCTTACGACTCTGCCTATACATTTGCATCAGCACGAAAGGGCTTAGGTTTTTGTCGACCACGCTAGCCAACTGCGGGTTGGCAGACTTCACACGCCGTCAAGAAAGTCTCTCAGGCATGCAGGTTTCCATTCACGCGCGTGATAATTAACTATTACACACACATGAGTTCGAAAAGTTAGAGGGTAGGAGGTAGAGAGTCTCTAGGTCTCGAGACCTAGATAGATATGTTTTATGGTCACTGCCTCGTTAGTCTAGTGGTCCCAAGCGCGACTGTTCGATTCCCAGGTCGAGCAAAGTGTTATTGGGTTTTTCTATGAAATTCCCAGTAGCAGCTCGGAGTCTGGATTTGTGCCCGGTTAATGGCAATAGGCTCGCCCCCTATTACATGGTACCTAAACATACCGGCGAAATGTGGGTGTAGGTACATTAGTACACCTTTGCCTAACCCTTCGGGCAATACAGGCGTGATGGTGTGTTATGTTTTGTCGTCAGTGGAAACAAGGGGTTCAGACTTGAAACCAAACCCAACGTAGTTGATTAAAGGTTAGGATGATGTTGATTCTCTGACACTGAAACCAATTGTGTTTTGTTTTTACAGGAAGAAGAAAGAAGTAACAAAGCAGGAAACCCGTTTCTGAAGAGACAGTGTTATATGTATAGCAATAGCATAGCGTATTGGGGGCGCCAGGGACGGCCGTACCCGAGCGGCAAGCGTGTCACTAAGTATCATTATAATAATGATCCTATAATGTCCTTTACAATTCATCATCTTCCTGTCCCTCTCCCGAATTTATTTGTGGTCGGCTCAGCTTGTCCTTTTCTTCCATTCATCCCTGTTAGTCGACATCTCATCATTTAATCCCTTTTCCATCAAATCTGACATCACACAATACATCTTTTCTTTGGTCTCCCTCTATTCATCCCTCCACATTCAAACTCACAACTCTTTTACTTACATGTAGTAAAATAAAACGAGGTACTTTTAATAAGTGTTATTATTGATATTATGTAATTCCTTACATCCTTTACAGCATCCATGGTCGCGGGTAGAGATGAAGAAGTCTTATTGTAACAATTACTATATATATATATATAAATCAATTGCCATTCGTTAGTCTCGCTAAAACTAAATAATTTTGGTTTTGAAATATTTGTGGAGGTCAAGAAAATGTTTAAACGGTGAGAAAATATGGAAAAAATGGACCCGGAGGGGATGACCCGCTTTGATCGAGTTATACATACTAGTATTATATATGTCTCCCTTTAAAATTGAAAAACTCTTGTACATTTAACATAATGAACGTTACTTTCTATTGTTTCAAAATTCTAGATGCATATAAATAAACGAAAATATTATAATTATCTACCCGTATTTTTCTTAACTACCTTGTAAGTCTATAGGAGCTTGGAAGTCAGAGATTCGAGCCCCAGGCCGTGCAGTGTTATATCTGCTAAGCTAATATAATGAAAGATATAAAAAAACTAACGCCCTAGAAAGACATACCACGACCTTATTGGTGAGATCCTTCAGAAAGGTCAGGTGCGTAGTATCCGGCGCATGTGTATGACAAGATGTATGAATGTGGACGAAGCAAAAGAAGTATGCAAGAATCGTAGCAGATGGCGTTCTGTAGTTTCTGCCTACCCCTATGGGAAAAAGGCGTGAGTGTATGTATGTATGTAAAAAAACCTAAACTTGGTGTACATTAATACGTACACCTTTGCCCTTCAGAGAGTAGGCATTTGAGTAGCAATATCATTTCCGCTCGTGGCTAAATTATAACTGCGCTGATCAGCAAATCTGCAAGGTTAAGCTGCACCAGCCGCGGTCATACTGTGGATGGGTGACCATTCGTGCCTCGGAGAGCACGTAAAGCCGTCGGTACCGGTTACCATACGTACACTCATGACAATCGTTAGTGTTAGTCAGAAGCACAAAACGACAACCAGTCTTCCTTCGAATATCAGTGTCCAGAAATAATAGATGTTGCTGACGTCACCTGAAGACGTGACATGTGGAAGAGAAATTCGACATCACAGGCAGTGGTCTCGGTAGGTTAGTTGGTAAAGCATCTGGTGTAACCTTTTGCACGCCAGAGTATAAACGTATCGCCGTACCCCTGACGCCAGGCCACTTTTTCTGTCAAATTACACAAGGTAATGAAAACACACTAAAGTAATGATTAAATTGTTTATTTCATGGGCGAAATATCAAAATGGGCGACGTATATGTTGTCATATATTTGTGACGTTGGCGTTCAGGGTAAGATTTCGTTTGTCACATATATGTGACAATGGCGTTCAAAAGGTTAACCAGAGGTGAGGAGGAGGAGGTCTGGTGTAACCAACCTAAAAATGGTTGAGCTACACGAGGACTGATGTATGCGTGCCGTCAGTTAGGACAGGTCAACTCAAAGCTGCTCTGGCTCTTTCTTCAAAAGGCCCGTTCAGATTTTACCCTACATTGTAAAACTCGCATATCTATGATATAACTAGTGTCTGGACTTTAAAAGAGACCATGATTCTCTGAGTTTGTTTCGACATTTCTTCTCAGAGGTCGTCAGATAGGAAATGTTGGCGCCATCTAGTTTAAAAAAAAAATGTAAAAAAACGACTTGTAAAAGTGTCTTTATAAGATCTATTTACAGAAATAAATATCATTTCATTTCATTTCAGAGGGACGCAGGTTCAAATCCTGCCTGAGATCGAATCTTTCTTTCACTAGAAATTTTCTTTCATTAGAAAATTCATATCTTTGTGAACAGTGTCCAGAAATTGGGTTGCGGAGGATTCCAGATATCCAGCCGCATATTATTAGACTGGAATCCGACTCAAAAAATTGGGAATAGACTAGGAGGATGTGACTTTCCTAGAGGGATTTCCCTACTAGAAACTAAAAAGTTTTCTTTCTTTCTTTTTTTCTTTACTATCGCCAATTTCCTACAACAATACCAGTAGGCATGCAAGTTTCCTCACGATGTTTTCTTTGACCGTTAAAGAAAATGATAATATTCATTATTAATCAGTTTTATCGATACCTACCTTATCATAAGAAAATGAGGTTAAAACAGTTAAAAGCCGTAAACACTAAAATTGTTTATAAAAATAAAATAAAAAAAATGCAAAACTTTAATGAATATCCGAACTCGATATGCTGGTAAACGTAAATATTGTGGTTTTGAGAATTAGGGCGGGACAAATGGAGATATCGATAATTTAAAAAAACATAATATCGATATCGATGAATCTGTGAGCACTTGGAAGAGAGTAAAGCATGGTGGAGCAGAAATAAAGTATTCAAATTCACATTATTAATTTGCTAGAATATGGTATTGTATGGTTTGCTTTATATTAAGAATGTACAGCATATTCTGCCCCTTGGGGCGTGCAAATTAGATTAAAATTATAATAACATACAATTCAGAAAAATAATTATTAGGGATCCTTTTTTTCTGTATATGTTTTCTCTTTCATTTCTAGTGATACATATTACACATTGAACCTAATTCTCGAAAGAAACAGAATTATAAAAAAAATATTGTAATCATAATTTGTATTTACACGTGTTTTACCAAATCTCTCTCAATCGTAAAGGAAGAGAGGAACGGAGGTGAATTCTGGATCAATTGTTGACAAAAAGTGGTATTCCTGTATCTATATAGATACATACTATATCTATAAAGACACTTAAAATATATTACCATATAGTGGGTCTGTTTACAATTTTGTTCTTTTAGTATGAAAATTAACATACCATCATACCATCACGCCTGTATTCCCCGAAGGGTTAGGCAGAGGTGTACTAATGTACACCCACATTTCGCCGGTATGTTTAGGTCCCATGTAATAGGGGGCGAGCCTATTGCCATTAACCGGGCACAAATCCAGACTCCGAGCTGCTACTGGGAATTAACACTTTGCTCGACCTGGGGATCGAACTCAGGACCTCTAGCGTCGCAGTCGCGCTTAGGACCACTAGACTAATGAGACAGTCTGTAATATGAAAGTATGAAAATTATGTGGTTTTATGGGAAAGATCAGAATAGATCAAACTGATGAGATTGGAAGACAATTCCTTACAAAAGTATTGACTATTCCCGACGGACGGCACCCGTTCACTAGTATAATATGTGGAAGATCACAGCATCCAACACAACTCCAAATTAACATTTTAACACATACCACATGAATTAGAAAAGTCAACAGATTCGTAATTTTGCAAGGCAGGTCACGTCCAAATCGATGAAAAATTCAAAATAAAAATGTTCACAAAAACTATCGATAAAATTTATAACGACATCACTAATTCCCAGCACAAAATTTACAAACAAACCACTCAAATTTCATTGGCCACACATAAGTCGAATTCTTTTCATTGAACCGTCACTTTGAGTCAAGCAATGTTACTACTATGTACGCCAAAGTAATCATTCTTGCAATCTCTGTGACCGTAGTCAAAAGCAACTATTTGGAGGCAGAAAGCAATTTTCAAAAACCGAAATTGGAACGGAACAATATTGTGAACAAAGGAGTTTGGGTCCGGAATAAGTTTAAGGAGAATTTATTCGAAAAAGGAAGGATAGGCGAATTTATTTTTCGAGAGAATTCTCTGGATGTGGATAATATATTGCAGAATAATTTTGACGCGTTTGGCGCGAATTACATGCAAGATTCTCCGCTTGTGTCTGCGTACGTTAAAAGGACCAAGAGAGCGACTCGTCGTGAGTATAATTTACATTATTATTTTTAATCTATTACACCCCCTTCATATACCTCACCCCCTATATTATACGTCACCCCTTACATATTATAATTCCCTATCACATACAATATTATACTAGTAGTACCTTCATATAGAACGTAAAATTTATCCGCCACATCTCGTTAGCTAGGAAGAAAATAAAAAAATAAAAATAATAGACAAACAGAGGTGTTTGTGCGACTGCTACGCTAGAGGTCCTGGGTTCGATCCCCAGGTCGAGCAAAGTGTTATTGGGTTTTTCCATTAAATTCTCAGTAGCAGCTCGGAGTCTGGATTTGTGCCCGGTTAATGGCAATAGGCTCGCCCCCTATTACATGGGACCTAAACATACCGGCGAAATATGGGTGTACATTAGTACGCCTCTGCCTAACCCTTCGGGGACTATAGGCGTGATGGTATGATGATGATGAGGTGTTTGTCTATTATTAGAACCTCAATTATCTCCTGTGTAAAGACAACGACTAGTTACAATTTTACTTAATTAATCAATATTATAAATACTACTTATATGGAATGCACTGATAATGTATATCACGCCTGTAGTTCCCGAAGGGCTAGGCAGAGATGTATTAATCAAAGTACACGCACATTTCGCCGATATGTTTAGGTCCCATGTAATAGGGGGCGAGCCTATTGCCATTAACCGGGCACAAATCCAGACTCCGAGCTGCTACTGAGAATTTCATAGAAAAACCCAATAACATTTTGCTCGACTTGGGGATCGAACCAAGGACCTTTAGCGTAGCAGTCGCGCTTAGAACCACTAGACTAATGAGGAAGTCCTTCAAAATTGATTTATTGGCAAAAAACCTTATGAATCCCTTAAAAACTTATATTTACTTAACAGTAACAAAATAAATACTTAAGTGGGTGCTTAGTTATTGTGCCAAAAGAGGCACAGCTCAGCATAATGTTAGCAGTGATATGGACTACCTGAAGCTGGTTTTCAGCTTCAACCCACGACATACGCTCCAACGTAAAAGTATATAAATAAGTAAATAAATCATGAAAATTATAAATAATAAAACATACATGGCTTGATACTATGTAATCTTATGATGTTCACAAAGATATGAATTTTCAAATGAAAGAAAATTTCTAGTGAAAGAACAATTCAATCTCAGGCAGGGTTTGAACCTGCGTCTCTCTGGTTAAGTACACCAGATGCTTTTCCAACTAAGAGATTGGTCTCTTAGTTTGTTCTCAGGCATTGGTGCCTGTGATGACGGATTTCTCTTCCACATTTTACGTCTTCAGGCGGACGTCGCGGCGATTAGAAAATATATATCTTTGTGAATATTTCGCAATATTGAAAGCTAAAATATAATAAAAAACTAGCAGTTAATCTGTAAAAGAGTTTTCTCTCCGCTTTAAAAAACCCCGGAAGTCACATTTCATTGGTACATAAACATAAAATGTTTACAAAACTTACACTTTCATACCGAAACTAATAAAAAAAATCTTAGATAAGAAAACTGTTGAAGTAGTGTCGTGCGTCGGATTGTTGAACGTTGAGCTCCAGGAGCGGATCTAGGCGATAGGCGCTTAAGGCTCCAGAGTCTCCAATTCCTCCCTCAGTCCCCTTCCTTTGCCTTCTTCCCTAACGGGACGCCGTCGTATTTTCTTCTTTAGCATGAACATTAAACATAATAGAACTACTATTATGTTTAATGTTATAACCTTCAAAAATCTTTCTTAGAAAGGCAAGAAAGTGAGAATCTGGTTCTCACACTTTCTGGCACGAAAGTGTAGGAATTTAATTCTTAAAAATACCATAATTTGCTAAACTAATATAATTGTTTCAGTCGTTCGAGAACAGCGTCCTAGAAAGAGTATAATAAAGAACTGCAATGGAAAAGGCTGCAAGAACATCAACCTTGAAAACGAATCAGTACCAGCTGGAGATTCAGTAAGACCCAAATTCGGCAAAGAAAACAAACCAGCATCGGTCTTCAATGACTATCCTTATGAAGTCGCCATCTTGTTAAACAATAAAAGTGAGTTAGAATTACCTAAAAATTATACACAACCTTTCGGAAATGATATCGACACGAACAGCTCGACTTTTAGGACAGACAATGAAAAACTTCAAGATTCTGGAGCTTTTACTATACACGCAGATTTTAAAAATAACACTGCACTTAAAAATTCATCTACACCAAAAAGAAGTATGAAATACGATTTTGAAACTGAAATAATTAAAAAATTCGAATTCACAGAAGACGTCAATAAGACTGAGGAAAATAATGAATACAATGACAGTAAGATTATGGACAGAAATGTATTTGATAAAGATAATACTGTTTGGCACCAAAACGCCCCATTACCTGATGTGAATGTATATAAAGTTGTACCTAAAGAACCTCAGAAAAGCAAGCCTGTAACTGAAAGAGGTCTTATTAAAGTAATTTCAATGCTCACAAAGACTTTCAAAAAGATAATGAAACAACATAATGAAATTAAAGACATTCACAACAGGATAAGCGATGTTAATGATGAATTTGTCAAAAGTGCAGCCACAATAACAAGCAAATTCCAAGACTTTGACTTGAAATACTTGTTTTTATTAAAATTCCATGAGAAACTCAAAGTGTTTGACGCCAAATTGGCTTCTAAGCAGGAATATTTCAAAAACAAAGAAAGGGAAATGGCGAGGGACTTCAAAGAATTCGAAAATCAGCAGAAGAAATTCTTACAACAACAACGTCAGTTTTATAATATACAAAAACTAATGCTTGCCCAGAACGAAAAGATTAACTTAAAGCAGAATTTGATAGCGAAAACACAAAGCGAAATATCTCACAGACAGAATAATTTTGCTAGAATATTGAAAAAAGCTAAGCAGCTTTATATAGAGAGCAAGAACCCAGCTATAACTAAACTCAGTTCAAGTTTAACTAAAGTTAATCATAACCACAAATCGGATCCAAAAGTCACACACACTAGTACAACTATGCCAACAACTGAATCAGTCAAAATAAATTTATTTTCAATACCTGTGTCTAATAAAATTGAAAATCAAGATGATTTGATACTTAAAGAGAAAGATGAACAAAATATAGATGATTTAATCTACAAATACTATTTCAATAATACTTTTATTGACAATCTTATGAAGAATAATGTTCTGTCTAATGTTATGGGTAGTTTAGATAGCTCCGGACATTCTCGCAATGTTAAAAGCAAAAGAAATGAATTGGAAACTACATTATTACTTCCAGTTTTTGAAACTAATGAATCAGAAGCTATTGTTGAGAAAAATAGAGAGAGAAGGTGGATCAATCATCATTCTAGGCATAGTAGTAAGAGGAGAAATCGTGGGAAAGGTGCAACAACAACTATAGTCAATGCTACTGATGAAAAAAGTTACGGAAAAAGGAAACCTGTCATTCCTGAAGATGTTATGCTTCCACCCAAAGATGCTGCCAAAGAGAGTCAAATTAAAAACGACCCTTTTTTGAATATGGCGACGAATTTCTGTATAGAGATTCGTCAAAACTTAAATACGCAAATGTTGAGATGGTGCATTGAAAAAGCGTTAAGGAGGTTACAGTTCCTTGGTAAGTTTTTTTGCGTATATTTTTTATCAGCAACTCCATGGTTCATAAATTAATCATAAAACCATAATAAAAATAATGTTTTGGTTATGTTCAAAATAGTTTCAGAAGGCGGTGCCTTTAATTTTGTTGTTTTCCCCACCGACTTCCAAAACTATTTTGGACATAGCATTGTGTTCATTATGGTTCGAAGGCGGTTTAACTTTTGTTAAAAGTTAATTTATATCTAAATTTTGAGTAGCGAGTTGTTTCAAGTACTAGGTTTTATTTATTTTGACGATTTCATTGTGTTATTATTGTTTTGCAAAGTTTTGAGTGATCACATCTTGACCAAATTGAAATGGGACCAAACGGAAAGTAGGTCCCTCACCAAAAAAAGAATAGTCCTGAGGAGTATATGGGTTGATGATGATGAAAAATTGCAAATACTATTGAACTTGAAATCCGAACTTAACCATATTTTAACTTCCAGATATGAAAACAATGCCCAGTTCGGAAATCCCGACCACAATTTCTACAGCGAAGCCACTTAATATACCTTTTAACACTAAACTAACTACTGTGAATAATGCCTACAGTGACATGTACACAGTACCAATTTCTGAAAAAGTTGTAACAGCGCCATCTACCGTCACCCCCGCTGTAGTGAATGAAACTACAGGTAAGATAAACATACAATTATTTTATTACTATACTGGCTATACCCGGCAGTTTCACTGGTTTCACAAAAGAATTTACTTACAATACCTAGGTTTTTAGGCAGCCTATCTTGATAAAATATGCACTAGATTTTAAATTGGACTTCCAGCAATATAACTGTGAAAACTGGATCCAATTTTGAGCAATAGTTCTTGCGAGATGCGTGTACAAACACACCTACAGACAAACGGACAAAAAAATATTTTAGGCTTCTGTTGCTCTATTATAGACCCTTATACAGAATTGCGGATAAATCCTTTTGGGACGTGAGTCAAACGGCGGATATTTATACTATGTATATTAGTACCCCCTTCTTTTAATTTGGGGGAAACCTTCAAAAGCCGACCGGTCTTTATGCAGTAGACCGTTTATGAAAGACATTAGACCTCTCCATGTGTTGATGATGGCCATGGACCTCAGGACATCCAGCATGTGCAGCGCTTATTATAACCGACAAAAAATATCGATGCAAAGGGGTCCAGAATCATGTACTGAATTCATGGTCACGGTTGTGCGTCGATGTCCCCTCCACACTGTATATGCTAATCGCACGGTAAACTCTGCTTGCGCGATTCAGGATTTCTTACGACGTAGTTTCCATGTAGCGCGATAGATGTCGCTACACACTCATTCACTAGTACATAGACTAAAAGAAAGGTTTTTTCCAGCCTCGACGTTGAAGCAGACACAACCAGCGCAAGAGATCACAAACCCAGCGCCTGCGCAATCTTCGATAGGCCGGCTGGGACCAGATGGCGTTGCATTCTTTCCAGGTAAATTGCTCAAATATGATAGTTGACTGATGATCCCACTGCTGGGACACAGGCCGCTTGGTGAAAGGGAGGGAGTGGGCCGTAATCCACCACGCGGGCCCAGTGCGGGTTGGTAGTGTCTAGTCTAGTGCCTTTGAATTTTTGGTTCTAAAAAACTCCTGTCAAAAAAGAAACAATTCCGAAATCATTGAAAATTTTGACAGAACAAAATAACATAACATCACGCCTGTATTCCCCAAACAGTTAGGCAGAGGTGTACTAATTTATACCCACACTTCGCCGGTATGTTTAGATCTCATGTAATAGGGGCGAGCCCATTGCCATTAATCGGGCAGAAATCCAGACTCCGAGCTGCTAGTGAGAATTTCATAGAACCCAATAACACTGCTCAATCTGACCGAACGAAGGACCTCTAGCGTAGCAGTCGCGCTTAGGACCACTAGACTAATGAGCCAGTCCATACCAAGTACAATTGATAAACATATCAATCACACCTTCCGCGCAATATCAACATAGTTTTACAAGTATTTTCCATTGTTTGATGTATCGAAAACAGGTTAATCGGAATGTATCTATTTGCAAAACAAAGGAACATTCTGTTGCCCTTCAACCGTTAGCAGTAGTAGTGCCTCGCTGGCATGTCTTCATGCCAGCATGAATGGGTCGGCACGACCAGGGAAGTACTACCCTCCCACAGAATATCGACGTCAAGTAGCAGTATGCATACTGCTGCGTTCATCATCAGCCCATACTCATCCACTGCTGGATGTAGGCCTCCCCTAGTTAACGCCACAGAGCCCGATCTTCGGCTTTCCTCATCCAGTCACTGCCAGCTGCCTTCCGCAAGTCGTCACTCCATCTGGCTGGCGGGCGCCCTACACTACGTTTGCCTAGACGCGGTCTCCACTCAAGAACTCGCTTCTCACTATACATACTATAACTATATTATTTTATTTTCAGATAACGAAGAGCTGGAATCGAATTTGAAACAATTTGGTAAGTTTTAAACTTAGTTTTAAACCTTGGCTTAAATTAGATTTAAATCCTACTTTGTACACTACGACTTTATACATTTTTATTTTATGAAAATATCATTCTGGAGGCGTATATTTAAGAGGATAGTATCCGCTCCGCGCTCCATATAAAGGTACTTAGTTTGGTCCTTTGAGTTTTAACCAATGAAAGTCTTTGAAATGTTGCAGTAACAATATTATCATTAAAATACGTGTTCCTTGAATGTAAAACTTCATTTCAATATACGGTTAAAAAGTTAGGCGAGCTCAAAGATTGGTAATTTTCGATGAAAAGGATCCAACTTTATGCTAGTATTTCAGGATAATTTATTAATACAGAACCATTTTAACTCATGGGGAACACAGATAAAATAATGAATATTCTTTTACAAAAAAATAAATGTATGTTATAACTACATTAAAAGAGTAATCTCCAAATTTCGGAACAAGAAATACGCGCTAAAATGCTGCAAATGCATTGTTATTTCACCTCTCGGGCACGCGTTCACATCGTGAAGGATAGAGACAGTGACAACAGTGCAACATTGATGCGCTAGCGAGGGATACTCCTCTTAATTATAGATAAATGCTCTTCACTCTCGTTTTAGAGTAGAACCCATGTCCAATAGTGGGTTGATGTTGGCAGTTAAATATACTTATTATGCCAACTCTTATTTTATCACTTTGCATTAATCTTCTTTTATAATTATTTGTATTTCTTTGTCTTATAATTTATTAAAATTATAATATTTAAAAAATATTGAATTTATTTCTCGAGTTTAATTTATTGAAATTGTTTAATCATTATTATATTTTTAAATTTATTTATATTTTTTAAATAATTCCAGTTGTTATCCACTTGTTATCCACATTGACAAATAAAAAAAATTACCCGTCGAAAAAATCACATAAAAAAAACAAGCTTAAAGTATTTATTTAAAATTTACATTACTGCATTTGAAAATTTTAAATTTAAATTTATTTTGTGGATTAGAATAAATAAAAAAACAAGTTGCTAATGACATTATTTTGTTTCAGATATAAAGCCGGATATAGAAGGCAACGTTTACTTCGAAGGCAGTATACACGCGAGCGAAATATGTAAGAAATTTTTAAATTTATTTTTGATGCCTGTCTTATTAGTTTAGTGGTCCTAAGCAACCAGCGTAGCAGCTAGAGGTCCAGATCGGGGTTTTTCTACGAAATTCTCAGTCTCAGCCCTTTCCGATGGGCACATAACATACCATCACGCCTGTATTCCCCGAAGGGTTAGGCAGAGGTGTACTAAGGTCTCCTTCTTCTTCTTTGGGTGCCTCTTCACTACTGAAGATCGGCAGTCAGCCTTTTAAATTCTTCTTTGTTCAGAGCCAGTCTGAACAGATCTTCCACATTACCTTATCACAGTCCATTGTCCGATGTTTCGGAGACAGAATAATTTCCTTCTTCCAACACTTCTTTTACCTGGAACTTTTCCCATCATTATTGTCTTCAGCAGTTGGTCACGCTCATGTCTTCAAACATGTCCAAGGTACGCAACTATTATCTGTTTGATGGTACGTAGAATTTGGGGCTTCTCTCGTCTCATTCGTCCCTTTAAGGTCACGGCTGCGGAATTAGTGACATTTACCAACCGTATAGTGCAGTGATAGCCTAGAGATATGACCATTGAACTGCTAAGTCAAAGGTCTCTAGTTCGAATCCAAGGCACGCACCTCTGACTTTTCGAAGTTATGTGCGTATTAATAATTAATGATCACGCGCTTAAACGGTGAAGGAAAACATCGTGAGGAAACCTCATGCCTGAGAGATTTTCTTGACGACGTGTGAAGTCTGCCAACCCGCAGTAGGCTATCGTGGTGGGCTATAGCCTAATCCCTCTCGTACTGAGAGGAGACCCGTGCCCAGCAGTGGGACAATGTAATGGGTTGATGATGAACCAACCGTATCTACCCACCCTGTTGAGAAGAAGAGCGTATAGCTATGTTTATTTTCCGCAGTGGACAGCGAAAGCCAAGGCATTGATGATATTATCCCGGGGCTAGAGAGCAACTCACGAGTGGATATGGATCCCCTGGCTTTCGATCTTCAGGCCCAAAGGCGGGCATTTGTGAGGAAGTGAGTATAGTTTTACGCTCTTAAATTACCAGGGTGGGTTTAATATAACGAGCATTTTTCCCTGATTTTGTAAGCAAAATCCAGGTTGATGTGTCAAGAAAACTTGAAGGAGGTATTATTTAAAATACTGACAATATATCAAGTGCCTCTCTGAAGGCTGTGTGGTAGAAAATGCGTAAACGTTCGAATTCCTGATAAATTTTCGTAAAACGTTCGATTTTTGTGTTTTCTGTGACTGCACAAACACAAAGTTTTTTGGTACTGTTGTGGGCATCAATGTCAACACGATTTTTTGGAATGTCCTTTTACGAATTTGTAGAGTAATCTACGAATAATTTTGGTATTACGTTTGTATAAACCATTGAAGCTTTACTGGACTGATTTTTCGACCCAATTTAAATCTCCTGTTTTTTCTGTCAAATCTACCATCAAAACAAAACTCTGGTGGTAAATAAAATAATAGTCAATAACATTTTACTAATAATTAACAAAATTTTTTTCATTGTTTCAGATTGAACGAGAAAATCAAAATGTCTTTGGGATAAATGACACTAATACTAGCCTTTTTTGTGGCAAAAAAAAACTAATGAAAACGTGCTAATTTTTAACTAAGTAGAAATTTAACTTAAAATAATAAATTATTTATATAGTTTTTGTACTTTAAATGTAAGACGGTCTAAAAAGTGGAAGAAAATTTATAAATAGAATTCAGCAACCAGGGTCTGATTAGTCCGAACCTGTTTGCTAAAGGACAGTAGGCTATTGTGAAGACCTCGCATGGGCCCGCGATTTTAGAAAAAAATATTTTGAAAGGTTTTGGTAATAACTGATTCACCTCTCTTTAGGGCCTTTTTATAGCTAAATCCGGCCCTGTCCTACAGTAAGTAGTTTAACAAAGAAGGTGTTTTACGAAGAATAAACGGTGTTAAATATGATAAAATAATGAACACAGATCCTTGGAAAGAGTTACAAAAATACGGTAAAGATTTTTTTTTAAATAATTATAAATTATTATTATATAAGTTATTATTATTTATTAGTTACGTGTTTTTGAGAAAAGATGTCCAGGTTTTTTCAAATAAAATACGTAATATTCTCCTTCAATACATACGTAGACTATTGTGAATTTCAAAAATAAATTATGCTAATTCTATCGAGAGCCTGAATAGTATGGACACGGACAAAAAATATTTTTTCTGATGTAGTTTTACTACACTACGAAAACTTTATAAAATATGTTTCTATATTACAAAACACTCAAAACATATATTTATATAATACAAAATCAATCTAATTTACTCACAAGTAGTTCTTTAGACCATTGAATTATTTGACCGTTTTTTATAACGACTAGGTTGTTCAGGTTCTTGTTAGAATTGCCAGACTAAAATTTTGGGGAAAAAAATTAAACCACCCAGTATTGAACATCAGCAAAAATATTTTCAATTTGTTGAAGAAATACAATAATGTTTTACACATAGTAATAATATCATCAACGACAACAATGAATGGTCGATTAACTGGTAGATTGATAACACAACTTTTTGCAATTATTTATTTCATTTAACTTATTATTTATTATGATTACTCAGTTATTGAAGTGTCAGTTGTTACAGTAAATATTATAAAGCATAAATCATGCTGTATATTAGTTTTTGACATACGCGAATATAATAATAAAAAAAAACAACCTGTATAATGTATGACGATTTGAATACTACAAAGTAACAGAGGTTCTACAGTAAGTTTCACACCATCTCGATTTGACGCATCGTCAATAGGTTTCTTCTAGGTAAGCATGTTCCATCGTCAACCGCATCATTGTTTAACATTAATAGTGGTAAAATGAGAGCCTATTCAATATATCGGATGACCGGAGAAAAAGGTATCTGAATTTTATCTTTGGACGTCACTTCTTTGGTCACCCTGTATATTGGATAGGCTCATCGGTTTAATAGTTATTGAATTTATCGCAGGAGGGGGGACTTTTTTTTATAATATACAGTGAAGTAGCTGTTGTCTGCAGTTCCACTGGCATTCCAAAAGACTTTTTAAAACAAAAGCTGTATACATCCTTCTCTAAGCTATATTAATCAAAATGAGTTGAGAAGTTTCAATGTAAAAACGTAACAAACAGACAAATAGCTGCAGTTACTTTCGCATTACATTTTTTGTGAGTTTAAATTAAAAAAATATAAGAAGTTATTCTTTGGCTTGACGTCACCTACAGACGTAAAAATGTGGAAGAGAAATTCGATATCACAGGCAGAGGTCTAAGTAGCTGGTAACGCTGGTAAAGCGTCGTAAGTGCACCAGACGCTGTTAGAAAGAAAGAAAAAACATTTATTTATCAGCAACAACAAAACGTGCAAACAGACATAATTAATAAATTATCATATTTAAATTTTAAATAAGAATTTGTTTTGATCTGTCGCACGTCGTGTCCGCGACAAAAAAGGTTGCCACTCAGCTGAATGCTTTGTTAAGGGACAACCATAACAAAGCGCTGATTTTCAGTGGCCACATAGTTACGATCTGTACTGGTTCAAACTCTGCCTGAGGCCGAATTTTTTTGTCACAAGAACATTCATATCTTTAAGAAGTTTTTATTTATTTATATCATGTCGATTTATAAAAATGCATACCCAAAATACGATCGGGTTTCACTGATTTTGCTCTGTATAAATTACTTCGAAATAAATGTAAAATAATATTAAAACTAATATGTATTGTAATAGTGATCAAAAATGCAATTTTTTATATGTAATTAACATCTAAAATTTTGATTAAATAAATGTATTGCATAATATTAAATTTGTGCTTTTTTAATTATGTCTTCTAATAAATTTTCTTTCAAACCTAAAAAATACAACGTCATCCCAATTATTGCTTACTGGCAATGATATCCTCTTTTTACCTTACTGCGTGACGCAAAGGAGGTAATGTGTTTATCAGTTTTTATATATGTATGTTGGTTACTTTGTGGTACGCTAGAAGCGAAATGCATGGGCCGAATTTGATTAATCTTACGTCAATCGATTTGTCAATCCTGTGAGAGTCACTAAAGACATGACAGTATCAAAATGCAATATGGCGACCTACGAGACCCCACATGGTAAAAAAAGTAGAAACTGTGTCCGTAGGGATTCTTAAGGTTCGGTAACGCATCAGCAACTTGTCTGGTGTTGCAGATGTCCATGCCCGGCGCGCATATTTAACATAAGGTGGCTTATCTGCTTATTTGCTGATTTAACCCTTTCAAAAGACAATGCAACATCATTTGTTCTTGTTGCTCCACGACATAATATCATTCTTTACTGGATTAATAGATGAATTTACGTTTTTTTTTTATTGGTTAACTCGGCAAACGAGCAGGCGAACTACCTGATGGTAAGTTGTCATCGCCGCCCATGGACATCTGCAAAACCAAAGGAGTTGCAGATGCATTGCAGAGCCTAGTTAAAAAAGAGAGGGGAAAGAGAGAAGTAGAAGGAAGGGGACTGAAGGAGGTATTGGGCCTGTTCAAGTAATCTTAATTTTTCAAGTAATCATCACCCACTGGTCTCACTAAAAATCAGCGCTGCAGTGACTTAAGGTGAATCGTCTCGCTTTGGGCGTCATCGCCACCCATAGCAACCTGAAAAAACAAAGGAGTTGCTGATACGTTGCTGAGTGTTAAGAGAAGTGTCCCTCGCGAACGCAACAATGTTGCCCTGTTGTGGCTGTCTCTATCCCTCAACATGCGAACGCGTGCCCGAGAGGTGAAACAACAATACATTTATAACATTTTCGCTTGTATTTCTTGTTCCGTTTGGAGATTACTCTTTTAATATAGTTATTACGCAGATTATTTTTTTGTATAAGGATATTCATTATATGTATTATCTGGGTTCCCCATGAGTCAAAATGGTTCTGTATTGAATCTTGAAATACTAGCATAATGTTGGGTCGTTTTCATCGAAAATTACCTATCTTTGAGCTCGTGTAACTTTTCAACCGTGTATTGAAATAAAGTTTAACGTTCAAGGAACACGTATTTTTATGATAAGATTGTTCCTGCTAAGACTTTCATGAGGTTAAATTCAAGATAGGACCAAACTACTTTTGTATGGAGCGCGGAGCGGATACTATCCTCTTAAGAGAACGGAGCACAATCTGCCAGAGTCACAGCTACCTAGAGGAACTGACTCGAACGCGCTAAAGTCCAGACACACCAAGCTTTACAACAGACTCTGATGTCAGTATAGTCGCTTACCAGTCATAACTGAAGAATTCCTACCACCAAGCTTATGTTCTCTATAATTTTATTCCCACCCATTAAAAATCCATCTTATATCCATCCACATTTATCACTATATCTTCAACACATTCAAATTCATAGTAAAATCTGGGATATATGACCAAAATGACCAGTAATGGTAAAGTTTATCTTCTCTACGTATTTTGACACATTCAAATTCATAATGGAGTCTGGTGATATGACCAAGTTATCAGTAGGTAATGGTAAAGCTTATCTTCTCAACGTTTTAACACATTCATTCCATAGTAAAATCTAGTGATTTGACCAAATTTGCCGCTAATGGTAAAGCATATTTATCTTTTGTTATTTATTTAATCTTCTCTACATTATTCCCAAACATAATAAAAAATATAGTAGAATCTGGTGATGGTCACCACTTATGGTAAGGCTTATCTTCTCTTTAATATTTGCACGCATTCAAATTTATACCGTATTTGACTGCTTCATTAGTCTAGTGGTCCTAAGCACGACTGCTACGCTAGAGGTCCTGGGTCGATCCCCAGGTCGAGCAAAGTGTTATTGGGTTTTAATATGAAATTCTTAGTAGCAGCTCGGAGTCTGGATTTGTGCCTGGTTAATGGCTATAGGCTCGCCCCCTATTACATGGGACCTTAACATACCGGCGAAATGTGGGTGTAAATTATTACAACTCTTTCTAACCCTTCGAGGAATAAAGGCGTGATGGTATGTTATATTATGTTAAAATTTATAGTAGAATCTGGTGATGGAGCCAAAGTTACCACGTATTGTAAAGCTTATCTTCTCTACGTTTTTAACACATTCATTTTATAGTAAAATCTGGTGATATGACCAAATTTCATAGTAAAATCTGGTGATATCACCAAATTTGCCGCTATTGGTCAAGCATGATTTTCTCTATATTATGATTACAAACATTCAAATTCATAGTAGAATCTGGTGATGTAGCCAAAGATACCACTAATGATAAAGTTTATCTTTTCTACACATTAAACACATTCATTTCATAGTAAAATCTGGTGATATGACCAAATTTGCCGCTGATGGTAAAGCTTATCATTTCTATATATTTCCACGTATTCAAATTTATAGTAGAATCTAAGATAGAATGAAAAGTTTATTAAGGCGAACGTGAGTTACAATAAATACATAACTTGGAATTTAAAAGAAAAATAAAAATAAGCCTAACATCAAACTGCTTTAAATCTATATACAATATCTCGCATAACCGCACCAAAACGGACTCCAGTTCAGCACCTGCCAGACAAATGATGCCTGGCGCTGGTATTCAACTGGCACCTGTGTTGGGACACACAGATGTCAAACGGTTCTGGTGATAATACTATAGTTACCATTAATGGTAAAGCCTAATATTTCCTCCCATTCAAAAACCTTCCGACTCGGTGGAAGAATCTCGTGATTACACCAAACTTATCGCTAATATTAAACCTTATCATCTCTACATATTCTAACCCATTCAAAGCAAATTTTATAGTATAGTATTGACTAATTTAGAATCAAAGCATTTCTTATCGCCCAACAATGCTAAATTTTACAAGAATTGCCGCTAAAATAAAAAAGATAGTATAGCGATAACAAGATTGTTTACCAAAAGCTTTTCACTTCCCACCCGACTGCCGGTAGACGAAGACGTCTGTAAATGTAAGTATTTTAACTATTTAACCTATTTTTTAATTAGATTATTTAATTAAGATTGTTTGCCTAATTGTATATTAGTTAGTTATATATAGCGAAATATTTGTGTACATTTGTAGACTTTTGCTTTACCCTTAGGGGAATACAGGCGTGATGGTACGTTATGTAGACTAATTAGGAACATGCATGCGTTTTTTTATTTTTTTATATTAATTCTATACATCATAACAACACAATCGAAGATATAATTATTCCCGGGAATGTTCAAATTTTTTTTTAAAATATTATTCAACATACATATCCAAAATTGAGCTGTTTGAACGCCGCCATTTTTCGCGCGCTTCAGATGACGTCATGGGCCGCGATCATCGCACGAAGTGTTTGTTTATTACAGGTGTTTTGGTTAATTCTTAAAGATTTTATGATGGAAGAAGCTAAAAAGCCTTTCTATAGGTATTGCATAGTACCAAATGCATAAATACTATCAGAACTACTCCCGATAAAGTATTTTTTTTCTTCTTTCGGTCATCGTATATAGTCTCACCACTGACGAAAATCGCTCAAGACACACAAATTAAAATATATTTTCAAGATAATTCCACTTCTAGCAGCTTTCGACTATGTGATTAAATTCAATGTCGTGGCCCGTGACGTTTCATTTCGTTCGACCAATGACAGCGCGTTTTGTAAATTTGAATTTCGCTCGCATAATTAGCACTTTTCAATTATTATTTTATACAAATAAATGACGATTATGTAACAAAATGTTGTTACAATAATACTTTAAGTATGTTTAAAATTCCAGAAAAAAATATATTAGGCAAATTTAAACTTCATGCATATTCCTAATTAAAAAAATAACATTTATAGGTACATTTTGTCACGCCTGTCTCCCATAGGGGTAGGCAGAGACTATACGCTCGTTTAAAAAAAAAAGACACAAAATTTACGAATTTTGACCTTTTACAATAAAACGCATATTCGTTGCGTAAAGATTAGGTAGAATTCAACAGCCGTCTCGATATTAAATTATCGAAACACCTAGTAAGTGGTCTGAAACTTTGAATCAAAGACAAGTCGGAATAATTTGAAACCTTTAATCGCCGATTCCCACAAGTTGTAGTTTTTGAGTTACATCTTTTTATTTTTAAGGGTGCGTATAGATATCCATTTGCTGCGATCCTAGCACACTACTTTCGCTTCATCTGCATCCATTGTGCACGAGGAAGTTCCTCATGCATGATCGTCGGTTTAGGGTGTACCGTGGCATTTTTTAAAAACGTCAACGGCAATCCGGTTGCCGTACGTTCGCCGAGGACGTCCCCTTCCAAATCGTACATTGGTATTCGCCACGTTTCGTCAATCTCCGTTCATCCATTCTCTCTACATCACCAAACCAAGCCTTCGACTTTGAATTTGACTTTTCTATTAACCAATCTATAGACTGGCCTCAGCAAGCGTAGCTGAACCTCAATTAATTATAGTTATTACTAAGCCTCTATTTTTGGGTAGGTAATACCCACGGAAGAGATAAATAAGATTCGAATGGCCATGTGGGCGGGGCAGGCGCGCCACAGTTTCGATTAGACAATCATAACTCGCCCGAATCATACATTCGCCGCGTTTAGTGTGCTTAGGACTACTTCAGAGAACACAGCTCCGCTTTAAAATGCCTTGTTGTGTTATTCTTACGTGATAGACAAATTGTCAGACCTCCAGTATATAGCGAGGAGGTATATCTTTCTGTCTGTAAGTCAAAAATAGCATTTATTTACAGAATAATTGGTAAAAACATAAAAATATACTAATCAATATGAAATTCCAAACATCAATCATATTATTGCAACAACTTACAAATAAAATGCATTGCCCGATGTGTTCGCGCTTAATCAACGCGATGTCGTAGTCCGCTTGCAATGTACTGCATGCATTGCGTTCTCTACGCTTCAACCATGGCCGTTGTTCGTCGTTTACCGGGGTTGGCCGTGAGTGATGCCCGGCGTACATCTATCGATATCGAGGTGACCGTGTAGTTAAATAAAATCATCGATAGAATTCTCAACTATATTTAATTGATGAGAGTATGTTGTTGTTGTATGTTTTTAGTTAGATGTATTTTATATTATATGAATCATTGAATGAATGAAGATGAAGCGGCGTGTAGACCATTTGATTTTACTTAGATTTTAATACTGAATAGATACAATATAGTCTAGTCAAATACTATACCTACTATTTTATATAATTATGTTTTAATATTTGATTCTATTCGATATATTATTTATGCAATTACTTATAATAATGTTATGTATCTTTTTGTATTTTTTAGGCATATTCCATACAAAGATTATTAAGTTATTTTAGTGAAGGAAAAATACGACCGCGGGCAGGATTCGAACCTGCGTGTTCTGGTTAAGTACACCAGATGCTAGGACCGAATGCTGCCCGCGGTCGAATTTTCCCTTCACAAAAATAACTTAATAATGTTATGTTTTAATTCTGTTATGTTATGTTAGGTTTCCCCCAATTGCTTAATGATTACGTATTGTTCCAAGGACATAGTTTCTTTTAAATTAATTAATATTAAATAAAAATAGTTCTTGATTTTTATGTTTCCCTTTTACCCATTCAATATAAAAATACATAACAGACAGAATTTATCGATAAAAAATATCGGCTTTTCAAGCACTAGCGTATGCTTGTTGCGTGTGTGTGTCTTATGCCTACAGGTGCTTGGTGCTAGTGTGTGAACAAATTGCTGCCCACAGATTTATGTGTGTGTGATTTGATTGTGTGCGAAAAGCTTGTAAAGATAATGTTGCGTATGTTTGAGAATTGAAATAGTGGGAGTAAAGCGGCGACACTGGTCCTAGTACAAAATAGCAGCTAGGGCCTTTCCAATCTTATTTATCTCTTCCGTGGTAATACCGCTTTCCCCAGCGTTGCCCCATAGTACACGGGACCTAAACATACCGGTGAACTGTGGATGCAAAATTAAAAACACCTTTTCAAACCTTCGAGGATACAGGCGTGATAGTCGGTTAATAATGATCACTTTTGACCTTGAATTTACCAGTAATCCAAAAACAACTTAAACCACAAAAAAACATAGTCAAAACAACGACGTTTTCAAAGTACAATACCATACAAAAGTGACTCACTTTCATATCTCTTTTTCCATTGTTCTCCGATTGCTAAACCAGTTTTTTTTTTCTACATTTTTAAACAACAATCCTTTATTGCCAACAATGGATTTAGATTACTCTATTATTTTTATGACCTTTTAGAAAGTTCTCCATATCTTCATTCTAATTTTTTTGAACTGTTAATATCGGTTTCCAGGCTAAGCCGGTGCGGCTGGATATACAGTGACAGCCTAGTGATATAACCATCGGGCTAACAAGTCAAAGGTCTCAAATTCGAATCCAAGGCACGCACCTCTTACTCTCCGAAGTCATGTGCGTATTACTTAATATTTAATCACCACAGCTTAAATGGTGAAGGAAAACATTGAAAGGAAATCTGAATATCTGAAAGACTTTCTTAGGCTGACGTGCTGGCCTATAGCCTAATCCCACTAGTTTTTTTTTAAGCAATGTGGGTCACACATTACTAGTATTCTTGTTAACCCCTCGTACTAATCTAAATGCTTGTGTTACGAGTGGGTTCACGTCGGTAGTGCAATGGGTGGGGTTCGAACCGGCAACCACATGATCGCAAATCCGACGCCATAGCCATTAGGCTACCGCCGCTCTTCGCCGTTCTAAGAGTAATTAGGTAGTGGAACAATGTTGTGTTGATGGGTTGGTAATAATATAATTAGTGTTTGACTGACCCTCATCAGACCTCCGCAGTCTAATTTCTGGGCAATACCGATATTCCAATCATCATCTTCCAGTCCTTACACCAATTTATTTGTGGTCGTCGCAGCTTGTCCTTTTCTTCCATTCACCCCTGTTAGTCGTCCTCTCATCATTCAATCCCTTATCCATTCATCTTTTCTTTGGTCTCCCTCTACTCCTCCATACTTCCACATTCATATTCATCACTCTTTTAGACATTTGCGTTTCATCCCTCATCATTAGCGGGCCCTACCAATGATTCCCTTCCAACTTTTCTGTCCTGGCGTCACTTTCAATCTTACTATAATATATTCGTTCTTTATTTTATTCATTCTAGTAACTCAACATTCTCAATTTCGCTGCATGTAGTCTTCTTTCATCCATCATCTTATAGGCACCTAAAAATTACAATAAAACATTTATCTTTAGTTTAAACATATAGGAAGGTTAATGTGACAAAAAAACAGTTATAAATTTACTTTTTTACAGAATTTCAAAAAACAACACCCTACATATGACACGATGCGACTACGACGCGGTGTTCTACAGGGTGTTCTGTGTTACATTACTAGCAATAGCATTCACATTTACGATTATACTGACCAATGTTTTTATAGACATTGATGGACTACTTGCAAGTAAGAACAGTTCTTCTCTCTTGCTTCCTCGTATATCTGGACTTCTATTCTCTTTTAATGAGTATTTTCTTCTTCTTCAGATACTTTCCTTTTAATATTTACCACCTCTATTGTTAACCGGACAAGTTAGGCTGAGGTGTAGAGACGTAAGTACCTACACTTATCCTTTCTGAGTCTGTCTCTATTTGAAGATCTCTTGCTTCAAATCCATTTTATCTCTTTTATCTCCTAATGCATCCAAGAGAAATTCTCCACAATTGGGAGTAATAGTATCAGTCTTAGAAAATCTTTTTCACCATCCAATCAATGCAACCGGAGAAGATATGTTCTACTCTCTGTGTATCTCTAGATTTTACAGATTATTTTACTCTATCGAGTCTTTCCTCCAACCATATCTGTCGCCTGTTTCTCTATGAATTTAACATTCCCTAATTTAAATTACTTTCTTATTAGGAGGAATCTTCGCCTTAAACTTAAAATTAAATTTCTATAACCACATCTCACTGATTTTGTAATTTCAGAAAAACACAAAGCCGGAATGAATGAAAATGTTGAGGATAATGTCATTCGTGATGAATTCACATCCGAAGCCACAGACAACGATGACATTAATTACGGTGATAACGATGAAACTTACAGAACCAAACGAGCTATAGGTAAATAAGATTCCAGGTGATATATCTCCTGCTGTAGGAGCTATATAGTTGCTCAAGCTATACGCATTGCCAAAGATTCTACTGAAAAGAAGTATTATGCAAACACAAAAGACTATCAGCTTGAAAATTACCCTGATGTTGACAAATGAGACTTAAAATTTGTAATAAAATTTCGGGTGATGAGGCTCAGAGACCTTTTTCTTAATAGGTATTTAGCAATGTGGGTCGCACAGTACTAATAATCATGTTAACCCCTCGTGCTAAGATAAATGCTTGTATTACGAGTGGGTTCACGTCGGTAGTACAATGCGTGACTTTTGAACCGGAAACCAAATGATCGCAAGTCCGACATCTTAGCCATTAAGCTACCGCCGCATACATACATGTGTTTTTTCACTTTTGCAGTCACTTACCCGATCCTCCTAATTACCAAATTTTTGGTATTTATTTTCCAAATTAACACTTTTAAAAATAACTTTTTTCCAGAAACCCAAAGCTTCTTATTTCATATAAAGCATCCAAAAGTTAAAAACATTCTTGCCAAACGACTATCAACTCTGCTGGAAGAATTAGATGCAGAAGAGTCTGAAGTTTATAAGCTAACAGAGGAACCGGCAATAAAAGAATTACCTAAAGATGTAGAGTTGGTCGATTTAGCAAAAATAGCTGAGGATGAGAAGAGAAACAAATTGAAGAAGAATGATGATATGTTACATTTGGCGATGCATAATATTGTCCTCCAAGGAATCATTGGACATATGGATTTGAACGATGTTTATAACAGAGTTAATTCTTTGATGGCCGATTTCAAAGAGTCTCGTGATAAAAAAGGTATTTTTGATTCAATTATTATAGTTTTAATTGGAACATTACATAATCATAATTAATTAGTATTCCTCGCCATCGCTGTCGTCCGGCAACGTGCCCAAAAGACTAGCAATATTGCCAAGTTAAAATGCAATGCTTAAACGATCCCTTAGAACCAATAAAACCCTTCGGTTTTCACAATTGTATTGATGGGAGTCTAACTTAAAATCTCGTGAATAGTTTATTTTAATACACCACCTAGAACGAAACTGTGGTGTTTTTGATGCAAACGAAGCCACTGGCAACAGTTTCTTTAATATAAACGGTCTTCATCATCAGTCTATTTTCATCCACTGTTGGACGTAGGGCTCTCCTAGTGAACGCCACAGAACCTAGACTTCGGCTTTTTTCATCCAGTCACTGGCAGCCACATTCCACAATTCGTTATTTCAACTCGCCGGTGGATAAACGCTATTAGTTATTGTTTAATTATTATTAATTAGGAATTTATATGTTGATGATAGTATAAAAATGTTGAAACGACGCGAGTTTTGCTGGACTGAGGCAAATGGCATAGTTTAAGGCCTATAACCAGCAATAGGCTAACGATAACGACTGAGAATGATGATAATGGTTATTAAGCATTAATATTAAACGACTTAGTTGTTATCGTCTATACAATTATTTCAACCTAGAAATAATACATTTCTTGAACCCACAGATCCTGATCTTAAGTCCTATCCAGTGCAAGAAACAAAGTTAACAGAATACCCTACAATGTTACCAGAACCGATTGAGAAGAAGATTTTTGATGAAATTGTTAATTGTAGCGAATTGCATAAGCAAATTGAAGCTAATACTACTACTGTCAAAGCTGAAACGATAGCCCCTAGCCCTGTTCAAGGTATTTTTAACATAAGATAAACATAAGATACCGTCAGGTCTGTATTCTAAGAAGGGTTAGAAAACGGCGAACTTACCTCAACCAAATTGCGGATGGTCTTAAAGAAGGCCAGGTTCCGAGCACCCTAAACCGACGGTCATGCATGAAGAGATTAATGAATGTAGATGAAGCGAAAGTAGTGTGCCAGGATCGTAGCAAGTGGAAATCTATAGTCTCTGCCTACCCCCATGGGAGACAGGCGTGAGGATATGTATGTATGTTAGGAAACAGTGTATCAAGTACAACCACAGGTCGTTGTGTTAGAGGCACAAATCCAAACTCAGATCTGCATATTAGAATTTCATTGGTTTTTCACTTCCATGCTTTTCTACAATGTTGTCTTCTGTTTTCTTCTTATTAGACTCCGTTTAGGGAGGGGTAAGAATACAATTCCATAACCACGTCTCGTAAGAGGCAAGAAAATATCTGACGTGCTCAGTAATAAAACCTCTAGGAGTCTAACTGCTAGCATCGGAGTCTCTCTTGTGAATGACGGTTCTCCCTCGAATATTGTGACTCCGGCAGTCTGTAGTTTGTTGGGTGTGCTATGATTCGGCAATATATCAGCAACTCCTCTGGTGTTGTTGGTATCCATGGGCAGCGATAACTACTCACCATCATGTGGTTCGAATGCCAACATAAAGAATTGGAAAAACTGACCACAATATAGATAGTGCATTTGCCATTAGTATGTAACATTATTGTATGATATTATTATTTGATACTATGATATGATTTTATTTATAATATAATTAAGAAAATCCCATAACAAAAACAAAGTACGCTGTAAGAGACTAGTGCCAAAACTAAACGTAAAACCTGTACTGCAGGATATGAAAACATTAATAATTTAAAGTGTTGTTCCATCATTTTTCCAGAAGTTCCTAATGTGTTTATAAAGACGATAATTGACATCAAAACAATTGGTGATAACCATCAAATGGATAATGTAACCAAGTAAGTAAACGTCCATTCTTACCATGAAGCTCCTGATGTTATTGGATTCCCATTAGATTCCCAGTACTTGGTAAATATTTCAAAAAATCCTGTAGACATACTCCTCCTTCATTGCTGTCAACATATTGGTGAATGGGATGATGAGTCTCAAGGCCTCACCCATGAGGTAGAGGGATGACAAATTATCAGAAACATAGTAAATAGAAACATAGAGAGAATAAGGTTCGTCGCCAGCACATCAGGTTATAAAAACTGTCAAATTTCTCCAAATCATTTTAAACCTTAAAATGTTGATAATTAAGTTTAAATCAAATGAGAAAATTTAACATTTTATGGTAACTTGATGTACTGGCGACCGTGCATGAATTTTACTTACAACAATATTAGTTTACAGCCTCACAGTATCGTAGGTTCCAAGTTTTGTTATCAGCAGCGCTACTTGTGCATTTTTTATTGCAGAAACTCAAAAGAAAATGTTAAAGGCATCATAGAAATTATATACAATGGTAAAAAAGTAGAATTTATAAGCCAAGAAAACGCAACTACACCCGAGGCAAACCGGAAACCAATTCCTACTATTGTTAAACCTGAACCAGTTAAAAATGAAACTTTTATCCCTGAAACGACGACGGTGAAGATACAAAATGATTATAGAAGAATACATAAACCGTGCTTACGTTTCCTTCAAGTTAATAGGGCATCAAGCACTAAAATGAAGGATAACTATGCTACAAAACGCTTAAAACGTCATATCAAAATCAAATATGAAAGCGATAATATCTCTCAAAATAAAAATCCGAAGAAAAATAAAACAGAGGACGATGAACTTTATGTAGAAATTGAAACACATTTTGATAGTAAAGGCATGAAAGGTGAGAAGAAAAAGAAACTAATTAGGAATTTGATTGAAAAAATTCAAAATGCAATACACTCTGATATGGACGGAAAATTAATATCTAAAGGGAAAGTCAAAGATAAAATAAAACGAAAACAAGTGCATTTTAGAAAAAGGGTACAGGATCCATTGGAACACAACAATCATGATTTGATAAAGAAAAATTCTGGTCCTCACTCTGCTGTCGTCCACAGACAGTTGAACCCCATAAGTAAGATTATACCTGTGCACGAAAGCTCAGCTTTTATTGGCAGCAAATCTGGAGAAGAGTGGAAAAAACCATCCTTTGGTCCCGAATTTCTGACTGCAACTAAATCTATTAATTCCGCTGAAATGAGTGAATTGGATGTTGACTATAGTAAAGTGTTAGACGTCAATGGCATTCCGCAAAGACTTCAAAAACCTTTAAATACGGAATATAGTGAGGAAACACAAAACACAAATTCTTATTATGATGTAGGAAAAATGAAATTTTTCATAAAAGATATTGATGGATCCGGATTTTCAGTTGGATTTAATCAGTATGTAGATGAGCCACCTGATGCCGAAACTATGAGGTTATTTACAGGTTTAGAGAATGTTATTAAAACTTACCACCAAAACTATGACCCAGGAGACATAGTTACATCCACAGACGCTACTGCCAACGTTGAAGAAAAATCTCCTGATATATCTGTACCTAATAACGATCATCTCATAGTACGCCGATCCATAGATAAGAAACCAGACTACCATTCTAATGAGTACAAAATAATTTTTGACAAAGATTTCTTACCATACCATAACTACCGTGACATATTTGAGTCCAAACAATCTAAAACTAATTTTGACTTTTCTTCCAAAAAACATAATATAAATGATTTACCTCTGATTGTAGACGAGAATATTTTTGAAAAAAATTTGAAACCAGCTGAAATATTTGGTTTAGCTAGCCTTTTTGAGCGCAAAAAAAGATCGATAAACGTTAAGAAGATATCGAACTTAAAGAGTAAAATTAAGTTAAACAGATATTTGAATACAAAAGCTATGTCTACGAAGAGAATCTTTTTGAATAAAAAGAGGAATAAAAGGCAAATTAATAAAATCAGAATCATAGCAACAGATTTGCCTCATTTATCAAAACACTCAGACGAAAATGTATTCGTTGTGTCAGACGAAAATGTATTCGCTGATAGGGCTATAGTTAAAGATATGGAAACTTCAGAGGGTGAACACGATAAACAAGAAGAAACTGAATTGATTCCCTATCAAACTGAGGAGAGTATGCCCCCAACTTATGTTACCAAAATTTTTGATAGCAGATCTAGACATAACCCTCTGATGTCTAAATACCCACACATATTCATGGAAGAAATATCAAGGTCACGGGAAGAATATATTCCCGATAACGCATTACTATTCGGTAAGCTACCTGGACTTGGCAAATCAAATCAAAATACTGAGGCGGAAAAGATTGAGGAAAAAGTAATAGAAGAAAACATTAATACAGTGCCCAACGTGACTGAATTACCAAAAATATTGAAAGAACAAGAAATAGTTAACGCATTAATGCCACCTTCACCTAAGGCTAATTACAAAGTTACCGTTAAAATTTTACCTAAAAACATGACGGGCTTAAATTCAGGATTCAAAGAAATACACACAAGTATCAACAAAAGATTCAATAAAAATGGTCTACTGTATTCTTCGTTAGTTAATGTATCTGAAATATCAAATGTTGTAAAAATAAATAGAAGTAAGGATATGGATTACAGAGGAGCAGATTCGTATTTGGCGAAAAAAATCAAAGATCAGCAGGAGAAAATGCAACTTCTTTTAAAACAGCACGCGAAACACATAAACGAACAGCTCGACCGCTTAAATGAAGAAAAAACAAACCTAGAATCAATGCTGGACTCAGATAATATCACTGACATACATTTTCTGGATTACGACGATATGACAATGTCTTCAGATAAGTCACCCAAAGCTGAGAATGCAAAAGAAGAAGATGGAATGAAAACAGATGATGAAAGTCCGAAAAACACAGACACAACTACAACAACACAGAAACATCACGAAGAAACAACAACAGTAACAACCACTACAACAACCACAGTTGCACCTCAAACAACTATCCAACCAGCATTCACAGAAAAAGTAAAAAAGAACATCATCAGAACAATAGAAAGAAATGGCAATCTTACCGATCAAATTCTGAGAAAGATCGATCAAAACACAGAGATATTGCAACAGTTTCTAAAGAAGTTGACAGAAAAAATTCAATTGACAACTACCCCGTCAACAACGTCGACTGAAAATCCAACAACTACTTCGAAAGTAGAAGAAGAGAATGTTCATACTTTCAACTTAAATTCTTTTCCTGTCGATTGGGCAAGGCAATTCAACCAAAATGTTGTGATTAGAAAAAATGATTCACACATTTCAATACCTTTTGTTTACGCATATCAACAACCGATGTTGCCAAATAAAAGTAATGGTTTACCACCAATGGCCAGCGTGATTTATCATGGGCATATTCATACAAACACCATACATCCAAAAGAGGGGCCGTTATCCGCTGAGAAGGAGAAAGTAAATATAGTTACGAAGGTGGCCGATAATAAGAATCAGACTAGATTTTTCATAGATGAGTTAGAAAATGATTATAAAGTAATACAGGTTGGCGATGTGAAGAAAAATCGGGATTACAATATGGTCAACGTAAATAGTACTGCGACGTAGATTTTTTTTACGATTTTTTTAAATATGTTTGTATGTTTTTCACAAAATAAACGATACCTTTTTTATTATGGAGTTTTAATTAATTATTTATCATCGTTACAAGACTTAATCGTATAGGAATATTTTTTTACATAACATAACACACCATCACGCCTGTATTCCTCAAATGTTTAGGCAGAAGTGAGGTAAAGAAAGAAATATTTTTATTGACACACTTTGCGCACAAATTAGTATATAACAACATAACATCACGCCTGTAGTCCCCGAAGGGTTACGCAGAGGTGTACTAATGTACACCCACGCTTCGCCAGTATATTTAGGTCCCATGTAATAGGGGGCGAGCCGATTGCCATTAACCGGGCACAAATCAAGACTCCGAGCTGCTACTGAGAATTTCATCATTTTGGGAAAAGAAAAATTATCATTATTCAGTTAAAACTTTAATTATTCGGAATAAAATCAAACAAAATTTAATGCAATATTTTGGGCCGGCTTGACCGGGGAAGTACCACACTCTCGCAGAAGACCGACGTCCGAGTAGTAGCGTTTCGTTACTGCGCTTCGTTCGGTGAGCGAGAGGGCCGGAGGCCCAATTCCTCCCCCAATCCCCTTCCTTCTCCTTTTCTCCTTCCCCTCCCTTTCCCTAAATAGGCTCGACAACGCATCTGCAACTCCTTTGGTTTTGCAGATGTCCATGGGCGGCGATGAATACTTACCATCAGGTAGCTCGCCTGCTCGTTTGCCGAGTTATCCCATAAAAAAAAAAAAAAACTAAAGTGCTCCTCTCCTCTCTCCTACTTCAAAAAAAATGTTGCTGTGCCCGACAGGGTCCATAATTGTGTCTATCTAATATAATAACCACCTGTATGTGTACATTATGGAATGCAATAAATATATATGAATATGAATATGAATAATTAACACTCAACATTAATATTTTGGAAATCCACCCCACGCCACTGCATAGACATACAGTCGCCAGCACATCAAGTTATGCAAAACTGTCAAATATCTGCAAATGACTTTAAACCTTAAATCGTTGACGATAAAGTTCCAAATCAACGGAGAAAATTTGACATTTTGTGATAACTTGATGTTTTGGCCACCGCACTTGTGTATGAGTCACTTAATAGCATAAAACTGGTTTCCAACTTGTCGCTACTTCCAATAATTACTAATAGCTTTAGTCATTTGTAAGATGACTAGTGTTACGAAGGTCGCTTAGGCCGCTGTGTAAGTATATTGATATACCTATGTATGTACAATTGTACATTATAGAGAGTTGCCCCCGGTTTCTCCCGCGGAATAATAAATAGCAAAAGCGCCAGAGGTCTAATTCCTCTCTCAGTCCCCTTCCTTGTCCTTTTCTCCTTCCCCTCCCTTTTCCCTTAATAGCCTCGGCAAGGCATCTTTGCTACAACTCCTTTGGCATCGCAAATGTCCATGGACATTATGGACAAAAAATTTAGGAAAATACCATTTGGAACTCTGCTACTCACTCATCAGCACTCTGATACTCACTCATCAGCATAATTTTAGGACTTTTAAGGAGGTAGTGTTTTTGTTGTGGTCGGGCCACGCTGTTCGCAGCACGAATGAACCGGCTTGACCGCGGAAGTACCACACTCTCGCAGAAGACAGACGTCCGAATAGTAGCGTTTCGCTACTACGCTTCGTTCGGTGAGCTAGAGGGCCGTAGACCCAATTCCTCCCTCAATCCCCTTCCATCTCCGTTTTTCCTTCCTCTCCCATTTCCTAAATAGGCTCGGCAACGCATCTACAACACCTTTGGTTTTGCAGATGTCCATGGGCAGCGATGACCATCTACCATCAGGTAGCTCGCCTGCTCATTTGCCGAGTTATCCCATAAAAAAAGATGTAGTAAGTAAGAGCTTCCAGTATTACTTTTTTTTTAACCTGTACTGTTCCACTGCTGGGCAAAGGTCTCCTCCATACCATTCCACGTGCTCCTGTCTATCGTTTTCTCCTGCCAGTCAGCCATAAACGCATCCAGATCGTCTTGCCAGTGCTTTCTGGGTCTGCCCCAGCGTCGACGACTTTCCTTAAGGATCCACTCCGTGGCTATCCTGGCCCACCGTTCCGGATGCATTCTATATTTTTTTTTTATATATTGTGACTGCTGGGCATGGGTACAATCAGAATCAGAAATAAAATTAGGCTTTAGTCCACCACGCTAGCCTCATGTGGGTTGCCAGACTTCACACGCCGTCAAGAAAATATCTCAGGCATACAGGTTACCTCACGAGATTTTCTCCACCAAATAAAATTACTACATGCCTTCGAATAGTTGGAGGTGCGTGTCTTGGATTCGAACTCAAGACCTTTGACTTGGCAGTTCAATGGTAATGGACCATGGCAAAATCGAGATTACAATAATATGATTAACATAAATTTAAATAGCAATATGACATATATTATCTACTATATAAAAATAAGTCGGGTTTTCCTTCCTGACGCTATAACTCCAGAACGCACGAACCGATTTCCACGGTTTTGCATTCGTTGGAAAGGTCTCGGGCTCCGTGAGGTTTATAGCAAAGAAAATTCAGGTTTTCATTAATTTTATCCCCAAGGGGATAAAATAGGGGATGAAAGTTTGTATGAGAAAACACGCGGGCGAAGCCGTGGGCGGAAAGCTAGTTACGTATAAATGTTTGTATGTTTGTTGACCACTAGACTGCCTCGTTAGTTTAGTGGTCCTAAGCGCGACTGCTCGCTAGAGGACCTGGGTTCGAGTCCCAGGGCAAACAAACTGATATTGACTTTTTCCATGCTATTCTCTGTAGCAGCTCGGAGTCGGATTTATGCCTGGGTAATGGTAATCGGCGCGCCCCCTATTACATGGGACCTAAACATACCGGCGAAACGTGGGTGTACATTAGTACACCTCTGCCTAAACCCTTTGGGGAATACAGGTGTGATGGTATGCATATGCTTGTATGTTTTTCACGAAATAAACGGTATTTTTTATTATAAAATTTTAATTTATTTATCCTCTTTAGGAGACTTTGTGAGTTTGAACGAAAGCGGCGGGAAACACCAGTTAATAATATGCCTACCATTACGCCTTTATTCCCCGCGAAGTTAGGCAGAGGTGTAGGTATTAATGTACACCCACATTTCACCCGTCCCATGTAATAGGGGGCGAATCTGTACCATTCGCCGGGCAAAAATCCAAACTCCGAGCTGCTACAGAGAATTTCATGGAAAAAGTCACTTTGCTTGACCTGGGAATCGAACTCAGGACGCATAGCAGTCGCGCTTAAACTTGTTGACTAATGATGTAGCCTAAAGGGTTTTGGGTAGTTTCAATGAGTTGAAATAAAACTCATGATGAGTGACTCATGACTCAGACTCAGATGTGTTCCGTTAACTACTTACCGAACTTAAAACGTAGAGGGTTTTTTAAAAGCATTTGATAATTACATTTCTAACACAATAAAAGTTAACAGTTTAACAGATTAAATTTAACCACTTATCTGTTAAAACATTCACATATTTGAGGTAACGGAATTCAAATATGAGAAATTAATTAAAGATAAGATAAAATAACAATTAATTATTAGTATATAAGAGATTTATTGTTCAAATCGTGTCATTAAGTGGTATAAGGTTTCATCATGAAGTTCTTATTGGTAAGATATTTTATTAATCATCTTCTCAACATTAATACTCATACCTTTTTCCCAGTTACAGTTTGTTCGTTACACGCACACACATATACCAAAACTACGCTTTATCTTGTCAGTCAAACTATCGAGCTATCGAAAGCTCGACTGACAAGATAAGGGGTAGTGTCGGTATTGTTATATAGAGTAAAACTGTGTTTGTACAGTTGTAAGGCGTAGTTTTAGCCGGGCTCACTTCTTTGTTCGCAAAGTTCCATCTTAACTTTTTATTTGATCTGAGACCCCAACATACAGTTTGTTCGAAATAAGTAAGCCGATCGGAAGTTGTCTGCAAGTGGTTTAGAAGTGGTAAATTTTAATAGAAAGAGTCGGTGTAAAGATAATTAGAGTCGTATAATAAAATAATTAGAAATGTGTAATTTCTAATTATTTTGTTTACTAATTTCGATATTTATGTTTTAAAACACTTAATTCAACGATTTTATTACTGCGGTAGTTCGGAACGGCTAACTTCCGATCGGCTTACTTATTTCGAACAAACTGTACTATGTATAGATTATTATACATTTAGACTTAGACTTAGATACCTATAGGTATTTAATGTATGGACATCGTGCAGTTACAATTTATTGTTAATATGGCAACATTGATATTATTGATCACCAATATGAATCGGCAAATATGAATTGAAGAGGCGGTAGCCTAATGGCTAGAGGGCATCGGACTTGCGATCATGTGGTTGCCAGTTCGAAACTCACCCATTACACTACCGACGTGAACCCACTTGTAACACAATTATTTAGCTTAGTACGAGGGGTTAACCAGATTACTAGTAATATGCGACGTAAATTGCTTTAAAAAAATATATATCTATGTCCAAAATCATCTGAAGCCAATTAAATGTTTTTTTTTTCAGCTAAGCATATCAGTTCTTTGGTTGGGGGTTCACTGGAGTTCTGGACATTCTCTGTCAAAAATAGAAGTAAGTTATCAAAATTTCACATTTAAATAATAACATAATGCCACCGTATACAGCATGGTTCTGTTCTAACCATTACTTCGTTGCAGCTAAAAAAACCCACAGTACAAGTGTACAAAGTGCAGGAAGGCAAAAATGGTAATACCTTGACCATTTCAAATCCGGAGCTGGATAAACAATCGCTTAGGGAGATCATATATTATCACATGATTGAGAAGCCGGTTGCAAACTCTAAGAAGTCTGAAAACACAAACAAGGTATGTATCTACAGTCACTCTGTCTAGCATATCGCGAAAATTGTTCCTTTTAGCTTAGCCGAAACACATTTGGTTACTATTTTATTAATTTTTTGCAATTACTGCCAAGTCAAAGGTCTTGAGTTCGAATCCAAGACACGCACCTCTGAATTTTCGTCCGTATGAATAGTTATCACGCGCTTAAACAGTGAAGGATAACATCGTGAGGAAACCTGCATGTCTGAGAGATTTTCTTGACGGTATGTGAAGTCTGCCAACCTGCAAGAGGCAGCGGGGTGGACTATAGCCTAATCCCTCCCGTTCTGAGACGAGACCCGTGCCCAGCAGTGGGACAATGTAATGAGTTGGATAATGTGTCTCATTTATGTCTTTTTATTCTTTCTATCTAGGGAGGTTACTTAGCTGCCAATTTTTTTAAACATCCATTTTTTAATACATAACTGTGCCCCTCGGTTTCACCCACTTTGCCCTGCTCCTAAGGATCGTAGCGTGATCCTAGAT
This sequence comes from Subacronicta megacephala, assembly GCA_958496365.1. Classification (NCBI taxonomy): domain Eukaryota; kingdom Metazoa; phylum Arthropoda; class Insecta; order Lepidoptera; family Noctuidae; genus Subacronicta; species Subacronicta megacephala. Next base: position 1,810,976 of record OY292541.1, on the reverse strand, counting down.
AGCCTGTAAGCAAAAGTATTAGTACTTAATTGTGAATAAGTTATTGTTAATGTCGCAGTTTCTCCTGGCATGTAGTCGCCAGTACATCAGGTTATACAAAACTGTCAAATTTCTCCAAATGATTTTGAACCATAAAATGTTGAAGATTAAGTTCAAAATCAACCGAGAAAATTTGTGATTTTGTGGTAACTTGATGTGCTGGCCGCCGTACCTAGAATGTTTTATAGACGAACAATTTCCGAAAAACCAAGAAAATAATGAATTGGCACCCAAGGCTGAACCATCAGCTTTAAGAACTCAGCTCTTGTCAATAGAACAATTGCCACAGTTCTGCCTTCTATTTGACCTTTTGATAAGACTCTACTCCTACTTGAACGATCGTCCTTAAATAAAAGAAAAGAGATATTGTTATCTCAATGATCATAAATTCTATTATTTTAAGGAACCTTCTGATGAGGCTCCAGATTTTGATGACACGCGACGACCTTTCACAAACGGTCATGGATACCAGTTTCCACCCAATGATGTTGACAATGTAAGTCTTTGATTTACTTATTTGAAGACAAGACTGTAGCCGTACACGGAGTAGGCTAGCGTGGTGGATTATAGCCTAATCCCTCTTGTACTGAGAGGAGACCCGTGCCCAGCAGTGGGACAGTGTAATGGGTTGATGATGATGGTGAAGTGTAGCCGACCGACTGCCTCATTAGTCTAGTGGTGAGCAGTGTTATTTGGGTTTTTCTATGAAGTTCTCAGTAGATCCTCGGAGTTTTAATATGTGCCCGGTGAATGGCAATAGGCTCGCCCCCTATTACATGGGAATTAAACGTACCTAACCGTAAGTGCACATTAGTACAGTTTGTTCGAAATAAGTAAGCCGATCGGAAGTTGTCTGCAAGTGGTTTAGAAGTGGTAAATTTTAATAGAAAGAGTGGGTGTAAAGATACTTAGAGTCGTATATGTTTCACATTTCTAATTATTTTGTTTAATAATTTCGATATTTATGTATTAAAACACTTAATTAAACGATTTTATCACCGCGGTAGTTCGGAACGGCTAACTTCCGATCGGCTTACTTATTTCCAACAAACTGTACACCACTGCCTATCGCTTTGGATAAAACAGACGCGATATTTAAGACCGCAGCCAGGATTTGACTTCTAGGAGGTGGTCCGAGCAAAAATTGGAGTTTGTCCTCAAAACCTACCGGCGAACTGTGGGTGTACATTAACTACTCCTCCGCCTAACTGTTCGGGGAATACAGGCGTGATGGTATGTTGTGTTTTCAGTTGGCCCGTCCAGGATATGCTGAGCCACAAATTGACATAAGGAAAGACTCCAGCGATGTTGAACACGGTGTTTCTGTTAACGTAAGTTATCAAGTTTTATAATAATAGAGTTTTCTGACCCTGCAGCTACTATAAACTGCAAGATTTTCTTATGGGTGAGCTCCACTATTTCACCTGGGGTTTAGGCATACTTCCCTATTTACTTCACATTACCTACGCAAATGTCTTGCAAATCTAGTATCGTCGTGCGACGGGTCGTTGATCTTCCAAAATAATTATTGAGCTACAAGATGACTGATGTATGCGTGCCGTCAGTTAGGACAGGTCTGTTGCACTCATAGAAGGGACTGTTTATTGCAGCCTTTATTTGGTCAGTCCAACGTTAAAGTGATTGATCTGCAGTATCAGATCCGCGATCTCGTTTGCCTCCAACATTGCCTCAAACAGGACGCTCTATAGAAGTTTCTCCGCGTCTCAATACGTGTCTGAAGAATGTGAGATAGACGCTGTTTGATGTGTAGTTCTTCTTTCCAATACATTATACAAAAGTGTATATACGATTTGTCAGAAAGTATTGACTATATGCTATGATTTCAGCCAACTCCAATCCATCCAGTGGACGATGAGCCTAAATTTGACGTTAACAAAAATACCAGCGATTATGGAGAAAGTGGTTCTATTGAGGTAAGTCATTCTTTATCACGGTGAAGGAAAATATGGTCAGGAAACCTGCATGCCTGAGAGGTTTTCTCGACGGCCTGGAAGTCTGCCAACACGCAGTAGACGAGCGTAGTGGACTGTAGCCTTACCACTCTCTGAAAGGAGACCCTACGTAGTAGTAGATCAAAATGGATTGATTCTCTATCACAGTCTTATATCATGAAACCCATGAAACTATAAGGAAAAATAAGGGAAGTGCGCCAACATACCCTGCCACCTCCCAAGGTGTCAGACGACATGATGATTTTTATAACACCAAAAAGTCTTTCCAATCACGACGCTTTTTCGGTAGTCATTCCAAACTATTATCATCATCATCATTAATTATCATCATCATTAAGTCGTTAATTAACATACATATACCATCACGCCTGTATTCCCCGAAGGGTTAGGCAGAGGTGTACTAATGTACACCCCCATTTCGCTGGTATGTTTAGGTCCCATGTAATAGGTGGCGAGCCTATTGCCATTAACCGGGCACAAATCCATACTCCGAGCTGCTACTGGGAATTTCATAGAAAATACCCAATAAACCCATCATTAATGTATATCTGTATTGTAATCTACTCATGTTACCGCAAATAAATGTATATTTATATTTATCTTAATTATATAAATTATAGCTCAAGGCTTTAAAGAAAAGAAAAATGGGGAATAGTGCTGTTAGCTGAAGTACAGGCTAAACCTAAGTATATTATTTTATTAATGAAATAATTAGAAGGGTTAAATGTTATTTAATTTTTCTATTACAGTTTGCGGCAGTGGGCGCTGAAGCAGTGGAACCCGTGCATATGGTAAATAAATTTGACTTATGTATACATTTGTGATGTAAAAGAAACTATTAAGTATATTATAGACCAGTAGATCTCTTACTCTTATTGAAGCTTTTATTGTCCCTCTGCTGGGCACAAGTTTCTTCAACATCGTCAACCATGCAGGTTTCCTTACGATGTTTTCCTTGACCGTTTAACCACATGAAAATTATTAATTACATACGTACATAGTATACATACATACCATCACGCCTGTATTCCCCGAAGGGTTAGGCAGAGGTGTACTAATGTAAGCACACCCACATTTCGCCGGTATGTTTAGGTCCCTTGTAATAGGGGCGAGCCTATTGCCATTAACCGGGCACAAATCCAGACTCCGAGCTGCTACTGGGAATTTCATAGAAAAACCCAATAACACTTTGCTCGACCTGGGAATGAAGCCAGGACCTCAAGCGTAGCAGTCGCGATTGGGACCACTAGACCAACGAGGCAGTAAATTATTTATTAATTCGTACGATACATGATTGCTAAGTTAGAGATGTGTGCCTTGGATTTGAATTAGAGTTCTACGAGTTGGCTATTCAATGATCATAACGACTTTGCTAACAATGTTATAAAAATGATAATAGTGATTATTGGACGAATGGATCATTGGATCGAAGTCTTCAGCACTTTATTGTGGTAAAATGGTCTTTCGATAACTTCGGAACTGTTGTTTTTTTTTTTTCAATATTGCCAGAATATTCTTGGTATTGGCTAACAAATCTGTTCGTACTCGTGTCATTGACCATACTATTAAGAGTTAAGATAGCAGTCTTGAGCCTCTAAGATTTTTCTTCTTGTTTACAGGAAAGTGCGTCAAAAAACAGACGCAAGAGAGACATTTCTGAAAATGATGTGGTAAGAACTTTGTAGATACTATGTACTTTCATGTTATTTCATGTAATTTTAAAGTTTTTTAAATACTTAATCTACCTATCTATATATATTTATTTTCACCCCTTACAATAATATTAAAATATGAGTACAAAATATACAGTAGGTATTAAATATTTGAGACACACTGGATTCAAAAATCTTATCTAGTACCATTGTCGCCTTCGCGAGGGATACTCCTCTTAAAGCTGATATGATGGCAATGAGAGTTAATGATGACTTCTTTCGGGGATCTATGGAATAAAAAGACATGCTGCGCTGACCCCAAATGATTCGGGATTAGGGCAGGGGAGTGCTGAATATCATCATTATATTTTTTTAATAGAGAGAAATTCCGGAAGCACCTAAGCTACCGGACCTCGATGTCAACGCACTACCGAAGGACATAAGAAATATTTTATCATCTACGACATTGAATCCTGAAGCTGTAAGTACCTATCTACTATACATGGTCATCAGTAAAACACTACTAAATATACCGATTTTTTATGTATGTAGGTCGAATATGTTTCGAGTTATAAAGTAGCTCGAAATGGTTCGTGCCTTTCTCAATTTGGTTAAAATATTTCTACATTCTTGTAACGATAACATAATTAGGAATATTATGTATAAGATTGTACCTATCCAGTTTTGTGAACTATAAATAAAAATACAATAAAAAAAAACGTTACGTTTTCGGGTGCCGTTTCCTTCGAATTCGAAGGAAGATGTGATTCTTTGGTTCGCCGGTTCAAAAAAACTTTTTAGCCTAAGAGACAGTCAGCGCAAAAGCGGCCTAACCCTAAATTTTTGGTACCCTGACTAATCAACTACGAATTATTTAAAACGTGCTAAAATTGAATGCAAGACTGGCCCGTCTCTTGTTTCACAAAAGTAGACCACACATAGGTGAAATTGCAATGGTGCATTAAATTTTAATTAAGTAGGTATTTTTTGGTAGATAACTCTGGATATGAAAAATTGAGGGTTAGGAGACTTTTGCGTTGGCGGCCTCTTATATAAGTACCTATAGAGTACATTTTTTTTTTTTTTTTTTAATCTTACTGGTAATGTGGGTCGCACATTACTAGTAAACTTGTTAACCCCTCGTACTAAGCTAAATGCTTGTATTATGAGTGGGTTCGCGTCGGTAGTGCAATGGGTGGGTTTCGAACCGGCAACCACATGATCGCAAGTCCGACGCCCTAGCCATAAGGCTACCCCCGCTTCTCATATTATATCCTACTGATCTAGCTCAGCAATTTCCTTTAATTTTGCAGACAACAACAAGTTCCGACGTTTTAATAGCCCCTAATAATGATGAGGGCTTTAATTACATGGGTAACCAGAACCTTGGAGGTAGTGGACTTGCCGGAGGAGGTAGGACCTATGGCATGAACCTGAGAGGCAATGGAGGGACAGTGTGGAACGTAAGTGGTTTTTTCAAGATTCTGCACAGTGCCCGCGGTAGATTATTTTTAACCTCCGACGCAAAAACGACGACCCCGACGGTTTTGCGTCGTCGTCGTCTTATAACACCCGTTACAAGTTTGACGTGTTCTATAAAGCATCGTAGCTCCCGAATTATTGAACCTTTTTTATTTAGATTTTTTTTGTTTGAAAGATGAATTAGTCTGGAGTGCTCTTAGCTATGTTTGATGAAAATCTGTCGAGATAAGAATGCAATTTTCAGAGGTTTTTAATTTAGTAGTTATACCCCAGTGAAACCCTCCCGGCGGCCATCTTCAGCACAATGTTGGGAGGATCTCGGAAGAAATGAATTCTTCCAGAACCCTTCCTGTGCCACAAGCCCGTCTCAGGGATTCCCTACATCACCTCTGGGGGCCTAGACAATGTCACATTTCTATATCGAAAACGAAGTTAGATAAATCTGAAATGTATGGAATTGGCTTCTTTCGATATGTCACGTGAAATTATGTCAAATCCATACATTTCGGATATCTAACTTCGTCATCGATAATGAAGATGTGACTTTGTCTAGACCCCCTTGGCAGCTACAGACTCCGATAAATATTCACAAAATTCGACATAGACAATAATATAGAACTTTGTTTTCAGAACTTGTATGATCCTAACATTTTATACCACGTTGGTCAAGATGCGAACCGCGATGAAAATAACAATGAGGTAAATTTGTTTTTTTTTTCTAAATATTAACATCATCGTCAACAACTTGGAATCGTTTGAATTCAAAACCTCTCAATTTTCGAAGTCTAATAATTGATTATCATTCGCTCAAAATGAAGTCTGCCAAGCCCCAGTAGGCTAGCGTGGTGGACTATAGCCTAATCACTCTCATTTTGAGAGAAGACCCATGCCAGCAGAAGGACAATGGGTTGATGATGATGATGATTATAAATATAATTTAGGTTTTATTATTATTATAACTCTCTAGAAGGCATTCACTAGGAGAGGCCTACCTCCAACAGTAGCATTCTATATTCCGGCTTGTAAATATGATAATGATGATGATGACACCTATATTATTACAGGGAAAGTAACTGAGTCTATCAATAGTCTCTGTCTATTATTAATAGTGTCTATATTATTAGTCTTAGCTATTTGTCTGTGACCTTGTCACGCCTAAATCACTGGACAGTTTTCGATAAAAATTGGGCCAGGAAAAAGATTGAATCACGGGTTACTTTATGTCTCATAAATAATTAATAGTCCTTTTGGGACTCGAGTTAAAACACAAGTAACAACTTGTAATGTTTAAAACTAAAGCAAAACCACCTTCGGCTTTCAAGTATCTTCTCTCTTTATAAATGTTTCTTATTATGGTGTACAATAAAGATTATTCTATTATATCTTCAACGTTGTCATAGGTAACATACCATCACGTCTGTAAGTAGAGGTTTAAGTACTGATATTTTTAAGTAAACTTTTCAGTAATAAAATAATTGTTTTTGACAGTCCACCAGCGAGAGTAATCCATCAATTACTGATCGACCATCTTCGGAGTCGAAAGAATCTAACCCTTCAGAAGACGAAACATCTTCCGGAGACGCTAAATCTGGTAGCAAGGAGTCCAATGAAAAAGATAACCAAAGAAACTCTAAAGAATCAGGAGCCAGTAGCAGTTCCTATGAGAACAACGGATCTCAAGAGGTTACTAGTAATGCTAGCGATTCTAAAGAAAACAATGGCTCAGTAAGCGGCAGTAATGGGTCTGATGAAAATGAAAGCAAATCTGGTGAAAATAATGGTACATCAGATGAAAGTGATACTAATAAATCCGATGATAGCAACAGCGGGTCTGGAGAGAGTGGTAGTAAGTCTCAGGAAAGTGGTAGTGGATCCCAAGAGAGTGTTAGTAAGTCTAAGGAAAACGACAGTAAATCTAAAGAAGAAACACCAGTTACTGAAAAACCATATACTGATGAAGAAGTTTCTACCACGACAAACTCGGGTCTAGATAATTCTGAAGTCACTGATGATGCGAATATAGAAGTTGAATCTCTGGCTACAGAAAGTCCAAACGAAGAAGTAACTACAAATCTGGAAGACACTAATTCTAATGAGAAACAAGATCATAATTCTGAAGAAGTGAACCTTAATAGCAGTGAGTCTAAAGAAGGGAAAGAAGAAGTAGCCAAAAACCCCGATGACTCTAAGCCAGATGACACCGAATTTGAAACAGAAGATCAGACGAAAGAGGTTACGACATCTTCGCCAGATGTGTCTAACGACTTAGATGGAGGGATACCAGAAAATCCTGATCAAAAAGATGTTATTGGAGATGAAGTAACAAATCAAGACAATATAGAAGTTACAGAAACACCAACTGAAGAACCTGAAGAACAAAAGTGTTCAATTCAAAAGAAGGTAATATTTCAGTTTAATTTGTTTGCTAGAAAAAGCTTAGTCAATTACAACGAGGTCCAATATATTTTTCCATGTAAAAGTCAATCGGAATTAATACAGACTGTGGGGTCTTAATGGGGATGTTATCTTCTCTCAAAGTGAAGGATTAGGCTATAGTCCATCATGTTAGCCAACTGTTGACAAAATTCACACGCCATCGAAAATTTGGATCATTGCCACTAGTACTTACCATTAACAGTTCCATGATGGAACTACTGATGAATATTTTAATCACTAGTTCCATTTTAAAAGAATCTGAAAATAATGGAACTTGTGTTGATTTTTTTCATCACTAGTTCCACAGGTTTTCTCACCATGTTTTCCTTCACGGTGAAGTTTAAGTGAGCGAGTGATAATTCATTTTTAACACGCACATGATTATAAAAAGTCAGAGGTGCGTGCCTTGGATTCAAACTCGATACCTACGACTTGGCAGTCCAATGGTCATATCACTAAGCTATCACTGCTCTTTGGTAATAATATCAACTTCGAATCAAAATAATTGTGTTGGTAAGCTATTCATTAGATATATTTTTTATTCAGGATGAGAATAATAAAGGCGAATTGAATACGAAAGTGGACGACATGGTGGAATTGATGAATAATGTGAGTATTTTCTATATGTAGTACAAACGTTTAGGTATTGTATAACTGTTTAGTTAACACTATAATGTAATGTTAACTTTTATAAATGGTAGTTATAATATAATAGTTAAAAAATAAACACCTTCCGTATTAAGGACCAAGCCATTCAGACCACAAAGCTCAGCCAAACTCAAAACAAATATCCAATTATCTATGTAATACACTAATATTTCTCAGGCGAGGTAACCCTTACTATACCTACCAAACGTCAAATAATTATTATAGTTATGAAATTTTCCATAAATTATGACAATTATCATATCTATTGTGTATTTTTACCCTAATTTTTCTTCGTCGTTTTTACAGGAAAAGTTCTGGACATTTATGGGGAACTTAGGAGCAAAATATCTGGAATCTTTGACGGAGGTAAAGGAAAAATATTATTATAAAATTAAATTATAATTTCGTTATGTATATAAAAAATATCTGCAAAACTAACGCATATACATAAAACAGTTAAAATCTGTTTATCTACAAAATATTGTAGAATTTTAAATATAATATTAACAACGTACCACTACGCCTGTATTACTAGTACTTAATGTACAGCCACACTTCGCCGGTATTAGGTCCCATGCAATAGGGGGCGAGCCTATTGCCATTAATCAGTCCAGACTCAAAGCTGCTACTGAAAATTTCATAGAAAACCCAATAACACTTTGTTCGACCTGGGAACCGAACCCAAGACCAGCAGCAGCGTAGCAGTCACGCTTAGGACCTCTAGTCTAATGAATCAGGCATAATTTTAAATATGTTCTATTTATTTACAGCGAACTAACAAATTCATCAAAGAGGAGATAGCAGCTCAAGTAGAGAAATATTTCTCAGAACACAAGGATGTCGGTGAAGAAATAACTGATACAGATGAAATTAAAACACTAGATAGTAATGACATATCTAACGGCAAACCCAATAGGCATAAATCTAAAGATCAAAGTTCAGTAAATGTTAAAGCCCAAAACATATACGGGAATACAGTAGATAACGATAAAGTTACAAATGTTTACGTCTTCTACGCAAGTAAAAATATGGATAAAATCATAAAGAGTATTAAAAACATCGTAAATGGAAGTAATGGTACTAATATATTTAATTTCGGAGAACACAAGCCGAGGCCCCATAATCATGACAATAAAAATATAGACAGTGTAGACAAGAACCCAGATTTCAATGAAAATTATAAACCAACAGATTTACCTGCAGTTACTGACGAAGTAACAGAACCAAGTAAAGCTAATGAAGATGACGTAATGGATGAAACTAGAACTGATTCAAACGAAAATCTTACTAATTCAACACCTAATGATGAAAACCAAACTGAACCTAGTGACATTACTGAAACGGTAAATAGCAGTACTGTCACTACTGCTTCCAGTGTTGATATTTCAGAAGAAAATGAAAACTATACAGGCAGCACTGATAACTCAAATGACATAACAGTAACTGAATCCGTAACTGAAGTTGTTACCGAGAGTTCTGAAAAGGCTACAGATAGTATTGGAGGCAATACTGCTGAAGAAGCTGGAGACAGTGTTGTTACAGAACAACCAACAGGTTCCTCTGAAATCTCAACCGAAAATTCCCAAAATGAAGACGATAGAGGCAGCACTGATAACTCAAATGACATAACAGTAACTGAATCCGGATCTGAAGTTGTTACCGAGAGTTCTGAAAAGGCTACGGATAGTATTGAAGGCAATACTGCTGAACAAGCTGCAGACAGTGGTGTTACAGAACAACCAACAGGTTCCTCTGAAATTTTAACCGAAAATCCCCAAGAGGAAGTAAGTACAGCTGAAACTATAAATAGTAATGAAGTTACAGGAACCTTCCAAACTACTGAATCAAATATCAATGACGTTACTGACGTCACAACTGAAACATCAAATAACAATAACGTCACACCAGAGAATGTTGGAGATTCTTCTGAAAATAAAGACGCTTCGTTGGTAACGCCAACAAATGAGGACTCAAGCAATCCCATTCCCAATAATTCAGCTGAAAAATCGGACAATCTTATCAGCACTGAGAAGAACGGTTCATTATTAGAATCATCTGTAGAGAAGAAAGACAACTTAGGCGAAGCGTCAGCTGATAATAAAGATGTAACAGAGGTCGTCGGTGTGTCACCTTCTGCTGAGAAGAAAGATTCATCTTTAGAAACATCTGATGATGACAAGAATACTTCTGAGGAGAAAAAAGATTCATCCAATAAGCGATCTGATGAGAAGAAAGAATCTTCTACTGAGGATAAAGACACATCGGCTGAGAAGAAACCATCAGAAGAACCATCGGTTGAGAAGACAGACTCTGTATTAGAGTCTTCTGGAGAGAAAAAAGATACAGCAGCAGAAGCGTCGGCTGAGAAGAAAGAATCGTCGGTAGAATCTTCTGCAGAGAAGAAAGATACATTGGCAGAGGAATCAACTGAGCAGAAAGATTCAGAGTCATCCGGAGAGAAGAAAGGTACATCGTTAGACTCTTCTGGTGAGAAGAAAGATATACCTACTCAGGAGGTAAATTCTTCCAATGAGAATAAAGAAACTTCGTCTGAAAAGAAAAATACATCGGGAGAAGCTTCTACAGACAAGAAAGATACATCAGTAGAAACGTCAGGAGAGAAGAAAGATTCTTCTGGTGAGAATAAAGAAACATCGGCTGAAAATAAGGATACATTAAGAGAACCCTCCGCTGAGAAAAAAGAAAGATCAGGAGAAGAATCAGCTGAGAAGAAAGGCTCATCGTTAGAGTCTTCTGGTGAGAAGAAAGATAGATCCGGAGAAATATCTACTGAGAAAAAAGATTCGTCATTAGAATTATCTGATAATAAGAAAGGTACATCGGCTGAGAAGAATAATCCATCCTTAGATTCATCTGAGAAGAAAGATACCTCTGTTGACAACAACAATTCTTCTTCCAAAAAAAAAACAAAACAAAACGGCAAAACGAGGCTTCCAGAGAATAATCTTTAAAGAAAGAGTAAGACTGACTAAGGTGTCTAAATAAAAAGTTTTCTTTCTTAAAAAAAAATAACTTCGGCGGGCGTCGCCCTAAAAAAACGAACCTTTGAAAGTTGTCCTAGAACGCCAAAATTTATATTATTTTTAGCAAATTACTTATGGGCCTACCAATACATTTTAGTTTCATAAGCCATAGAAAATGCGCCAAAATACGTCCTACATAATTCAGTACTGAAAACTAGAATCTTTGGTCAAAAATCGTTTGTGTAAACTATTTAGTAGTCCGTCATGAAAACTGTAAAGTTTATTATGTCGCAATTTCTATAGCCATGAACCTAGAACGTGTTAATTAATAGACCTACAAACTTGGAAAAAGTAATTGAATTTGAAAACTCCGATAAAACATTCCAAAATTGACGCCTTCTGTCGAATAATACTACATATCAAGGCGTCACAAACTCACAAGTTAGAGCATTGTATAAGTTTTAAGTTTGATATAAGACTGTTGTAAGATCTTTAAAAATAAAACTTCTATCGAATTCATGGTATACTTTTTTCCAATGATGGATTTCTTCTCCATAAGTTCATTATTCTCCCAAGTGACGACCACAACCTCTCTGCCAACAGTGTATCGAAGAAGAAGAGATATTTAAGAGTTAAGAAAAAATACAAATGTTTATATTTAAACACATTTTTATTAGGACTAAATAACAAAGTTCTGATCCTATGGCACAATAGAGATGGAAATATTTCGATTCAGACTTATATTAGACTAAATTCGTTTGTAAAACGCAATGTCAGACATTTTTGACAACCAAACAATTTTATCTGTTATAGTATGTATGGATTCGACAACAGAAGTCTTTAAAAACGTAACATTAACAAACCGTCACGCCTTCAGATCGCCGGTATGTTTACACCCCATGTTACGGGCGAGCCTATTTCCATTTACCGGGCACAAATTTGGTCTGAGCTGCTACTAAGAATTTCATAGAAAAACACACTAAAGTTGAGGCAGTCAAAAATTAAGGAAACACTTAAAACAGCCGTTGAAACCCGGCTAAAAAAATATTCGAATAATGTCTGACATAGAGTTTTGAAGTAACACAATAGATGGCAGTTAATTAAAAAATTATACTTAAACGTTACAAAAAAATAAGCTATGAAATTTACAATTTCTAACATACAATATTTTAAGTAGATATTGTAGGGTTAGTTAAGAACATTATACCAATAATTTCATATTACTTTCATTTATAATTGAAGCGGCGGTAGCCTAATGGCTAGGGCGTTGGACTTGCGATCATATGGTTGCCGGTTCGAACCCCAACCATTGCACCACCGACGTGAACCCACTCGTAACACAAGCATTTAGCTTAGCACGAGGGGTTAACAAGAATACTAGTAATGCGAGACCCACATTGCTAGTAAGCTTTTTTTTTATAAGAAAAAAAATGTTTTATACAGAATGCCAATTTTGTCACTTGTGCCCGTTTAAAGGGTGATTCTACTCGTCATACAGTCGTCGGATCGACGGGTGGAAGGGACATCGACACACAAATGCTTGCCATGCATTCAGAACATTATTCTGAACCTTGGAAATTTATCGTCGGTTGTTTTTTTTAGGTCAGTCGTTCTATACACACATTGACCGTGTAGGTATTACTTTTGTAGGCTTAATAGGCTTATTTTTTAATTTAGTGCCGTGATAGCCTTGTGATATGACCATTGGACTGCCAAGTCAAAGGTCTCGAGTTCGAATCCAGGGCAAGCACCTCTGTCTTTTCGAAGTCATGTGCGTATTAATAATTAATTATCACGCACTTAAACGGTAAAGGAAAACACCGTGAGGAAATCTGCATGCCTGAGAGATTTTCTTGACTGCATGTGAAGTCTGCCAACCCGCAGTAGGCTAGCGTGGTGGACTATTGCCTAATCCCTCTCGTTCTGAGAGGAGACCCGTGCCCAGCAGTGGGACAATGTAATGGTTTGATGATGATTCTTTTATAAATAAGCGACGAAAAATATCAACGCATCATCCAGAATCATGAACTAAATACATGGTAAGCATTTGTGCGTCGATAAATCTTCCACCCTGTATTCTAAATAGTTAAGTTATTTTGTATTTATTGAGGCTCTCACTGGAGGAGGCTTACCCTAAGAGATAAAAATAAAACATTCGGATAAAGCGATTTGATGACAAGTGATCGCCTTTAGTTACTTACGTTATAGATAAATGAGGGATGCTGATAATTTACTGAAACATTTCCAATATAATAAAAATAGTATGTTAGAAACTATAAATTGTATTTTATCTAGACTTATCAATAAAAAAAATACATATTGTCTGGTATTATGCGCCTATTGTAAAAAAAAATATACTATATAGTTTTTTTTTACTAACAAGCGTGTTTAGTAAAACTATATCCCGATTCATGAAACATTATAAACATCACACTGTAATTCTCGAAGGGTTAAGCAGAGGTGTACTAATGTATATCCCCAGTTTGCCGATATGTTTAAGTCCCATGTAATGGGGAGCGAGCCTATTGCCATTAACCGGGCACTGCTACTGAGAATTTTCATAGAAAATCCCAATAACACTTTTCTCGACCCGGGTATCGAACCCAGGCCCTCCAACGTAGCAGTCGAACTAGACTAATGAGGCAGTTTATGACATACCATCACGCCTGTATTACTATACGAGTTAGGTAAAGATATATAGAGTCCAGTATAAGTTGACCTCATACTGTACAGAAAGCCCATACAATGCGAGGCCAGCCTATACTAGATTTGTATATCTCGATGTGTACCCGTGTGTACACCTTTAATTCCCCGGAACGTTTGAGGTATCATGTAAAAACGAGCTGCTACTAAAGAAAATCCCAATAAAACTACCTGGGAATCGAACCCAGTGCCTCTGACTCCAAAACCAATTATAGACAGTTATGTATACTATATCTTATAATATATCCCATATGGATATAATAAGATTTCAGTATCTAAAAAATAAGAATTCGATATTATTGCGTTGAAATTCCTATTGTAAATAAATTCGTAAAATAAGGTATCATAAAAATACTTTTATAAACTATATTAATAATAAATCTTAACAAAAAAAGGCGTAAATGATTATAGCCTCAATGTCAATTACGCCCTTTTAACAACATACTAAGTGATTATATTTCATAAATTAAAAGGATTATTTTAAATATGTATTAGCTTTTATAGTCCGCCATATTGGATTTAGAATGACGTCACTTAACTAACCATGCATTGTCATCCAAACTAGATGTGTATGCAAAATTTCAGCTCAAAAGTTTCAGGATAACTGTTTTAAAATTTATTTGTAAGATTTGACCTGAACAAAAATACATTGCAAGTTAAGTAAAAGCTTGTATAATATTAAAAAAAACGTAAAAATAAGAAAAATCGTTTCGAAACAGTAGAAAAATTAAAAGAAATTAAAATTTCTTTTTATAATAACCGTTTACGTCGAGTAATGTAACGCTTTCTATGAATGAGAAGAGAGTGAGTGAAATAGCTTGCGACGACCGCGCTCCTCAGATTGCGCAAACGATGTTTTTATCGTAAAATCGACTACTGCGCAGCGACTTACGAATAACTTCAGAGAGTTGCTGTTACATTACCCGTGGACTACCAAAATTTTATTTTAGGCAAGACAATATTTTTGTTGTTTGAAGGCAAGTTTTTTTGTTGACGTGCACTAGGACAGGCCTATATCCAACAGTGGACGAATATACGCTGATATTTCATTTTTTAAATTAACTCAAAATGAGATAAAAACTTGATACATTTTCATTAACATATAAACATGAAAACCGATCATTAATTTAATAAAAAAAAATAAGAAATTATAACTTTCTTTCTCAGAAATAGAGCAATATACAGGAATATTCGTAAAGTCCAACGGAAAAAAAGTTTCAATAGTATTTATAAAATTTAAAAAAAAAACATCTGTAGACAAATAACTATTACCATATCCAGGTTCTATGTTAACTCTACGAATAACCTTGTTGTATAGTTATTGTATATTTCAACCACCAAATATAAAATATAGTATTGAAAATATAAATATAACAGATTTTTATATATAAATATATCCCATCCCAATAAATAAAATTTCAATAAACATATTGATCTGTAAATAAATTTAACAAATTAATTTATCATAATTAATTTTATAAAATTAACTAGGTACATGATTGCTCTAGCAAATTTGATTTATCGAAATTTTAGGACAATAATTCATTTGACAAAAATGAAAGTTTTTTTCAAATGTCTTCTTTAAAAGCTCAGCTCTTGTCGGGTAGCAATTGAACCCTATATCCTCTCTCTTACGACTCAATTTATACTTTCTCAGAAAGTATTCGACCCAAAATTTAATTCTCTCCTGTTTCACTACCTCCGGCTAAGCACTATCTACCAGATATATTCAAAATCGGAACGGAATTTGTATGTATTTAACTGTCAGATAATTTATCGGCAGATAATTTTTAAGGCGGTGAAACAAGCCCTTTAAATATCACAAAATTTATGCAACATTAAAATAATCATTCTCAAAATGGGTATCAAGAGAGCTGATCAAACGAAATTTCTTTACAAAAATCCATTCGAAAATTTTATTGAGGAATTATCTTTATAATTTATATAACAACATTGTAGAAATACATTATGTGTAATTAGAGTTTCGTTCTAATGTTACTTTAACCCAAATATAGATTTTATTAACTTAAAAACTAGAGTGTTGACGAAACTAGATGGTAGGTAAGCAAGATTAGGTGATTTATCCAATCCCTTCTTACATTCGATACCTCACCGCCCATCCCCCCTTTCGCTGTAGCGTTTGTTGATAAACACGCTTACTCACACAATTAAAATACGTGCCGCCTGGTAAGCGTCAACCTCCGCCTATAGACGACAGCAACACCAGTGGTATCACTCGCATTTGCACGCAGTAAATGGCAAAATATTCACAAAGATATGAATTTTCTAATTAAAGAAAATTTCTAGTGAAAGAATAAATCGATCTCAGGCAGGGTTTGAACCTGCGTCTCTCTGGTTAAATACACCAGACGCTTGTGCCAACTAAACTACCGAGACCACTGCCTGTGATGTCGAATTTCTGTCAAAATATGTTTGAAAAAATAATAATACCTACCTATTGTACAGTCGCCGCCAGGTTATACAAAACTGTCAAATTTCTCCATGATTGATTGATGATTTTTATTTTAAACCTTAAAATGTTGATTAAGTTTAAAAACAACTGAGAAAAATTGACATTTTGTAGTAACTTGATCTAACAAATCAATTATTTCATTTGAAACTCACCATAAAGACAGATTAACCGCCCGCAATATTATAGAGAAATTACTTGTGTAGCAGTAAGTTTTTTAAAAGAAAAAGAAAGAAATAGTAATGTCTTCAATAGATGCTGACGTCACCTGAAGACGTAAAATGTGGAAGAGAAATTCGACATCACAGGCAGTGGCCTCGGTAGCTTAGTTGGTAAAGCGTTTGGTGTACTTAAGAGGATAGTATCCGCTCCGCGCTCCATACAAACGTAGTTTGGTCTTATCTTGAATATTAACAAATGAAAGTCTTTGGAATTTTGCAGTAACAATCTTATCATTAAAATACGTGTTCCTGTAGTATACAATTTCATTTCAATATACGGTTAAAAAGTTACACGAGATCAAAGATTGGCAATTTTCGTTGAAAAACGGCCCAACTTTATGCTAGTATTTCTCGACAATGTATCAAAACAGAAACATTCTGATTCGAAAGAAACCCAGATAATATAGTGAATATATTTTTACAAGATTTTTTTTTACGTATTAACAATATTATGGGAGTAATCTCCAAATTCGGAACATAAGAAATACGCGTGAAAATGTTGTTGTTTCTCCTCTCGGGCACGCGTTCGCATCGCGAGGGATAGAGACAGCGACAACTGTGCAACATTGTTGCGTTCGCGAGGGACACTCCTCTTAACCAGAGAGACGCAGGTTCAAACCATGCCTGAGACCGAATTTCTTTCACTAGAAAATTCCTATCTTTGTATCCATACATTGTTTTTCGTAAAGAAATGCTATCTGATATATTGCATATTAACCAAAAAGTTTCCTACGAATCCTAGCAACGCCAACACTATTACAACTAAGATATACTTATTTATCGTTGATCCTAAGTTCGGCCAGCTCCTGCTCCTCATCCACCTCGTCTTCATCATCAGAACCGTGGACTGACGCGGCCGGGGTTGTACCTCCTGTAAGAACAGTCCACGTTTAATTTTCAAGGTCTTCACAGTATTCAGCAAATTAGAAGGGCTTAGATCAAGTAAATATACAAGGTCGTGTACCTATATTTTTTTTAGGTAAAGAATCTATGTAAAAAATTACAAAACTGTATCTTGAAAAATGTCATAGTTATAAGCTTGCTATGTTATCTGGCGAGTGACGGGGTTATTTTACCCCCCCCCCCCCCACCGCTCTACTGTGCGCCCGCGCATTGTGCCGCTATGACCAGTGTACCGCGACCTGTGTCGTGCGCGTATGATTGCGGATAGGTACTTACTACCTATATAGGTACTTAAAATTGTCAATTAAGATACATTTTATTATTTTGTATATATTTAGAATGCTATATATTTCTTTCTTTGCTACACAGTGTGGTCTTATCCCACATGACTATTTTCGCCACACAAAAGTACAACCGTGCTTAAATCAAGTGCTTCTCACGTGCATTTTCAACCAATTCCTAGTGTATTTAAACAAACGTGCCGAATTCCACTAATTACTTGTTTTGCCTTCAAAATGTAATTTCAAATATTGTCATAATAATGTCCATCATCACTACATAGTATAAAACAAAGTCGCTTTCTCTGTCCCTATGTCCCTTTGTATGCTTAAATCTTTGAAACTACGCAACGGATTTTGATGCGGTTTTTTTTAATAGATAGAGTGATTCAAGAGGAAGGTTTATATGTATAATACATACATATTTTAGTATAGAAAAGCCGAGAAACTACGCGGGCGAAGCCGTGGGCGGGAAGCTATATACAATATAAAAAAAAAGTTTGTTTGAACATGCTTGTCTCGAAAACTCTGAACTACCAATCAGCTGTGAAAAAATCTTTTTGCCATAACTAGCTTATGAAACTGCGGCTGAAGCTTTAATATCATTATTAACATCTGGAATTCCAACTTTATATCAATGACATAAAGGTCTTCATGAGATGGGATAACTATAATATGTTTTTTGGCTGAATAACTCTATTTTAATGATGTTTATATTGTTTGAATTGTATACACATCAAGATATCACTAACCAATATAAGCTGAACTCGCGTTGTATAGGATTCCCGAACATAAAGAGGGCCATCTTATACTGGAGATCTATAGCTTCTATGTAGGCATGTGTACTCACTACCAAACTACAAAAAAAAACTACCACAATACAATTTTTTCAGTGAGAAACCTTTCTAACGTCCCTCCAAACTGTGACCAGAAATCAGACCGCGTTAAACCAAGATTCAGGGCTGCCATAGTTTCCATTTGCCCCGGATTCACGGGAATTTTTAGGCTGGCAACCAACACGCCATCTGTCAACACCGTTTATCCTATTATAGGCGCTATCACTTTGAAATAAGGTCGTTATTTCTATGGATAACGCATAACAGTGCTTGACAGAGAACGTTTAAGGTTGCCAGGTAATAGTTAACTTTACAAATCACGATTGAAACCGTTGTAGTGGGGTTGCCAGATAATATATTGGTATATCGTTTTGTGTTGTACCTATCGATGGTAGGGCACCAACCAAATGTATACGCAACCATCTTGGAATTATATTCTATAAGATAAATAAATTAATATTGAATTTAGTTCACTATTAATGAATATATCACAAAAAAAAATCGTCGAATTGATAACGTATTTCTTGAAGTCGGTAAAACACTGATTGCTGCTTTTAATAAATTTTGTTGACATCTTAGTGCAGTAGAAAACTTCGACCGAAATTCTCCATAGAAAATATATAAATATCTACTCAAAACTCACACCCCTATTTCTACATACGAGTATCACAACTGGCAGCCCTGAATTCCAACCTAACCTAGTTCTCGGTGACGTCAGCGCAATCTTGAAGTTTCGCGATCAGTTGATCGATTTGTTCGGCCACCGCTTCGTTCAGAGGCTCCAAGAAATTCTCGTTCGGCGTTCGGTAATGTTCGTGCTCAGATTCGGTAAAGCTCGGCTTTTCGAAGCTAATCTCGAGACCTTGGTCGCTACCGTCGTCAGTTATATCAAGAATTTCCAACGACTTTTGCAGGTTTATTAAGTTTTTCTTTTGCACGTCGATATTGCTGTCTCCGTTTGTTTGTACTTGTTCGTCTTTTGTCTCTTTCTCGTGCGATGGTTGGCGTTCGCGACGCACTGTGGTTGATGTTAATTTTTTTTTTTTAAATTGATATTTGAGGTTTTTAAAATACCTCGGTACGAACTCTAATGCCGAGATATTTTGGGCAATACAAATAATTGTATTCCCTGAAGGGTTAGGCAAAGGTGTACTAATGTACACCCACATATCGCCGATATGTTTAGGTCCCATGTAATAGGGGGCGAGCCAATTGTCCATCTCTAAATATAAAAGGTGTAGTGATAGCCTAGTGATATGACCATTGGACTGTCAAGTCAAAGGTCTCGAGTTCGAATCCAAGGCACGCACCTCTGTCATTCCGAAGTAATGTGCGTATTAAATCATTAATTATCACGCGCTTAAACGGTGAAGGAAAACATCGTGAGGAAACCTGCATGCCTGAGAGATTCTCTTGACGGCGTGTGAAGTCTGCCAACCCGCAGTAAGCTAGCGTGGTGGAATATAGCCTAATCACTCTCAGTGGGACAATGTAATGGGTTGATAATGATGGCAAATACACAGGAACGAAATTATTAATTAATGCTGTACTTACTAGAATGGGTAGGACTTGGTGGTTCGGAGATCGGTCGAGGGTAGTTGAATCTCTTGCCCAGTTCCTGGTCCATATGATCTACGTAGTCTGGATACACGATCTTCAACGCTTCGGCTCGCGCTTGACGATAGTACTGGGAAAAAGAAGGTAATTATAAGGTTTAAGGTTTAAGAACTTTATTTTCTCAGAAATAAATACATTTCCCGTACATATGAGAAAACAATATTTCTAAATAAGTTAAGTTAGGGCGACGAGACAGTTCATGTCGAAATTATAAAAAGAAAAAGTTTAACTATTTTAACATAACAACATAACATATCATACCATCACGCCTATAGTCCCCGAAGGGTTAGGCAGAGGCGTACTAATGTACACCCACATTTCGCCGGTATGTTTAGGTCCCATGTAATAGGGGGCGAGCCTATTGCCATTAACCGGGCACAAATCCAGACTCCGAGCTGCTACTGAGATTTCATGGAAAAACCCAATAACACTTTGCTCGACCTGGGGATCGAACCTAGGACCTCTAGCGTAGCAGTCGCGCTTAGGACCACTAGACTAATGAGGCAGTCAACTATTTTAAATCCTCAAAAATGTGTTTTTTTAAAGCTTTTTACTTTTGGTCTTTTACATGTTTAGGCAATGTATTGTAAAGCTGTGCTCCTTCATACAGTATAGTACTTTTCCCGTAGTTTGTCCGAGGGGCCTGAAGGGCTATATTATTTGCTTGTCTATAGGCCGACCGTTTAACTCGCGTATCGCCTGCGCGGTAAGAAGGGAGCGGTGGCGGGTAACGCTACACACGGAGTCAATAATCCAAAGATTTATCTCGAGATAGACATTATTGGTAAAGAATAAAATAATAAGTATATTTTTACCCATCCGCTAACATCCCCCCCCGCTCCCTTCTTACCGCGCAGGCGATACGCGAGTTAAACGGACGGCCTATAGTTCTGTACCTTTTTTGAGTGCATGATTTTTTGGAAAAAGTGATTTGTGTATGTATGTTTTTATTAAAAAAAAATTGTGTACAAGTAAACATACTTATAACGATTTGTACACCTTATATGACTGACGATAGTCGTTAGTTTAGTGGTCCCAACCGCGACTGCTACGCTAGAGGTCTTGGGTTTGATTCCCAAGTCGATCAAAGTGTTATGGAATGGTATGTGTGTAATAAATTAAAAAAAGCCCGACAATTGCATTGTATCTCGACCGATTTTCATCAAACATAGCTAAAATACTCCCAACTAATTCACCTTTCAAACAAAATAAACAAAATCAAAATCGTTTCATCCGATCGGGAGCTACGATGCCATAGACAGACACACACACAGACACGTCATACTTATGACATCCCATCGTTTTTGCGTCAGGGGTTCAAAAGAAATGAGTTTAATTTTAAAAATATGTTTTTTAGTCCTTCAGCCACAGCCGTTGTGATTGGCCAATCCTTAATTATTTTTATAATTTATTTAATATTATTATTTAATTATTTTTTTTATTGTTTTCTGATATTTAAATAATATGACAAATACTATATACTTGCCTCAACTGTATTTTTTTAAATTGTCATTATTTCATTTTCTCTGTTTGTCTGCATATGAAAATGTTATGTACAGTCGCCAGCATATCAGGTTATCCAAAACTGACAAATTTCTCCAAATTACTTTAAACCTTAAAATATTGATTACATACATACATACACTCACGCCTTTTTCCCATAGGGGTAGGCAGAAACTACAGAACGCTATCTGCTACGATTCTTGCATACCTCTTTTGCTTCGTCCACATTCATACATCTTGTCATACACATGCGCCGGTTGCGGGTACGAAAAAAAATATTGATTATTAAGTTCAAAATCAACTAAGAAAATTTGACATTTTGTGGAAAGTTGATGTGCCGACGACCGTACACCTATAATTAGTATATACATTGTATTTGCTGTTGGTGTACTTTTTGAATAAATAAATAGATTGTTTACGTCATAAAATATACTTACAATACCGAGATTCCTCCAGTCGAGAAGATCTGACAACCTTTCAGTTCTGTTCCGTTGAATGATACGCTGTCGCCGCGTTAGTCTGCGCAAAACGAAAAAAAATTCTTCATTTCATCATCATTTTTTTTCAATCTCATTTATTCATTGCGAATATGGGTATTACAAAACATGTTACGGGAGAGGATAGTACCACCATATTCCATGCAACATAATTAAATACCACTTAAATATACAGTATAGAATCAATTATAACAAAATTATTATATTTAAATTATTGATAGGCCATTAATGTTATATGTCAAATTATTACACAGATATTACAATTAAAGTTCCGGGATTTCAGGGGAGGAATTATCCACTCAATGTTACTTCCTTTCTCGGTTAGGCAGAGGTATACTAATATACACCCACAGTTCGGTATGTTTAGGTCCCATATAGGTAATAGGGGGCGAGCCTATTGCCATTAACCGGGCACAAATCCAGACTCCGAGGTGCTACTGAGAATTTCATAGAAAAACTCAATAACACTTTGCTCGACCTGGGAATCGAACTCAGGACCTCGAGCATAGCAGTCGCGCTTAGGGCCAATAGACTGACGACGCAGTCAGTGGGAACATTATAGGCTGATCATTTTATTTATGTATAATGTAAATGTCACAGTAATTCCATGTTTTTAAACGGCGGTAGCCTAATGGCTAGGGCTTCGGACCACATGATCCCAATCATGTGGTTGTCGGTTCGAAACCCACCCATTGCACTACAGACATGAACCCACTCGTAACACAAGCATTTCGCTTAGCACGAGTGGTTAACAAGAATACTCGTAATGTGCCACCCACATTGTTTTTGAAAAATATAGTTCTCGCAGGATAAAACCATATACATTCTCAATACTCAATACTCAATATATTTATTGCACTCCACAATGTTAACAGGTGTTACACAGTAATTTAGTAGGTATCAATCATGGACCCTGTCGGGCACGGCAATTTAGGAGAGAGGAGGAAGGCATTCTATTTTTATATTTGTTATACGTACTACTTTTTTTTAGTTTTTTTTTTTTTTTTTAATTATGTTCTTAATTATGATTTTTTTATAGTTATTGTTTTGTATATACTATTTATATACCGTTTATTTTATTAGCATATTGTATCAATATACCTAGTAAGATTTATATAATTATGTATTTATTATTATATATTTAAACATATTTATAAAGTTATTTATTTGTATAGTTTGTTTTGAATATATTGTTGTTGTTAGACTTAAATGAAGGTAGTCTTCTTTGTTACTGAAGCTAATTTTATTTGTCATGGTTTTTTATTTAGGTATTCGCTTATGTCGTAGTAACTCTTTTTTAATAGCATTTCCTTTAATTTCTTTATAAATATACTATCTTTTTGTTCATTTTTAATTATTTGTGGTAGATTATTATATATTTTTATTGACATAACGAAGGGACTGGTTGAATGCATTTTTAGCCGAGAGTTTGGTAAGTTTAGTCTGTCTTTATGTCTTAATGAGTATGGTAGATGTTTGTCTTCTTGTGTAGTGTAAAACTCGTTGTGTTTTCTTACAAATTTGCATGATTCTAGGATATATATACAAGGTAGAGTTAAGATGTTTAGGCGTTGGAAGTGGGGTTTGCAGCTATCTGTATCTTCTATATTAACGAGAATACGCATGAGTTTTTTTTGTAAGGTAAAAAGAGAAGGTGCGTCTGTACTATTCCCCCACAGTATTACGCCGTAGCTTAGCCACGAATAGGCATAGGCATAATATGTGACTAGTGCAGTTTCTAAATTAGTTGCCTTTTTGACTTCCCGGAGGGCATATGAAAATTGTGAAAGTTTTGACTTAATTTTTTTAACGTGTGATTTCCAATTTATGTTCTTATCTATATTTAATCCAAGTAGCGTAAAGTCTTTAACTATTTCTAATTTATTGTTATTGAATATGAAATTTAATTCCAAAGAGGTCTTTTGATATGGGTGGAAGGTTATTAATTTAGTTTTTGTATAATTAATTTCTAGGTTGTGTTGGTTCATCCAGGTAAGTGTATTATTAAGTAGAGTAGTTAGTTTATTATTTATATTTATATTATTTTTGCACGAGATTAAAAGGGAGATATCGTCGGCGAACAAAACACAAGGACCCTGTATATGTTTAGGTAAATCATTGATGTAGATGAGAAACAAGAGACAGCCAATAACACTACCTTGTGGGATTGAGGCATTTATGACTTCTGAGTCTGAGCGAAAGTTTTTTATTTCTTTTGTGCTTTGATTGAAAAATTCAATTTCTACTTGATGCTCTCTATTTTTTAAGTATGACGTAAACCATTCGTGTGCTTTGCCACGAATCCCTATTCCGTGTAATTTATTTAGTAGAATATTAAACTGAACTTTATCGTAAGCTTTAGTCATGTCTAATAAAACACCTATTGCATATTGTTTGTTATTAATAATATTTAGAGCCTCCTGTATATATTTATAGACAGCTAGGGTCGTGGATCGGCTTTTACGAAATCCGTTTTGGGATTCATTAAATACATTGTATTTTTCACAGAAAGAATAAACACGGTTACACATGGCTTTTTCGAAGATCTTTGAGGCTGTAGGTAGAAGGGCTATGGGGCGGTAGTTGTTGGGATCTGTTCTTGTATTTTTTTTGTATATAGGTTTAATAATTGCTTTTTTTAGTAGGTCAGGGAACACTCCTTCTTCAAAAGACTGGTTAATTAGTAGATAGAATGGTAGGGTTAGTTCTTCTGCACACTGTTTAATCAAGAGAGGTGGAAGCTCATCAATACCGTGGCTTTTTTTGCTTTTTAAGCTTTTTAGTAGCTTATTTACTTCCCAAGCATCAATGGGGCTTAGAAACATAGTGTTTTCCGTCGGTGACAGTACAGGAGTAACGTTCGGGTTAACGCTTGAGCTTTGTGAGGGACTGGTCTGTCCGATGGACGCAAAAAACTTATTAAAAATGTTGGCTACTTGTATAGGTTCAGATGACGTAATATTGTTTATTTTTAGCTCTATATTATGTTTTTCACTTTTTATTTTCTTATTTGTTTGTTCATTAATTACACTCCACATGGTTTTAACTTTATTATTAGATTTTTTTATTTTATTTATGTAGTGTAGTTTTTTTGAAGCAGTAACAGATTTTTTTAATATTTTTTCATATTTTTTATAATATTCCGCGAGTACAGGGTTAGTGGTTTTTAGTGTGAGAATTTTTAACAGTCTTTTGTTTTTGCAAGAAAGTTTTATCCCTTTTGTAAGCCAGATTTTTTTATATTTAGTTTTTAATTTAATATTTTGGATTGGCATGCATTGGTTAAGCGTTTCTGTGAGTATTTTATTGAAGATATTATAGTTTTCGTTAATATTTTTGTCTACTGCTATTAATTCGGACCATTTTTGTTTATTTAATATATGTTTAAATTTTAATATGTTCTTATTGTTGATTAATCTTTTCTTTACGTGCCACAAAGTTTTGTTGTTTGGATGTTCTACTTTAGTATGTATAATTGTCCCATTGCACATTTGCGCACTTACTTGGTAAAATCGAACATATATTGCGCTAGTTGTTGGACGGAGCCCTCCAGAGATATGTACCGGCGGTCCACCACGTAGATACCGTACGACATGGGATCAGCAATGTGTTCTTGCATGAAGCAACCAAATCCTGGAACAAAATCACTCATGAAAATGCAGGATTAGAAATTTTTCGCTAGTCATAAAAGTAGGAAAAGTCTTATTCTTCTTAAATTATACTTTGGCCATTATGTGAACCGTTTTTTGACAGATGGAACTAGTGATTGCAGGAACGTAACAATGCGATTATCGACCCGATTATTGAAACTTTGATTACTGTCTAGTAGTGATTATCGATTGTTAGGTTATCGAATCGAAAATGGTGCAACGACGACCAATAATAAATAAATATGTATAATATTCATCTGATTGTATAAATTTTTGTATAATATTCATTTTCCATCCATTTATTTTCAAAAATATTGTTTAATTTATATTTTATTGATATTAGAGTGGATGCCATTTTCCATTACTGATTTAATGTCATTGTTCAGAATGATTGCAGCGAATACATTCGATTGCATCACTAGACACGGTAGAATGTGGTAGAATGTAACTTAATTTAATACGCTTAACAATAATCTTTTTTTTTTAATCCGTTACTATAATGGTATTATAATGTCTGCAAGGAATCATAATTAAGATAATTGAATAACATAAGGTAGATAATACATTTATTTTGTTATGCATTTCAAAGTTAACTTTTACGTAATCTGGAACACCTAAGGCAGTCTAAAGCATCTGTCAAAAAACGGTTCACATAATGGACAAAGTATAATCAAGAGATTTGCAGTGATGCTAAGGATGGCCCATGTGAACGTTTTCTTAGAAAAGTCACGCCAGTCATCATGTCATAAAAGTCGGAAAAATCATATTCTTCTAAAATTACTGAGAGGTTCGTGGTGATGCTCAAGATGACCCATGAGAACGTTTGCTAAGGGGCTGTCCATTAATCACGTGAGGCTTGAAAGGGGGGGGGGGAGGGGCCTATGAAAAATCACGAAATATCACAAGGGGGGTGTAGTCATATCACTGTATTTATTTGTTCGACAAACGCGCTGCAAATTAAAAAAAAAATTTAAGATTCTTTGTAGGTAAAAATACACGTGATATAGGGGGTAGGGGGTGGGGGCAGTCTTAAACCTCATCATGTATCACCAAGGGGGAGGGGGGGTAGAAAAATGCCAAAAAAACATCACGTGATTAATGGACGGCCCCTAAGAAAAGTCACACCAGTCATAAAAGTAATATTCTTCTAAAATGACGCGAGATTTTCTGGTGATGATGTGGATGACCCATGAGAAGGTTTGCTTCGAAAAGTCACACCAGTCATAAAAGTCGGAAAAGTCGAAGAAGTCATATTCTTCTAAAATTACCTGAGAGGTTCGTGGTGATACTGGGGATGCCCATGACGGTACACTCAGCGGGGGTATAGCCCCACGGCTCGTAGTACGAGGGAAACACCCCCAAGTGACAACCTCTGACGAACTCCTCGTAATCCAAACCGAATAGAGGATTTGTGGAAGTTAAGAATTCTGGATGGAATATCACCTGAAAAAGAAAATGACAATATTATTGCAAGCACTGACTGCTGTCTCCGAGCAACCATCGACATCCGGTCTCGAGGGGGAGTGATGTAGCGACATCTAGCGCGCTACATAGCAAGAGCAAATCCTGAATCGCGCAAGTAAAGTTTACCGCGCGACTAGAGTATATACAACCGCCTGACATCAACCGTCGGGCCGTAACCCAAAAGGCAAAAACACCTGCCTGGTTGGAGGATCCTTCCTTTGGTTGGAGAGGCAACATACCTCGCCTCTCTACACCTGTATTCCCCGAAATGTTAGGCAAAATTGTACTAATGTACACCCACTGTGCGCCAGTATGTTTAGGTCCCATGTAATAGGGGGCGAGCCTATTGCCATTAACCGTGCACAAATCCAGACTCCGAGCTGCTACTGGGAATTTCACAGAAAACCCCAATAACACTTTGCTCGACCTGGGGATGGAACCCAGGACCTCTGTAGCATAGCAGTGACCTAAACATACCGGCGAAATGTGGATGTAAATTAGTACACCTCTGCCTAACTCTACGGGGAATACAGGGTGATGGTATGATGGTATAAATAATGTTAACATTATTATTGCTTAACGGCAGAATATTTGGTGATGTAATACTACCACCCCAGACAAACTTAGCACTATAGATTTATCACAAAAAACTCACCTTGACTTTGTCGTTCACTGTATTGAACAGTTCACATCTTCGAATAGAGTTCAGTACAGGATCGCTCCAATCGTCCACCTATAAAAAAACCATAATATATAGCTGATGTCCAAATGTACAGTCGCCAGCAGGTTAAGGTATACAAAACTGTCAAATTTCTCCAAATGATTTCAAACCTTAAAATGTTAAAGATAAAGTTCAAAATCAACTCAGAGAATTTGACATTTTGTGGTTACTTGATGTGCTGGCCGCCGTACCCTTAAGGGACTCGTGGTGAATAACTTATTTAGATGCGGCGGTAGCCTAATGGCTAGGGCGTCGGACTTGCGATCATGTGGTTGCCGGTTCGAAACCCACCCATTACACTACCGCCGTGAACCCACTCGTAACACAAGCATTTAGCTTAGCACGAGGGGTTAACAAGAATACTGTTGGGGTAAACAAGAGTAATATGCGACCCACATTACTTTAGTACAACACAGTACTTTTGTAGAACACATTACTTTTGTGAGACACAGTAAGTTTTTCAGAAGAAAAAAAAATACGCCTTTCAACTGATCTCCAAGGTTAAACTCCGCCTGCGACCATTTTTAAAAACGGGACGCTATTACTAAGACTCCGCTGTCTGTCTGTCTGTCTGTCTGTCTGTCTGTCTGTCTGCCTGTCTATCCGTCTGTCACCAGGCTGTATCACATGAACCGTGATAGTTAGACAGTGAAATTCACAGATGATGTATTTCTGTTGCCAACAAATACTAAGAAACAGAAAAAAATATATAAGTGGGGCTCCCATACAACAGCCATGTTTTTTTTGCCGTTTTTATAGATAATGGTACAGTCGCCAGCAGGTCAAGGTATACAAAACTGTCAAATTTCTCCAAATGATTTTAAACCTTAAATTGTTGAAGATAAAGTTCAAAATTAACTGAGAAAATTTGACATTTTGTGGTAACTTGATGTGCTGGCCATCGTGCATCAGTTTGCCAGCGTGGCGGACCAGTCTAACCCTAGCCCCTCTCACTCTGAGAGGAGATCCGTGCCCAACAGGGGACAGTAGATGGGTTGATGAGGATATAGGTACAGTTTGTTCGAAATAAGTAAACCGATCGGAAGTTGTCTGCAAGTGGTTTAGAAGTGGTAAATTTTAATAGAAAAAGTCTGTGTAAAGATAATTAGAGTCGTATATATTTCACATTTCTAATTATTTTGTTGAATAATTTGTATATTTATGTATTAAAACACTTAATTAAACGATTTTATCACCGCGGTAGTTCGGAACGGCTAACTTCCGATCGGCTTACTTATTTCGAACAAACTGTATCTAGCAAACAATGGTTGAGCTACACGGTGACTGATGTATGCGTGCCGTCAGTTAGGATAGGTCAACTCAAAACTGCTATGGCTCTTTCTTCAAAAGGTCGCTACATTTTCAAACTGGCACATCTGATAATACTATTGTCTGGACTTTAAAAGAGACCATGATTCTCTGAGTTTCTTTAGGCATTTCTTCTCAGAGGTTGTTAGATAGGAAATGCCGGAGCTATCTAATTTAAAAAAATGTAAAGTATCGACTTGTAAAAGTGTCTTTAAAAGATCTATTTACGGAATTCATTATTAATTTTTATTTTTGCATTAAATAATGATGACGTCACCTGAAGACGTAAAGTGGAAGAGAAATTCGGCTACCGAGACCACTGTCTCGGTAGCTTAGTTGGTAAAGCGTCTGGTGTACTTAACCAGAGGGACGCAGGTTCAAACCCTGCCTGAGGCCGAATTTTTCTTTCACTAGGAAATTTTCTTTCACTAGAAAATTCATATTTTTGTAAATATTATTATTATTATGAGCCTGTAGTGTCCCAGTGCATGGCAAAGGCCTCCCCACTCTTCTTCCACTTCCCTCTGTCCGTTGCTGTAGAGGACCAGTCTTTTTTTTATATAAGTCCAGCTCATCCCGACATCTCCGCCTGGGCCTGCCGCGTTGTCAGTTTTTGTCTGACATGCAACAGATGTGTCCAGCCTAGTTCCATTTCCAAATATTATTCAGATGAATAAATACTTACGACGTTATGTGTAGTGATTGGTGGCAAGCCGTCCCTTTGAAGGCTGTATATGCACCGCTTGAGGCGCACCGTATCATCCTTATGAAGGAGTTCCGAAGCGTCGGGCATATGACCACTGTTTAAGGATAATAAACATTTTAAAAAACCCCCGACAGTTGCATTATATCTTGACCGATTTTCATCCAACATAGCTAAAAACACTCCCTACTATAGGCCGACCGTTTAACTCGCGTATCGCCTGCGCGGTAAGAAGGGAGCGGGGGGAGATAAATAAATACTTAAAAAAGATACTTATTATTTTATTCTTTACCAACAATGTCTATCTCGAGATAAATCTTTGGATTATTGACTCCGTGTGTAGCGTTACCCGCCCCCGCTCCCTTCTTACCGCGCAGGCGATACGCGAGTTAAACGGTCGGCCTATAATTCACCTTTCAAACAAAAAAAAATATTTTTTTATATTTAAACATTGTTCAAGTTGGACACCCATTTTTATTACGAAAATCGGCGCAAGAAACACCGAACGGGGAGGTCAATCACTCGCCTGTACCGCCCGGCGCCCTTAGCTACTTCGAACCCACCCGCGCAAAATTAGGTAAATTAGTAAATAAGGACAAACTTTCCATCGCATCATCACGCGAGTTTTAATTAAAAAAAAAAAACTTTTCAAATCAAATTAAAGTTAGGGTGTCTCGGCTTTAGGGTAAACAAAAATTTACGTTGTATAACAGTGCAGATAGAGAGCAGCATAAGAAACATAATAATTGTATATCTGTTGGCCGAATAAAAGGCTTTATTATTATTAATTGCAAGCCTTCCGCCCACGACTTCGCCCGCGTGTTTTCTCGACTTTTCTGTACAATAATATGTATGTATTATACATATAA
Organism: Subacronicta megacephala; assembly: GCA_958496365.1. Classification (NCBI taxonomy): domain Eukaryota; kingdom Metazoa; phylum Arthropoda; class Insecta; order Lepidoptera; family Noctuidae; genus Subacronicta; species Subacronicta megacephala. The sequence goes on along the minus strand of OY292541.1, from coordinate 1,780,019 downwards.
ACCTTCCTCTTGAATAACTCTATCTATAAAAAAAACCGCTTCAAAATCCGTTGCGTAGTTTTAAAGATCTAAGCATACATAGGGACAGACAGCAAGAAGCGACTTTGTTTTATATTATGTAGTGATTTATATAATGTCATTACCTTAAGCAGGTATCATACATCCTCCTGCCAATCTTCTGCTGTATATCATTGATGGTGTCTCTCAGCGCCTTCGTGACAGCGTGACCTCGAAGACTCTCCACGTTGAAGTTGTTCGTCTTCGCGGGGAAGATCAAGAAGGCAACCACTGTTGTATCTGATCCTGAAGCCTGAAAAAATAAAGGATGGACCATTTTCCTGAAATGTTTACAGAACATAATATAACATACCATTACGGCTATATTCCCCGAACTGTAAACCTACAGTTCGCCGGTATGTTAAGTAATATGTAATAGGGGGCGAGCCTATTGCCGTTGACTGTATGAGAATTTCATAGAAAAACCCAATAGCACTTCGTTCCTGAGGGTAAGTAGTCATCGCCGCCCATGGACATCTGCAAAACCAAAGGAGTTGAGAGAAATTAAGGGAGGTATTAGGCTTTTGATGTTTCTATATGTAATTAGATTATTTAGCATCCGCTATGCCATGCCATCTGGAATAATGTACTTTTCAAATAAATATAGTACATATTTTCTTTCTTTCTTCTTCAAAACCAAAGGAATGGCAAATGCGTTGCCGAGACTATTAAAGAAGGGTCGGGAAGGAGAAGGAAAGGGACTGAGGGAGGAATTGGGCCTCCAACGCTCCACACTCACCGTACGAAATGCAACAATATACATACTACTACTTGACGTCGATATTCTGTGGGACGGTAGTACTTCCCCGGTCGTGCCGACACATTCATGATGTCATGTAGACATGCCAGCGAGGCACTACTACTACTAAAAAAACTTAAACTAAAGTTTAGTATTTACCTTCAAATAATGGTTCAATCGTGCAAGAGCTTCAATGAATATGTCGGCTCCTTTGTTGCCGAATTCATACCGCCCCGCGATAAAGAAGTACAGGGTGTTGTCCAAATCGAAATTGAAGTGACTGTGAAATATATAACAAATAGATTAAAAAGTGTAACATAATAAGCGATAGTGTAGTCGTAGGTTCGAACCCAGACAGGCGCTTAACTTTGACTAAATTATTTCATCACCACTGCTCCGAAAACGGTGAAGGAAACTGACATGTTCTAGAAACAAAACTTGTAAGACATGTGACATCTACCAACTCGCACTGGGCCCGCGTGGTGGGTTACGGCCCACTCCCTCTCACCGAGAGGAGGCCTGTGTCCCAACAGTGGGAACATAACATAGCATACCATCACTCCTGTATTCCCCGAAGGGTTAGGCAGAGGTGTACTAATGGACACCCACACTTCGCCGGTATGTTAATGTCATAGAGCCTTTTGCTATTAACAAAGCACAAATCCAGACTCCGAGCTGCTACTGGGAATTTTATAGAGAAACCCAATAACACTGCTCGACCTGGGGATCGAACCCAGAACCTCTAGCGTAGCAGTCGCGCTTAAAACCACTTGACCTTTTAGCAGTCAATAATTTCAACACCAGTAAATTACCCTACTCTGACTGACACGTTAATTAATGATAGAATAGTAGACTTGGGAACCCGATCAGCAAGAAATTTTACGTAAGTCAGACAAAAAAAATTCACTGTACATATTGTACAGTTTGTTCGAAATAAGTAAGCCGATCGGAAGTTGTCTGCAAGTGGTTTAGAAGTGGTAAATTTTAATAGAAAGAGCGGTGTCAAGATAATTAGAGTCGTATATGTTTCACATTTCTAATTATTTTGTTTACTAGTTTCGATATTTATGAATTAAAACACTTAATTAAATGATTTTATCACCGCGGTAGTTCGGAACGGCTAACTTCCGATCGGCTTACTTATTTCGAACAAACTGTATTCTATTTAAGCACGTCATACCCATAGAAGTGTCCCCTGGAGAACTCATTGATCTTGTCTTTGGCAAGCGCGTGAAGGTTCTGGAACTCGTGGAGCGCTGAAAACTTCTTTACGTTGAGGCCATTAGGAGTTATGATGTCCGCTTTCCGCTTGAGAAGGTGTTCCGCTTCGAATCCTGAGGAAGTAAAAGAGAGTATAAGTCTATCTATCTGAGAGTGCAGTGATAGCCTAGTGATATAACCATTGGACTGCCAAGTCAAAGGTCGCGAATCCAAGACCTCTGTCTTTTCAAAGTCATGTGCGTATTAATAATTAATTATCAAATCAAATCAAATCAAATGTTTTTATTTCAAATAAGCTTTCACAAGCGTTTATGAAACGTTATTGTCTCTAGTTGCACGGTTCCAAAAAGTTGATCCTATGGAGAAGAATCCGGCAAGAAACTCCATGGACATTCTGTTATCACGCGCTTAAACGGTGAAGGAAAACCTCGTGAGGAAACCTGCATGAATGAGAGATTTTCTTGACGGCATGTGAAGTCTGCCAACCCGCAGTAGGCTAGCGTGGTGGACTATAGCCTAATCCCTCTCCTACTGAGAGGAGACCCGTGCCCAGCAGTGGGACAATGTAATGGGTTCATGATGATGATAAGTCTATCTTCTAGAAGAAGTACTATTTGGTAATTGGTCATTAACGGTTGGGTTGTTCTTATTGGAACTGGAAATACTTTCTTCACTTCAGTAGCTCAAACATGTAGGTTTTGCTGCCTGAAATCAGAGATTTCACTGAGCGAGAAAAAGTAACTTTTTTTTTTCTGAAAGCCGCGAATATCTTATTCAGCCTTGGGTTAATCATACAATTCGAAACATTCACACTCTATCTCTTTCCCGCCATTAGAAAGAGAGAGAGACAAAGACCAGCCCTTTCGAAGTTCCGATTTTGAATTCGACCTCAAAGACTTACACGTTCGGAATTTCGTACTAGCAAAGTTTTTGTGCATCTCGTGCCTCTAAATCCCTCGCCACACTCAGGATGCAAAATCAGCACTCGTAGCAAAAAAGGACTTTGCTCTCTTGTTGCACAAATAACTATTCTATATCATTATACATTAGTGTCACCAGCAGTGATAGGAATAAGGTGTGTTTATTTACCTAAACTTCAAAGAACAAAGACAAAAACTGAAAACTTCCTTACGACAACATTTTTTATGGCATTTTCCAGGTTTTTTTGTTCATTTCAAGATGAGGACTTTGTCTTTTATTATTTTTAAACAATAAAATTGGATCTTTTGGTTTTGCGTTAAATTTGGGAAACAAAAACGGGAAACGAATTATATTGGTCCTCGGTTCGATCCGATCGATTTCATAGAAAAGCCCACAGGGTGGGGATTTTTCTATGAAATTCCCAGTAGCAGCTCGGAGTCTGGATGGCCCTATTACTTGGGACCTAAACATACCAGCGAAATGTGGGTGGTAGTACACCTCTGCCTAACCGTTCGGGAAATATAGGCATGATGGTATGATGGCCCGAAATTCCGGGACAATGCCCCGATGTAATTTTATTTGTTATAAGTTTGACGTGTCTGTCTGTGGCATCGTAGCTCCCGAACGGATGAATCAATTTTGATTTTGTTTTTTTTTGTTTGAAAGATGAATTAGTCGGGAGTGTTCTTAGCTATGTTTGATGAAAATCAGTCGAGATATAATTCAATTGTCGGGGGGTTTTTTTAATTTTATTTTTGTATTCTCGATAGATAAGAGGAGACTTACCGGTAATGTCGGATACAGTTGTGAAGATATGCGTCATGTGCGCGGCGGCTCGCTCCATGCAGTAACGATGGTAGATTTGACGCTTGCCGGCCTCTTCGTCCACTGAGAACTATGACAGATTTTAATGTCAATAGCCATATGTCATATGCTGACATATGTCATATGCCTTAAGCTGACATATGTCATATGTTCGTGGGTCCAGTGAGAGTTGGTTAACCCGCACTGGGCCCTCGTGGTTGATTACGGCCCACTCTCCAGTGGAAACATTATATACGGTAGAATGAACGGTAGCGTATCTTAATATTTATATGGCCGGCGAGATATTCATATAAATATATTTCTTGTATAATTAAATTTTAACATTTAAATTATTTTTTTTATTTAATTGCATGTTATATAGATATTTATTTATTATAATTTTTATTCTATTATATATATGGCATTGTGATATGACCATTGGACTGCCAAGTCAAAGGTCTCGAGTTCGAATCCAAGGCACGCAACTCTGACTTTTCGAAGTCATGCGCGTATTAATAATTAATTATCACGCGCTTAAACGCTGAAGGAAAACATCGTGAGGAAACCTGCATGCCTGAGAGATTTTCTTGACGGCGTGTGAAGTTTGCCAACCCGCAGTAGGCTAGCGTGGTGGACTATAGCCTAATCCCTCTCGTTCTGAGAGGAGACCCGTGCCCAGCAGTGGGACAATGAAATGGGTTGATGATGATATATGGCATATTTATCCTAATATTTAAGTAATCCTCCCTCAAGAATTGAGCTATCATAATTATGTAACAGCAATTTTTCAAATGCAACGGGGAGTTTAGAGATTATCGCGTTCACACAAACAAACATCTTAAGCTTTTTTTATATTAGTATAGATTTACATAAATGTATTCATTATTACCTTATCGAGGTTGTTGTAGAAGTCAGTGTTGCCAGCGCAGAGGTATCTGCCAAGCAGAGTGGCGTGCGTTGTGAACACGGTGGCGACATCTACGTGGCGGGTCCTACAAACAAATATAGAGTAGAAATCCATCGGGATCAAAATAGGCTAATTGAAAAATATTTTTTATGGCTCCATAAAAAAATAAGGCCCCAACAAAAACAAAATTGAAATTGGTTCAAAAATAAGGAAGTTATAAGTATTTTGAACTAATGCTAGACAGAGAGCGCACTATATCGGCTTGTGACGTCACAATCCGATATACAATACAATTTCTATACTGACTCGTTTTCGCAAAGGGGACAGAGCATCCCCTCTTAATCCCCACAAAAAACTTTATTCATCATCATCATATCAGCTTATTGCCGTCCACTGCTGAACGTAGGCCTCTCCCAAAGAGCGCCAACCATCAACTTTATAAGTTAATTTAAATTAGTTTAGTTTTATTTCACAATAGTCCTATTATTTTCAATACATTCAACACTGGTTAACTACCCTATTAAAGTTATTTTTATTTTCTAACCTTAACATACCATCACGACTTTATTCGCTGAAGGGTTAGGCAGAGGTGTACTTATGTACACACACACTTCACCGGTATGTTTAAATCCCAAGTAATACTAGGCGAGGTGCCATTAACCGGGCACAAACCCAAACTCTGCTACTGAGAATTTCATAGAAACACTCAATAACACTGCTCGACCTGGGAATCGAACCCAGGACCTCTAGCTTATCAGTCGCGCTTGGAACCACTAGACTATTGAGGCAGTCTTTCTAGAATGTTTAAGTTAAGTTTAAAAAAACTTAATATTTACATCCCGAGTTCTAAGCTCCAAAATCCGAGATATTCACGCTTTTTGTCCTGGATTCTAAGACTTTAGAGATGGTAACCGTATTTGTGTGATGTCAGTACCAGAAATGCTTACCTGAGCATGATGAGACCAATACCAGCTTGCCATTCGTGGAAGTGAGCGACCACGCGCGGCGGAGTATCACTGTAACCCTCCGCTGCTTTGCGGAACTGTAACATACATTCTGATGTTATTTATCACTACATAGTATAAAACAAAGTCGCTTTCTCTCTCCCTATGTCCCTTTGTATGCTTAGATCTTTGAAACTACGCAACGGATTATGATGCGGTTTTTTTTAATAGATAGAGTGATTCAAGAGGAAGGTTTATATGTATAATACATACATATTTTAGTATAGAAAAGCCAATAAACCACGCGGGCGAAGCCGTGGGCGGAAAGCTAGTATAGTATAAAATGAAGTCGCTTCCGCTGTTTGTTCGCTTAGATCTTTTAAACTACTCAACGGATTTTAATGCAGTTTTCAGGAATAGATAAAGTGATTAAAAAGAAAGATTTATACACATATGTATAACAATACATATCATAGTACATAGAAAATTCGAGAAACCACGAGGGCGAAGCTGTGAGCGGAAAGCTATTATTTTTTTTATGGGTAACTCGGCAAACGAGCAGGCGAGCTACCTGATGGTAAGTAGTCATCGCCGCCCATGGACATCTGCAAAACCAAAGGAGTTGCAGATGCGTTGCCGAGCCTATTTAGGGAAAGGGAGGGGAAGGAGAAAAGGAGAAGGAAGGGGATTGGGGGAGGAATTGGGCCACCGGCCCTCTCGCTCACCGAACGAAGCGCAGTAACGAAACGCTACTACTCGGACGTCGGTCTTCTGCGAGAGTGTGGTACTTCCCCGGTCGAGCCGGCCCATTCATGCTGCGAACAGCGTGGCCCTACCACAACAAAACTAACTACTTATTTATATAGGTTCAACGCTCAATTATTGTCCTCGGAAGATTATACCAAATGCCTTATACAGGGTGACTGTTGAGGTACTAACGATATTTAAGGAGATTACTCGGTATTCGATTCTCGTTCTTATTATGTAATTAAAAAGCTTCTTATTTTTTTATCATATTCACCTTTAAATAAATGCGAGTGTGGATACATTCCCGACGCTGATAATTTCATTTAGTATAAGTAAAAGTAGGTACTTATTGAGTATCGATAGTGCAGCACGTGCACGTGGCTTAATTAATTACTTAACTTTCGTTTAAGTTTACTAAGTAGTCAATTGATATTTTTTTTAATGTTTTTTTTTATTCTCATATGATCGCCAAATATCACGTGCTCGAGTCTCACCAGTCATCCTGTATACAATCTTGTTATGCCGTATAAAAAAAAACATAAATATGACGTCACGTCAAAGACGTAAAATTCAAAATGTGAAGGCAAATTTCGACCTGGCGGGTGGAACTCGCGGTGGCCTAGTCACAGCATTCCCCGAGATCTGCAATTTGGGTGTCTTCAAGACGAGAGTGAATAGGTTTCTTCTAGGCAAGTGCGCTCCATCGTAGACCACTTCGTTGCTTAACATCAGGCGAGTTGTGGTTAAGCACAAGCCTATATATAATTTAAAATAATCATCGGGTGTATCTAACCAGAAGATGCAAGTTCCAATCCTGCCGAATTTTTCATTCACTAAAATAACTTTAAAAACATAATTAATAAAAAAAACCAAGCAGTTCTTGAATCTACAACATACCTCGCCAATAAACTGGGCAACCATAAACCCAAGGATAACAGCGTCGTTAGCCTCGATGTCCAGGTGTGGGATGCCGATGCCGCACGTAGACCAAAGCTCCTGTTTGTATCCATCCAGCTGCCACGCCCCGGAGCCGATGTCGAAGAGTATGATCTGAGGGTTGCCGTCAACCAGCCAAGTGCCTGTATGGAGCTGGATGGAGAAAATAATGTTTTTATTTTCTATCAAAAGACAGTCACAGTACAATGCATGTTTTTCTATGAAATACGGTCGTTGAATTTTTTTTTTATAATAAAAAATACGCCTTTCTATTCGTCCACAGGAGTGAAGCCGCGGACAAAATCTAGTTATAGAATAAATTGTATGGGGGGTATTTACAAGAGCAATTGAAGCCAAAACAGTTCCAGGTGCCAATCTTAAGAATATATTTTGTTTATCTGTCCGTATATTTGTAGCTGCATCAGGCAAAAACTACTCCACAACATTGGATGCAGTTTTCAGTAAATCCCCTTGAGATGCTATCTAAACTAATATTATAAAGAGGAAAGATTTGATTGTTTGTTTGCATTGAATAGGCCCTGAAAGTACTGGAGTGGGCCAATTTGAAAAATTCTTTCAACAATAGAAAGCTACATTATTGAGTGACATAGGCTATATTTTATCCCATAAAATAACAAGAAACGTATAGTCCACGCGAGCGAAGCCGCGAGCGGAAAACTAGTACAATATAAAATAATAACTAGTCTTCAACTCACCTTGTAACCCTGGCTCCTCATAGCGTTGACAGCAGTGGTGAGGGGGGAGTTGGGAGGGAACTCTGCCTCCTCCACCTCTTGGCGAGCGCAATGCTCTTTGTACGGACCTGGAAATAAAGGAATGTTAATATTCTGAAGAGTCAATGGACTCACACGTGAATATTTTTTTCTTTAAAAAAAAAGGTAAAGAAAAAAAGATATGTTAGATTTTGGGCCGCCACTTTGAAAATTTGAACAAAATATCAATTTAAAGAAGTATACGTTTTACAAAAAATATTATTTGGGACATTTTTTTAGAATGGTAAATTATGGAAGTGTGAAATAAATAACTAAAAAAAAAATTTAAGGGTAACCACCAAATTTTTTACGATTTTGACAGTTGTTTATTTCATGACGTGATGTCTGTATTAGGAGTAATTTTCCTTGTTCTAAATTAACTTTGACATGTCAAATGTCATTTTATTTATTGCAAATCCACGCAACCAAGACACTGGAAAATACTTGTGGTAATACAGTTAAAAAAAAAAAAAAAAAACTTAATATAATATTGCCTTACCTAGCAAGCAGTAATTCTCTCCCATTTCTTCAGTTGAGACATACGCCTTAGATCTGATGACAGTATAAATACCACCAACTGAAAGAGACCAACAAATCGTGTTAAGAATTACCATTTTAATTTTACACAATGTGTAATAATGACAGTATATTATTTCACATATCTGATAATCAGTGGTCGAAATAGGTACAGTTTTTAAGTACGGTCGAGTTACCACAAAATGTAATTTTTTTTCAGTTGATTTTGAACTTAATCATCAATATTTAAGGTTTAAAATCATTTACTGCCTCATTAGTCTAGTGATCCTAAGCGCGACTGCTACGCTAGAGGTCCTGGGTTCGATCCCCAGGTCGAGCAAAGTGTTATTAGGTTTTTCTATGAAATTCCTAGTAGCAGCTCGGAGTCTGGATTTGTGCCCGGTTAGTGGCAATAGGCTCGCCCCCTATTACATGGGACCTAAACATACCGGCGAAATGTGGGTGTACTTTAGTACACCTCTGCCTAACCCTTCGGGGAATACAGGCGTGATGGTATGTTATGTTATGTTATGTAAAATCATTTAAAGAAATTTGACAGTTTTTTATAACCTGATGTGCTGGCGTCTGTACCTAATAACGTTAAACTAAATCCTAACATGGATAAGCCTCCTAATCCCAGGATTGATGTAGTCTAGATTTTTTTTACCTACTTTGAGCATAAAACCAAGTTGTATTTTTTTCATTCCAAAAAATATAACTAAGAAATAATTTATTTATCATATATCGAATACTCAGTGTTTACAATATTTAGCACAAAGAGATGTATTTCTATATTTATTTTAAGTAAGAACCGAGACGACCGGTTTTCCTATCTACAGAACCGGTTCTTTCAGGGATCCTCCGAACCGGGGAATCTCGGTTCTTTTGGAACCGGGAAAAATCGGTTCCGATGCCCTACCCTCGGCAAGAGGTATCAAAGTTTTGTCCTTGGACATCACTTCTCTGGTCACCCTGTATACGAAACTCTGGTCACCCTGTATACGAGACCTGAATATAAAACACCAAGACTTTATGTAACTAGACAGCCGTGACCCAATTCTCTTTAGACCACATCTTCGCTGTTCTAAGACACCGCGTAAGAGCAAGTTATACGAGTACTGCAAGGACTTAACACTGTATGCGCAAGCACAATACACAGATCTAATTACATTAATGGCGCCAGACGTTTACATACAAGGCATATATAATCATGCCTTTATAACTTACATAAAAAACGGTTGGAATCCTACCCCCAGTCAAATTCTTCCTTCACTAAAATAACTTTATAATAGCTTAACATGGAAGATGCATAAAAAATACAAAAAGAAAGTTAAAACGTAAGGTGGCATCGTACGACATCGTACTTGCTGTAAAGTTCGTCAAGTGTCGGTTGAAAAGCGAACTTGCTTTCAACAAATGTCACTGACGTCACCCCGAAGACGTAAATAAAAAAATGTGAAAGCAAATTTAGACCTGGCGGGTGGGACTCGTGATGGCGAGGTGGTCATAGCGTCTGGTGTTCCTATCCAGAAGATGCAGGTTCGAATCCTTCCCGCAGACAAATTTATCCTTCACTAAAATAACTGCGTCTCCTGGTTAAATACACCAGACGCTATCGCCGACCAAGCCAACAAAGCCACCGCCAGTCCAAAGTGTTATTAGGTTTTTCTATAAAATTCTCAGTAGCAGCTCGGAGTTTAGATATGTTCCCCGTGAATAGACTCGCCTCTTAAACAATACCGGTGAACCGTGAGTGTACATTTAGTACACCTCTGTCTAACCTTTCGGGGAATACAGGCGTGCTGTTATGTTATAATGTACTGACTTCAAAAACATATGGACATAGGGAAGAAGCATAGATATAGTCAACAAAAGAGTAAGGTATACAGGGAGCTACCGAACATCTGTCTTGATATAGATTGGGTTATAAATAACTAGCTTTCCGCCCGCAGCTTCGCCCGCGTGGACAACACAATTTCAACCCCTTTTTTACAACAAAACGTACCTTATATCCTTTCCCGAGGTCTAATCTATTTTTGTTCCAAATTTCATCAAAATCGGTTCCGCGGTTAAACTTGAAAGCGTGACTTTGTTTGGACTTCTAAACGAACTTTCATCCCCTATTTCATCCCCATACAGGTCGAAATTTCAAAAAGGCTAGAACAAATATTTATTTATTTCTTATCAAGTGCCTTAATATAAAGTTTCATGGTTTTATCTTGAAAAATGACGAACTCCCATACAAACTTTCGCCCCCATTTCAACCCCTTCAAAACTTCAAAACTAGATAGACAGACAGAGTTACTTTCGCATTTATAATATTAATAAGTAGGGATTATACGCCAAAGCGTGTCATATGAAGACTGCTAACAAAACCAGCATTTTGACACGTATTGTGGGATATAGGTTACACACATAGTTATATAGTTAGCTGCCTGTATACCTAACTCTTTTGTGGACTGTACGTACAAAAACATAAATAAAAAATTTAAAAAACCCCCGACTATTCCATTACCTATATCTCGCCCGAATAATTCACCTTTCAAACAAAAAAAAAACTAAATTAAAATCGGTTCATCCGTTCGGGAGCTATGATGCCACAGACACACACACACAGACACGTCAAACTTATAACACCCCGTCGTTTTTGCGTCGGGGGTTAAAAAGATGGTCTCACCTTTGTTAGCGACTTCCCAAGCAGTTTCGAAGGTCCATCTGTTCTCGTTGCTGGCGGCCTGCCCCTTATCCATATAGGACAGCAGATCAGGGGTCGACTCCGCCCTGTAGAACCGCTTCGAGGATCTGTCGCGCGACATTGTGATCTGTGGAGACGAGATAAAGTTTAAATTACTGCAAATACTGCTTCTGTGATTAAAAAAAAAGTCGGTGACGTACTTCTTAAACTATTTTTAATTATGACTGTAACTGCCTCATTGGTCAACTAACTTGTTAGCAAACAAGTATTAGATTAATTAAACATGAGCATAAGCATAAACAGCGTATGTTCCCACTGCTGGGAAACAGGCCTCCTCTCGGTGAGAGAGAGTGGGCCGTTATCCACCACGCGGGCCCAGTGCGGGTTGGTAGATGTCACATGTTTTCGAGTATTTGGTTTCTAAGACATACCGATTTCCTCGTTTCCTTCACCGTATTTGGGAGCAGTGATGGTGAATTAATTAACACAAAGAGCCTGTCTGGGTTCGAACCTAATAATAAATAAAATTAAATAAATAAATAATTAGTGCAGTGATAGCTTAGTGATATGACCATTGGACTGCCAAGTCAAAGGTCTCGAGTTCGAATCCAAGGCACGCACCTCTAATTTTTCGAAGTTATGTGCGTATTAATAATTAATTATCACGCGCTTAAACGGTGAAGGAAAACATCGTGAGGAAACCTGCATGCCTGAGAGATTTTCTTGACGCCATGTGAAGTCTGCCAACCCGCAGTAGGCTAGCGTGGCGGACTAAAGCCTAATCCCTCTCGTATTGAGAGGAGACTCGTGCCCAGCAGTGGGACAATGTAATGGGTTTTGATGATGATGAAATAAATAATATAATGGACGGACGACCTGGTGAAGGTCGCTGGGAGTCGTTGGATGCAGGCGGCATATAACCGGTCGTTGTGGAAGTCTATGGCGGAGGCCTTCGTTCAGCAGTAGCTTCATTTGGCTGATAGGATGATGATGATGATAATATTAAACAATATTTTATTGACCAAGTCTTAACCTAGTATATAACAAAAATAGTATACAACAAAATAAAATCCGTAAAAAGTAGTTTTATTTCAACATTACATAATTTTTTAAATAAAATTCCTATTATGTCAACTAGATTTCGCATACATTACGTAACGCTTAACATCTACGTCACATATATAGGTATCGGCATTTTAATGAGTTTTGTTAAACGTTCATAAACTGCAGATAATTGAGTTGTGTTACATGACAAGGAAGAATACGTGTGCTGCTTTGTTAGATACAGGTATTGACTGTCTCAAAATGACTTTTTTTTTGTCGGGGTTGGTAATGCTATATGCACTACCCACTACCCCGGGAAGAGAGCGGTGGGGTGTGTCGGACTCGGCTCTGAAAAGAGCGATCTACCGACTAAAACCAACCTGGGAGTTTCGCGTCACCACTTTAGTGCCGGGAATACGGGAACGCTATGACACTCGTCCGCTGACCGGGCAGGTCTAAAAATAACTAGCTTATTTCCGCGGCTTCGCTCATATTCAGCCTATAATGTTCCCACTGCTGGGACATAGGCCTCCTCTCTCCATCTCTCCTCATCATCCTCTCTTCCATGAAAGAACCATTGAACGGGCCACCTAAAGACATAACATACCATCACGCCTGTATTCCCCGAACTGTAAGGCAGGAAGTACTTAATGCACATTCACAGTTCGTCAGTAGTTTTAGGACTCAATCCAAACTCCGAGCTACTACTGCGGATTTCATAGGAAACCCAATAACACTGCTCGACCTGGGGACCGAAACCAGTACCTCTAGCGTAGCAGTCGCGCTTAGGACTACTTTACTAATGAGGCAGTCTAAGCCAAGGAAAAGGGAGCTGAAGGAGGAAAGGAGAAGGAAGGGACTGAGGGAGAAATTGGGCCTCCAGCGCTCCACGCTCACCGTTTTCTATGACGTACTCAGTAGCAGCTCGGAGTCTGGATTTGTGCCCGGTTAATGGCAATAGGCTCGCTATTACAAGGGATTTAAACATACCAGCGAAGTGTGGGAGTACCCGTACACCTCTGCCTAACCCTTCGGGAATATAGGCGTGATGGTATGTTAATTACGTGATAATGTCAAAACAAAGCAGCTCAGAATAATAGTCGAAGAGAACGTCCTTTTTATGAAGTCTTAAAATGATCAAGTCAAATATATATGTTTATTTGTGTCCGGAAGACCGAATCCTACACAAACATTGGTGTTGGCAATGATACCGTCTGCGACGTTCTGACGTCATCGGACGTGCCCCCGACACAACGTATATATATATTCAGAAGTCCCGTTTATAGCCATTTGTTTTTTATTTGAATATTTTCATTACGAAATTCTCTCCTATTTCTTCAGTTGAAACATACGGCTTAGATCTGATGACAGTATAAATGCTACCAACTGAAAGAGACCAACAAATCGTGAGAAATTAGTTAAATATATGTACTAGTATTTTTTTTTTAATGAGATAACTCGGCTTACGAGCAGGCAAGCTCATGATGGTAAGTAGTCATCGCCAATGTAAAAGCATCTGTCTCTGATTTGTATAAATGTGGTTCTATATTTTATTGTTAATCTGCGTTACTATAAAAAAAATACATATCCTACTAATATTATAAATTTGAAAGTTTGTGAGGATGGATTGATGGATGGATGGATGGATGGATGGATGTTTGTTACTCTTTCACGCAAAAACTACAGAACGGATTTTAATGAAACTTTACAGTATTATTGTTTATACATCAGAATAACATATAGGCTTTAATTTATAACGACATTTTGGGAAATTCCCACAGGATTGGGAAAAATCTATTCCTTGCGGACGAAGTCGTGGGCAAAAATTAGTTAATAATAATTAACTCAATTATAATGAACATACCTAAATGTAACATTAATTTGCATGCTTTATGTAGCCAGAATATGGTATTGTTCCATAACCACAAATTTTATATCTGGTACCACCTGTATTCTAGGCAAATAAATAATTTTTCTTTTCTTTTCTTTTTCAACCCATGGACATCTGCAAAACCAAAGGAGTTGCAAATGCCTTGCCGAGCCTATTTTGGGAAAGGGATGACAAAAGGAGAAGGAAAGGGATTGAGGGAGGAATTGGGCCTCCCGCCCTCTTCCTTAACTGACGAAGCGCAGTAGCGAAACGCTACTACTCGGACGTCGGTCTTCTGCGAGAGTGTGGTACTTCCCCGGGTCAAGTCGACCCATTCATGCTGTGAACAGCATGGCCTTTTAACTTTTCAAACTGGGTCTTCTACACGTATCTGTTCTATGGCCAGCCTACGTAGATCACACGGTCAACTAAGTGCGTTCGGACACAGCTGGCCGCGGGCCAAACACGTGCATTTTGGTAGATTTATGTAATATTTGAACTACACGGGAACATTAGGACAATATCATAATTTAAATCATCGTCATCAGCCCGTTATCGTCCATTGCTGGACGTAGGAGTATAAGTGAAGGTCATAGAGCCAGATCTTCAGCTCTTTTCATCCAGTTGCTGCCAGCCGCATTCCACAAACCGTTACTCCACAATTTAAATGACAAGTCGCATTTAAGAAACCCCGCGGCATCAGGTCAACGTTACCATGCTCTTGCAAAGTAACAGGATACCAAATTTCCAATCGGCCAGACCAGTGGAAGATGCTCACATCCCTTCATCAACTAGAACAGAGCTGATGCTCTTCAAACGACTCAGATTTTCTTGATTTAGTGTGCGGCCGCTCCATTATTGTAAGCGTTTATTTGAGGCAATAAGGCCCATATAATATTAATGCTATTAGGCGGTATTTCATCATGTGAAATGTGCATGTGCCACTTCTCTCCGAATAAATTCAAAAATTAAACAGAATTTGTATGAAATATGCAGTAACGGGAACTTATTCCGAGTTCGTGAAATGCGCCAATAGTATTTTAGCACCAAGCAAAACCATCAGGCCATCTTATAAAAAACGCTGTAGACGTCAGCAACACCAGTGGTTCCACCAGTGGTGGTTGGTGGTTACGATCATGTGGTTGCCGATTCGAAACCCACCCATTACACATCCGACGTGAACCCACTCGTAATACAAGCATTTAGCTTAGTACGAGGGGTTAACAAGAATACTAGTAATGTGCGACTAGAGGATTCGATTCCGGGATCCCGGCCATATTTTAGTCCCGAAATTTTCGGGATCAAATTTAATTAATCCCGGCATTTTCGGGATTGATACATTTTTTAAATAAGTTAATAAAAATGTGCATGACACGAAATGCACTTACCTTGATTTGACGATTTGAAGCCATCTTGTTTACACAGCTGATTTCATTTGTTTTTGCTATCGACCGGTACCGAATAGGCATGATGACAGTAAGCAAGAATTACTAAAATAATATGTTCATTTACTGAAATATAATTAATATGTTTAGAAAAGAATATTTATTTTTATTTATAAGACGGGATTATTAATTTATTTGATAAAATAAAACTACAAAATACACTAGTCCGCCATGTTCAGTTGAACACCAATCAGATTCAATTACGTCACATCTATGTTGAACTGTCGCTGTCACGTAAATTTCGTACGAATTTCGACGATCTCCGCGCTTAAAATTGTTTATTATGTATTTCCTAATTGTATATTACTTAGCTTTTGTCCTACAACTTGTGTAAGAACTTATGAAGTAATGGAACAAGGGTTTACCAAGGCAAACAGCTCTAATTTGCCCAGAATTGATTTGTTATTGCTGGGACAGTTCCTGGTATTAAACAAAGAGTTCTGTTCAGCAGAATTTAGAAATGTAAGTATGATTATATATATTGTAAACTACAATGTAAGTATTATTTATTATTATTTGTATTATACCTACTATAATTAAAAAAATAAAATCACTTTTAAAAAGCACAGCTTCGTATGTTTAGTTTTAATAATGTTTTGATTTTATAAAATATGCTTTCCTATCGATTTCTTTGTTTCAGATCCTCCAGGCCATCTTATGGGGACGACGCGATTAGCTACGTTCAGTTAAAACGCGATGGAAATCTATGTACTTATAGTTAAATCAAAAATCTGCCCAGAACACAGGGTCCACGCGAAGTTATATGCAGTGACGTTAATAGTTGACGAAGTAAAGGAAGAAGTTATATCGGTAGAATGCCATGACTGCGTTGCCTCACAAGGAGGCTGCAAACATGCCATTGCATTTCTCATGTGGGTCCATCGTAGGAGAGAAGAGCCGATTATTCAAGTAGGTAATTTACGATCCATTCGGCGAGGCTCAGGCTCAGTCAGTGTCTCGCCTCGTTACTTGAATAATTGATTAAAAATTTAATGTAATAAAGAAAATCTATCGGGTAAAATCTCTCGAGCTATCTATGAACTTTATTTTAGTAAATAAAACATGATATCAAATCATTTTCGGTTTTATTTTAAGAATAAAACCGAAAATGGAAGATAAAATTACAAAAAAAGAGGTATCTTTGTGAATTTATTCTATCGAGCCAACTTTATCAAATCGTGTTTCCCTTGTATGTGTTCCCTAGAATATATACTCAACAATATAAATTTATTTTCTCAGATTTTAATTTTACTATTTACTACTTAAAAAAAACATTTTTATGTGGGCTTTGCAGTACCACCCGGCCTTAATCTCCACACTTAACATAGAAGTGACGTCATAAGCAGACGCCATGACACCAGGGACCGTTTTCGCGCTAATTTAAAAACATTGAATTAAAATCGCATTTTTGTATCAAAAACCTTTTTTAATTGCAGAAAAAAAATATTTTTCGGAAATAGTATATAAATAAGAATATTTTAGATCAGTTTTTGAAAATCAGTCATCATGCCTATTATGCTTAGTGTTTTGGACGCGTTGTTATTCCTTAGATTTTATTTTCGTGGTTTAAATAAGTAATTAGTAAAGTTTCTTGTCAATTTAATTTTAAAATATGCGTACCAATAGACATTTTATACTTTTATGATTAGTAATTTTTATAGTTTATCTAAATAAGTCTAAAGAAGTTGATTTTTTTAATATTATTGTTAGTTTAATAAATTAAAATTATTTACAGAAGTGCCGTTTGTTTATTTTATAAAAAAAATTGTAGGTATAATTTTGTTTAACCGCCTTTTTGAAGATTTAAAACTGAAATATTTTATGTCCTCACAATACTAAAAGATAAATAATTTGCTCCCATCCAACACGAAAGCAATGCTTGTACAGACCTTAATATTTCCTATGATCGACTATGGTGATGTGTGTTACTATGACCTGAATGCAGATCTACTCAACAAACTTGACCGCCTTCTGAATAACTGCATTCGATTCGTTTTCAATCTTCGCAAATATGATCATGTTTCAGCATATAGAAAAATTCTAAAATGGTTGCCCATCCGTCAACGCAGGGCGCAAAGAGCATTGACCACTTTGTACTCCTTACTTGATTCTCCTTCTTCTCCTACTTATCTATCTTCTTATTTTCAATATATATGCTCTAACCATGACAAAGATCTCCGATCATCCTACAATCGTCTTTTACAATGTCCCTCTCACCGCTTTGATTTCATGCACTCTTCTTTTTTTGTCCAAGCTGTTCTTCTATGGAATCCGCTGCCTCGGGAAATCAGGATGGCTACCAGTCGCTACTCCTTTAAATGTAAACTTAAAAAATACCTCTTCAGTTCTTTGGCAGATTCGTAATATTAAACTCATCTTTATAAATGTTATATTTATTATATTTTATGTATATATTATTATTTTATATAAAGTAGAAAATATTTATATATTTATATGATTATTAGGTTTCTTTTTTCTTATGTATTTAATTGTATTGTTTTCAGTCTTTTATTTCCTTAACGGTATGTGCACCTACCAATTTCTGTCTCTGCATCACCCTAAGGTCGACTGGTAGAGAATGCCTTAGGCATTAAGTCCGCCTCTGTACTGTTTGTGCATAAAGTATAAATAAATAAATAAATAAATAAAAAAAATATTTTGATATGTTTTACTGTCTTTTTGTTACCACTTTTCATTTGTTAATGAAATATAATAAATTATATATAGTCCCGGGATCCCGAGATTAATTGTAGATAATCCCGAAATCCCGGGATTATCCCGAAATTCCGGGATTAGAAAAATCGACCGGGATCGAATCCTCTATGTGCGACCCACATTGCTAGTAAGCATTAAAAAATATATATCACTAGCGCGTTGACATCAATTACACACGTAATTTCACTAGCTACATTTCCCTTTAAACCGTTACAGAATAATGCTATCACATTACTTATTGCTTTGCGACAGAATATTTTGCAATCCGGTCATACTAGCCTGGACAAACTCATGAACAGTGTTCCCCAAGCTAGGACTTACGTCGAACTTACCCGAGTTCTACCTCGGTGAAATTCTTCCTCTCTTTTCCGTCAACTCATATCGGTGGAGCAATCTCCACTGGTCTCTATTCTCTGCTTACTTTTTACCAGAGTCCCTCCCCCCAGCGAGTACTCACCAGAGTAGATGATAAAGAACTTGAAATAAAACTACTTTTAACGGATTTTATCGCGTTATCACCATCATCAACCTATTACTTATATTGTCCCACTGCTGGGCACGGGTCTCCACTCAGTACGAGAGGGATTAGGCTATAGTCCGCCACGCTAGCCTACTGCGGGTTGGCAGACTTCACACGCCGTCAAGAAAATCTCTCAGGCATGCAGGTTTCCTCACGATGTTATCCTTCACCGTTTAAAGGCGTGTTAATTAATTATTAATACGCACATGACTTCGAAAAGTCAGAGGTGCGTGCCTTGGATTGAAACTCGAGACCTTTGACTTGGAGACCAATGGTCATATCACAAGGCTATCACTGCAAAAATAGCGTTGTATTGATATAATTTAAATCACGCCGTTTCGGATCCTTTACAGCATCCATGGTGCTGATAAAATTAGTAAGAAATAGTTTTATTTCAATGCTTAATATTCGCGTCAGTTTTAGAGACCAAATGACACAGATTAAGACAGATAGAGTATGCGCAACAAACGATGTGAAGTCACATAATATTTATGTGTGCGTGACAGCTCGGAGCGGCATTGTAGGGACACGTGCATCTATGTGTGAGTAAAGTTGCCAGATATTGGGAAAAACTCCCACATTTTTTTCTATTGTTCTCAATTATTGTACCTATTTATGTTTAGAATTGGAAATGTGCTTTTACTTTATAGGTACTTAAATATAATTTAAACGGAATAATTATTATTAAATAAATTACGGTGGAATAAAGTTAAATACTTACGAGTATTTAACTTGAGAAAATATAAAATAATAATACAAAATATAAATATTAGTCTATTATACAATGTTAAACTACTTCATTTTGCTGCTCAATGCTATGTACGTAAGTGTCATACATGATGTAGTAGTACTCTGTGATATATATTTAAATATTGTATAAATATGTATGCTGTACACACGGCTACACATTAAGCTATACAAATACAGTATAGGCAGGCCTCGCACTGTGGATTTATATAGCTTGGTGTGTAGCCGTGCGTACTATTTAATAAATAAATAAATATGCATAATTACTTACACTTACCATATTTAGGTATATTATCATGGAAAAACATAAAAAAATCCAACATATTTATTACAATAATTTTACACACATAACATCTTAGCAGCCTTTGTTCTGCACCAATTTCTTATAGTATTTCCGTTTAGCGTCTGAACATCGAGCATTCGTTTCTAATTTCGCTATATAGTGCAATCGTACCATCAAATATTTTTCGATTAAAATGTACCTACGCCGCCTTGGATAACGAAATTAATTTCATATTCTATATTAGCACCATGAGAAACCTTGCGATGGACACCCATACTATTTAGAAAAATAATATCCACCATCTTGGATTTCAAAATTAATGCTATTTTCATAATCAGCTCCCTAAAATACCTTGAAATTGATACCCATATGACCCTTATGAATTTATTTAGAGAAATACATATCCGCCATCTTGGATTTCCAAACTAATGTCATTTTTGTAATCAGCACTCAGGAAAACCTCCGAAATGACACCCACATTCATTTATTTACATATAAATAATGTCCACCATCATGGATTTCAAATAAAAAATTATAATACATGCAATCCAATATCAAATAATGTCCACCATCATGGATTTCAAATAAAAAAATTATAATACATGCAATCCAATATCAAATAATGTCCACCATCATGGATTTCAAATAAAAAAAAATATAATACATGCAATCCAATATCAAATAATGTCCACCATCATGGATTTAAAATAAAAAAAATATAATACATGCAATCAATATTGCATCCACTATCAATCGGAAAAATTTATCATTATTCATCATCATCCACAGCCTGATTTCACCCACTGCTGGGTATAGGCCTCCCTAAGTTTGTGCCATCCACCACGGTCCCATGCCACTCTCATCCAGTACTCATTATTATGTAATAGGTATTATGTAATATTACAAACTAATAATCATAAATCACTGATTATGATTACTTTTGTTAATCTGTAAGCATAATTGATGATAAAAAAAATATCGTAATCGTAAATCATAAATTGCATTAAATCATTGCCTCGTTGGTCTAGTGGTCCCAATCGCGACTGCTACGCTAGAGGTCTTGGGTTCGATCCCCAGGTCGAGCAAAGTGTTTTGAGTTTTTCTATGAAATTCTCAGTAGCAGCTCGGAGTCTGGTTTTGTGCCCGGTGAATGGCAATAGGCTCGCCCCCTATTACATGGGACCCAAACATACCGGCGAACTGTGGGTGTACATTAAGTACACCTCTACCTAACCCTTCGGGGAATACAGGCGTGATGGTATGTTATGTAAATCATTAAACTGATTACATTGTGCCCAACTCTGAACGGTTACATATAGGTACATTTAAAGAAATGAATCGATCTTTTTACACACAACGTACATTACCCAAATTCAAGTAGACCTATTTCGATGTAAACTGGCAACCCAGACCAATTACTGTCGAGGTTCTGTGTTCCAAGTGAGCCGAGAAATATTAGAGGGAAAATAAATACCAAAACAATAATCTAAACAATATTTACCTGTGGAAAGATATTCCATCTTTTTTTCTTTGTTTTTGGGAATAACTTTTACAAAGTTTAAAAACACAAGACGGCATGTTTTGAAATAAAATGGTAACTCATTTGAGACGTACAAGCAGTACGACGCGCAGCTAAGTACTGACGTGAGTTTGTATTCGCTTTTGATTTTGTATTTGCTTTGGTGGCTTCACTCTCGTGTTCTACGGGCTACGTCTGCCTATTTTACTAGTCTGAGCCAAATGATAAAGAAGTTAGAAGAGTCTCACTTTACACTCAATATTCACGTAAATACACATACCATCACGCCTGTATTCCCCGAAGGGTTAGGCAGGGGTGTACTAAAGTTCACCCACATTTCGCCGGTATGTTTAGGTCCCATGTAATGGGGAGGGAGCCTATTGCCATTCAGGCACAAATCCAGACTCCAAGCTGAGAATTTCATAGAAAAACCCAATACCACTTTTCTCGACCTGGGGATCGAACCCGGGACCACTAGCATAGCAATCGCGGTAAGGCCCACTAGACTAATGAGGCAGTCAATATTAGGTACTTATTATTATTCACGTAAATATTACGGTAAAATTGTATCTTCCTTTGCTAATAGTAGGCATGGCGGGCTTTATCTAATCACTGTTTAAATAAATAACACGCCAAGTTCAAGATTACGCGGCCAATGTTTTAGATAAAATAATTATGTTAAGTCGATCTTCCGATCAAAACATTATTGCACACCTCTGACGCTGTACTATAAACGCAACTAGCGTTGGCAGGCGTCCGGATAAAGCTGGACATAGTCAGGCTTTTTGATTGCGTGTCCGGCCAAAATAAACCGTGTCCGGCTGGTCCGGCTTTTGTTACACTTTTTTTTTGTAATTTTAACTGACGGCTTTATTTTACTGATATATATAATCAATATAAATAAAATCGAATGCCAAAACAGTCTACTTAGATTGAGAAACTAAATCCTCACTATTATATATATATCGCTATTATGTTTGACGACCCGGCAACCCTAAACGCAACGATACCGATGCCTTTTTATTTGGTACGGGAAATCATTAAACACATTAAATATAAGTATCACTGACACCTGAATATCCTATACAGAAAGGAGTTCGGCAAGGTGACCCCCTTTCACCTAAATTATTCTCTGCTGTACTGGAAATGGTATTTCGAAAGATAAACTGGAAGAGCAAAGGAATAAAAGTTGATGGGGAGCAGCTAACACACTTAAGGTTTGCTGATGACATAGTGGTTTTCGCGGAGGAACCCGGACAGTTAGAGTCCACGATACGGGACATAGCTATAGAAAGCAAGAAAGTGGGCTTGTCACTAAACACCTCTAAAACAAAAATCTTATCAAACGGTAATAAAAGGGTGATAGAAATAGAGGGAGAAGTAATAGAATACGTCAATGAATACATTTACCTGGGACAAGCAATCTCATTTGAAGACCAAACCGCAAAAAGACATTAATAGAAGAATTGCAATGTCGTAGAAAAAATATTAGAGTCTAAAAGAAATAATGAAAAACAGAACTACAAATATAAATATAAAGAGTAAACTCTATGAGGTAGCTATTCTCCCTTGTCTAACCTACGGATGTCAAACATGGGCACTACGCAAGCAGGATGAGATCAAACTAAAAAGACTTCAAATGAAAATGGAAAGAAGTATGCTGGATATAAAAATATCCCAAAGAATTACCAGTGACGAAATAAGAAAGAGAACAAAAATAACTGATATCATCGAAAGAATACGAAACCTGAAGTGGAAATGGGCCGGACATATTTGTAGAATGGGCAACGATCGATGGACAAAGAGGTCAATGGAGTGGATACCCCGAGATGTGACAAGGTCGCAAGGCAGGCCCCGAAGACGCTGGGATGATGTGTTTTTGCAGAGATGTGGACCGGACTGGATGAGACAGGCGAGAGACAGGGTAGGATGGAGGAAATTGGGGGAGGCCTACGCCAAAGAGGCGACTTCCATATAACTGTTAATTTTATTTATGTATTTTCAATCCTAGATATGGTAGAATAAAGGCTTTTTTATTTTTTTTATTTTATCACTGACACAGTTTGGCGTTTCTAATCTTACAATCTTCTCTCACTCAAAAATAGTGGGTTCGACGGAATATGACAATTTACACCTAAATGATTTAGGTGTAGTACTTAGGAGATTTAGACAGCGGATGGATGCGAGCTGCCCAAGATCGGGATGGTTGGCGCTCTTTGGGGGACGCCTATGTTCAGCAGTAGGCAATATGCTGACATGATGAGGAGATTTAGTCTAAATCTCCTACAATAGCGAGTTTTAAGCAAAAGTTGCCACATAGAATGTTTTACAGCCGAATAATTTGCGAAAAACCAAGAAAATTTGAATTTCGCGCCCAATGCTAAAGCTTTAGCTTTAACTGTTAAGAATGGTCATCCATCAATAGACTGGCCGCGGCAAGCGTAGCTTAACCATGCCGATGAATTGATCAGCATAGTTATTACCTAAGTACTTAGGCATGAGGCTGGCAACAAAAATAATGTTATTAAACATTTCATTTGCCAATCACGTCTTCGTCATCAAGCAAGATAATCATCTTACACGCGTTGTTGCACGCACACAAACACGCATACACACACACATGCCTACATCCACTCATTTTAATAGTGTTATGTGTCAATACGCACATGGACACGTCATGTCATCTCAAATATCAGGAGTGCGTAACATAATGGCGTTTTTACAGATAGCATGAACTGTCTTATTGGTAGCAGCTCGAAGTTTGGATTTGCGCTCAGTTAATGGCAATAGGGTCGCCCTCTATTACATCGAAGCTAAAAACATAGCGGCGAAATGTAGGTGCACACATAACACTTCTGCCTAACCCATATATAAGTTGCTAGTTTATCGGTTTTTTACCGGATACATTTAGGAGAGTGCACATCAGATCTCCACGATCTTATTCCCCCTTGCCCTTTCTTCTATCGGACGACCAGAAGCACAAAAAAGCGACATCGGTTCATGGTGGACATCCAAAAAACCCGAACGAAACGCTTTAAGTCCACTTTTATCATGCGTACCGCTGAAGTGTGGAATGAGCTTCCCGAGTGGGTCTTCCCCGATAGCTATAATCTGGGTGTCTTTAAATCACGAGTGAATCGGTTCCTCTTAGGCAAGCGCGCTCCATCGTAGATCGCAGTATCGCTTAACATCAGGCGAACTGGCGGTCAAGCGTACGCCTATCATGAATAAATAAAAAGAAAAAAAAATTAAGGATTACATACGAAAATCATTTACACTAATATCATAAAGAGGGAGACAGCGGATTTAGTGAGTTTTATTATATTACGTAGGGTAGGGTCATATCCTGAACCACTGAACACTATTTGAAAAATACATTATTCCAAATGACATGGCACAGGCTAAATAATGTATATTATATCATGTTTCCACTCGGACAAATCAAGCTAATTTTAAATTTAAAAAACGTTATTATTAAGTCTATTTGCATTAAAATGGTGTAAATAAGAACAGAGCTGCGTGCGTTAAACCTAAAAATAATAATAAAGAATTGTAATAAGATGCCAGATATTTTAAAGATCGAAGCTAAGATCGCAAAAACTCCACACAAATTTTCGCCATAAAAAATACAGCTCGGGTTTCACAGTCAAAAGGTTTGTGACCACTGCCACCCACATTTGAGTATGCAAGCGTCAAACGTCTTTCTGCATTGCTTTAGCATGTTGACATTATGTATGTATGTTTGTTATTGTAATGATATCTTTATAGTTACAACCTATAATGGGGTTTCGGTGATTTCTTCAATGGGTAGGCAGAGTACATAATATGTACTCTTTGTTGCATATTATGCAATTTATGATAAGAGCAACTTTATGTCAGCATTTATCCTATTTATTTTACTAGGGAAACCTTGGTGTTAAGGTACCGTGGAGTGCAGGATTTTTATTATCTATCCTCATGAGACTAAATATACTCTCAAGCTGGAGCGCATAAAAAATACATTCACGCGATATTTGTATCACCGGCTTTATGGAGTCTATCCTTTTACCCACTGATGTACCCAACCTTGTTTGTTTTGGGCATGGTTGTGTACAACAAACTGGGGACAAGGAGGGATTTGGCTCTGGTCACGTAGTTGGGTAAAGTGATGAGAGGCAGGATACATAACCCGGTGGTACTGGGCGAGCTATATCTGAACGTGCCAGACAACTACGTTGGGCGGCGGCGGCGACCGCGATACCGCACGGGCGCACCAACTTGCTCAACAAAGCACCCATCACGCGTGCCTTACATACGCTGAACATTGTTGCAGACAGAATAGACTTTTTTTCATGCTCTCTGAATGAATTGACGAAAAACGCACTATATGTATTATGTTATTGTGATTTATGATGATTATTTATATGAAGTTTTTATGTATTATTTCCTTATTTATAGTCAATTTTATTAATGTAAAATGTATTTTTCTTTTGTTATTAATATGTAAAATTTTTGTAAAGACCACACTACCGCATTAGGAAATGATCCTGTAATGATAGTTGTGATTGTGTTGAATAAATAAATAAATTAGCATAAGGAGGGGGGGGGGGGGGGGTGTCCGATAAAAGACCTCCCCTACGTGCAACAGCTATGTACTATACATACAGATACTGCTGTAATCATTATAATCTCGACATAATATAAATTGGATCAACTATCCGATATTCTGACAACGATAATGCTTATCGTGTAAAAGTGAAAGCACCAGGCGTTCATACGTTGTTAAGAGTATTAATAATGAATTAACTCAACAATACATTCAGTGTCCATTATTATCGATAACTACTCATTATGTAAGAGCTATCTCGTAAGGCTGTTTGCATACGAGCAGTAGTATTCTATATCTAGTGAATTAAACGTAAATTAAAACATTGCGCGAAGAATAAGCACGCTAAAGTGGAACTGGGCCGGCCATATCTGCAGACGGACAGAGGATCGATGGAGAAGATAAGTGCTACAGTGGAGACCACGGAAGAGATAAATAAGGTAGAGAAGAGATAAGTAAGTAAGAGTAGAGAACGCAATGCATGCAGTACATTGCAAGCGGACTACGACATCGTGTTGATTAAGCGAGAACACATCGGGAAATGTATTTTATTTGTAACTTGTTGCAATAATGTTTGGAATTTCATAGTGATCAGTATATTTTTATGTTTTTACCAATTATTTTGCAATTAAATGCTATTTTTGACTTACAGATGGATAGATATACCTTCTCGCTATATACTGGTGGTCTGACATTTTGTCTATTACGTAAGAATAACACAACACGGCAGTTTAAAGCGGAGCTCTGTTCTCTGAAGTAGTCATAAGCACACTAAATGCGGCTAATGTATGATTCGGGCGAGTTATGATTTTCTAATCAAGACTGTGGCGCGCCTGCCCCGCCCACATGGCCATTCCAATCTTCTTTATCTCTTCCGTGGTGGAGACCGACGATTTGAATAAGGTGGCTGGCAGCGGATGAATTCGAGCTGCCCAATACCGGGATGGTTGGCGCTCTTTGGGGAAGGACTACGTTCAGCAGTAGACGGCAACAGACTAATATGATGATGATGATGATGATGATGATGATGATATACCGGGCCCCGTTTTGAAACCTCTCCTTTCAATTGGTCGATGTCTATACATAAAAAAGTAATCTATACTAATATTATAACGAGGTCTCTCTCTCTAGGGTCGGTCCCTCATATCTGAGGATCGTGGTCAGCATCAGGGTTGCATCTGAAGCGGATGATCTGCCTCTACCGGTTTCTGTCCAGCGCGTCTCGTATAGAATTTGGAGCCCGACGAGTCTTTCACTTGATCGGTCCATCTTTTTGGTGAACGACCGCGCGATCTTTTGCCTTCAGTGTTCCCAACCACAATCAGTTTTTCCAAACTTACGTCGCCTCTGCGCATTGTGTGGCCGAAATATGACAGAATGCGTTGTTGGCAATTGGTGGACAAGCGAGTTTTTATTCGGAGCTGGGTCAAGATCGATACATTGGTGCGTTTCGCAGTCCAGGGTATTCAGCGCCACATCTCGAATGCATCTATCCTTTGTCTTTCTTGGGCCAGGATTGTCCACGTTTCAACTCCATACATGAAGATAGGGAGTACCAGGGCTCGTATCAATCTGATCTTCGTTTTGATACCAATTCCTCTCCTCTTCCAGATGTTGTTTAGACGGGTCATAGCATCTTTTGCCATCCCGATTCGCCGTTTTATTTCGGGGACACAGCCCGGTCGGCGGTCAACGATGTTAATGCCAGGAATGTTGCAGGTGACACTTGTTAGTTTTCCGGCTCGATCCACTATCATCACTTTAGTTTTTGTTGTATTTACTGCGAGACCGATGTTGCCGCTTTCCAACTCGAGTCTTTGGAACAACTCAATCATCTCTTCCATAGATGTTGCTAAGAGGACGGTGTCGTCGGCATACCGGAGATTTGATAATCTCTTTCCTCCTATTAGAAAACCCTTCACCCAATTTTCGATGGTCTTCCGAATTATGTATTCCCCATATATGTTAAAAAGTGCAGGGGACAATATACACCCCTGTCTCAACCCTTTTTTTGTTTGGAACATATTGGAGCATTCAGTGCCTATCCTAATGAAAGAACGGTTTTTGGTGTACAGACTCTGAATTAAAGCAACAAGGTGTTCAGGAGCTCCCATTTCGAGTAGTACATTCCAGAGTTTGTCCCAATGCACGCAGTCAAAGACTTTTGTGTAGTCGATAAAGCGCAGTACCACGGGGCTGTTGAATTCCCTGCTCTTTTCGATGATTTGGCGGACATTTAGTATTTGTTCCCGCGTTCCTCTGCCCTTCACAAAGCCTGCCTGCTCTTCGGGTATCTGTCGGCTTAAAAAGTAGTTAAATGACGTTGATAAATGACATGGAGAAGGATCTTACGATGTAAATAACGAGGTAAAGTTTGCGAATTTGTGAGGTTGTAGGGGGTAATCTCTGGATCTTCTGAACCGATTGTAAAAAATCTTTTACCAATAGAAAGCCACGTTATTAGTGAATGTCATAGGCTATATTGCCCAACGAGATGGGCACGGGTTTGCTAGTATTTTTATTAAGATCTTTAAAATTTTGTTTGTTTGTCCTGTGTATCGCTCATTATATTTATGAAGTCAGTGTTTATGTATGCGCCCAGCCTTATATCAACTTGAATGTGGAGTATATTGCGGAGTTCATTGAAATCCGTACTTGCGATAACAGCAATATATTTATCTTGGTTAAATATATATAGAGGTTATTATCTCCCAAAATGAGGCCACTATCACTAGGTGAATTGAAAATCAATCATCTTGCTTACAACAAAACTATGCTGAGTAAAGAACATCATCAGACATCACGCCTGTATCAGGTTAGACAGAGGTGTACTGATGTACACCCATAGTTCACCGGTATGTTTAGGTCCAAAACTAAAAGGGAGCGAGGTTATAGCCAGGCACAAAATCACGTATCATCGTATCATCATCATCAGCCCGTATTTGTCTACTGCTGGATCTCTCAAAGGCCGCAGAGCCTGAACTTCAGATCTTTTCAAGCAATTGCTGCCAGCCGTTTTCCGCAAATCATCACTCTACCTGACCACTGAAGATCTCGTTTACTCCAACGGGTGTCGGATCTCCGAAAGATGTGAGATGTGAACATTAGTGCAACTCTGCCAAACCTTTCAGGGAATACAGGCGTGATGGTATGTGTATGTACCTATAGTTATAAATATATACTCAAAAATGAATTGAAATCCCACGCAAGGGAATTCCATGAGGAAATAACATTGGTATGTGGTTATCCTCCTGCCTTATTAGTCTAGTGGTCGATTACGCAACTACTACGCTAGAGGACTTGGGTTCGGCTCCCAGGTCGAGCAGTATTATTGCCCGAGATAGTATTTTTCTTCCAATAGAAAATTCATATCTTTGTCAATATGTCGCTTTATTTAATGCTAAAATATAATGACAAAAATACTATACTCCATTTGGTTAGGTACTTAACTAAAGGTAAACAATGAAAATGGCGGCGTTCAGGGCTCTTCAACCTTTAACACAATGGTATCTTATGAATTGGGAGTGAAATTAATAACAACACATCTAACAATCAATAAAAACAACGAACAAACAAAACTATAACTAAATAATACAATTTACGGCAAAAGAAACACAAAAACGAACGAAAGTACAAACTGTTACGAATGGCGTCTGGTTACCCGACTAAGTATAATATCGGTTAATTATTTTGCCGCGCTTCCTCGCGCTACTACTTCTTAATTTTTTCGAGTTATCAAAAGTCTGTTATGTAGAAAAAGGTTTTGATTTCCTGTCTTTTTAGATTCTTTCTAGTAGGCACATTGCAATACTTTATGACATAATTATCAGATTTGATTTATTTATTGGTCGCAAGCTTAAGAATTTATAATTACCATTTAATATTAAACAAAGTAGTAAAATATGCAAGTATAGTAAAGGAAAATTATTTTGAATGATTAAATGGCCCTATAAAAGAACCTTTTTTATGATTTGTTTACCTTTAGTTAAGTACCTAACCAAATGGAGTATAGTGTTATTGTTTTTTTCTATGAAATTCTCAATATCATCTTAGAGTTTGGGTTTGCCCGGTTTGTGACTCGCCTCATAGTACATGGGACCAAAACACACTGGCTGAATGTGGGTGTACATTGGTACGCCTCCTTCTAGTCCTTCGGGGAATGTCGGCATGATTGTATGTTTTTATTACCCATAACTACAACCACACAAGACATAAACAAGACATTTAGTTTTTTTTTACATCAGATAAAAGGAGATGGCAATTACAAGTCATGTTTCGTTTTTTATTGTACCTACGGTGTCCAGCACATCAGGTTAGCAGTAGATTTCTAACTTAATCTTAAATATTTTAAGGTTTAAAATCATTTGGAGAAGTTTGACAGTTTTGTATAACGTGATGTGCTCGCGACTGTACAGACACCAAAAAACATTGTGTATAAAACTGCAGTTTATTATCACGGCACTTGTTCGCGTTTATGATCATAATCAATTTAAATAAGGCATGGTAGACTATAGTAATAATCACAGATGCATTGAGATATCAAGTAGTCAAAGTTCTTTATTGCATAACATACCATCACGCCTGTATACCCCAAAGGGATTGGCAGAGGTGTACCAATGTACACCAACATTTCGCCGGTATGTTTAGGTCCCTTGTGATAGAGGGCGAGCCTATTGCCATTAACCGGGCACAAATCCAGACTCCAAGCTGCTACTGAGAATTTTAATGAGAAATCCAATAACACTTTGCTCAACCTGTTAATCGAATCCCAGGACCTCTAGCATAGCAGTCGCACTTAAGTTGACTAGACTAATGGGGCAGTCAATATTATAAATATAAAGGAATATTTTTGTTATTTATGTACTAAACACTTCATTAAGTAATTATACCAGGATGGCAGTTCAGAATGCCCTATCTTTAGACAAGCAGAGTTGTTTCAAACTAATTGTACAGTCGCCAGCAGGTCAACGTATATAAAACTGCCAAATTTCTCCAAATGATTTTAAATCTTAAATTGTTGGAGATAACGTTCAAAATCAACTGAGAAAATTTGACATTTTGTGGTAACTTGATGTGCTGGCCACCGTATATAGAATTTTTGTTTCTGCTTTATTAGCTAACTTTAGAAGCTGTTGGAAGCAAACGAGCTTTGCTTTGCTTTGCTAGAGAGGCTTCTAAGCAATGCTGCTTAGAAGCCTGTAAATGTTTTAATCCAGCCATAAAAAATGGCTTAAGCTAACCATTTAGCTTAAATAAAATGAAAAACATTGACTTGTAAAAGTGTTTTTGAAGTATCAATTTATGGAAATAAATATCACTACATAGTATAAAACAAAGTCGCTTTATCTGTCCCTATGTCCCTTTGTATGCTTAAATCTTTGAAACTACGCAACGGATTTTGATGCAGTTTTTTTTAATAGATAGAGTGATTCAAGAGGAAGTTTTATATGTATAATACATACATATTTTAGTATAGAAAAGCCGAGAAACTACGCGGGCGAAGCCGTGGGCGGGAAGCTAGTCATTTATAAAATACAGATGGGAAACATAAAAAAATTGAAGCTATAGAAAAAGCAAGTGAAATAATCTGTGAATGACTGTCCAGCTATCATAAAATATGTGTGGTTTGGTTTGAGTAAGATGAAATATAGAAACTTTGATGGATATCTTTGATGTAGCTCGTTTATTGCAAGTGTTTATATATAATTATGAAAACCATGCCTTTGGCAAACCATGAAATGAATTTTTTTTAGGAAAAATATGTTGTTAAGCACTAGGGACCTAAAGTGATTCAGATAATTAAAATAAAATAATAAAGTGGGTCAAACTGCATAATTGACTGTTCTATCAAAGCAAAAAATAAAATAAAAGAAAAAGTTCAAATGTAAAAGAATAAAATATTTCATCACTAAAATAATTGATAAAAGCTAAGTAACTTTGAAAGGCATATCTTCAAAATGTTAGTAAAGAATTAATTTGCAAGTTAATTTATTTTATATTACAGTTATAATATACAGCGGTAAAAGTAAATGGCTTTCTTATCTACCAACTCTTGGTAATCCGAAAGATATAGGTAGTTAGATACCATTTTATCAAAAAAAGTATATTTTTTTATCCTGAAAATGTAAACATCATTTGATCATGTTTTTTTTTCAAATTAGAAATAAAAAGCAATGGTATTCGAGCTCAAGTCCTTGTTACAGACTCACAGCCACCTCCTAAATTACTCCGTATTTGTTCGCACTCGTTTTCAAACGTAGAACCGTGATAAAACTGTTTCTTCCGATCTATAATCAATTAAAAAATGACTCCCAATTAACAAATAATGCCTCATTGTTGATATATCAGCGTGTTTACGATAAACGCGATAGTAAAGACATAACTATTTTTAACCACGCCGATCGGCTGTATGAAACGACGTGTCTTAGAAAATAAAAAAAAGTAATAAGTATAAAAATACTTACGGAAAAAAGTTAGTGCGATACGCCGGAAGCAGCTAGGAGCACTTCAATCACTTAAAATCACACTAAAAACCTTGTTTGTATGGTACTTTTTCACAATTTGCAAGTCGGCGAAGTATTTACGACGATATTACCGCATAGTGCATGTCTGCGCGGGTAGCGAATTCAAATGAATTATTTTTTGTAGGTTACAAAACGTCAAAATCTCGCACTTTGAAGGTCACCTTGAAGTGACAGCTAAGCTGGGGTTGTCAGCGGCAGAAATAAGATAAATGATTAATAAATTGATCATGTAGGACGCGCAATGCGTGCGTGCGTCACATTTTAACAAACAATTTGTACATACTAGTATGTGCGTGAGAAAATGTATTTCGGCCTTAAAACAATCTCCAAGAATTCATATTGCGCTACTCGTAAGTAAATTGGGATACGGTCATCATACGATCATCTTCTTTAAAATAATATTCAGAAATTGTGCGATAGAGGCACTTACAACTATATATTCCCGGGAATTTATAAAATCACAAATATAGAACCGTTTCTATTTTGATTGAAATTTATTCCACTGAATGAATTCTAATCTTTTTACTTTTACTACACGTTTGATACCTGACATTGCACTAATTATACTTTGTACAGGATTCTAACATTATATATTTTTTTTATATAATTAGGTAACTTTAATGAAAAAAATATATAGTCGTATTAAGGTTCATCATCATCATCATCATATCAGCCAAATGAAGTCCACTGCTGAACGAAGGCCTCCCCCATAGACTTACACAAGGATAAAGTTATTCATTCAAAACTTAAAGAATAGGTTGACACAATATTTCCAAGGTTAATTAATATATTTAGTTGTGAAAGTTAGTCATCATTATCATGATGAAAATTTATAACTTTGTTTTTATATAGATGCGGATTTTTTTTTTATATTTACTGTCTTTACTTACAAAAGAAAACAAATTATGTTATAATAAAAACGGTTTTATTAAACTATTTACACAATTATTTACAATCTTAAAAGGAAATATGATTAATTATAAAAATAGTTTGTATAAGGTAGAAACATTAACCCATATTTTTAAGGCATTAAAAGATATATTTGGCAACTTAAACTCTTACAAAGAAGCAATAAAACATAACGTAACAAATAGAATTTCTGATAGACCTCACCACATTGATGTCATATGAACACCAATGACAATTGTTAGTGGAAGTCGGAAGATAAGACTAGTTTGATTTATAAACAGTTTGTCTTAAGAATGTCTGTATAGCCCAGAAATTGAGTTCCGGACGTCTGATGGCAGTCGCTTTGTGTAAAATATTAATACACAAACGCATCTCGTTATAATAGAAGCAGATTTCAATATAGTTAATTGTGAAGATTTGCTTACATAATGCTTTTGTATTTTTTTGGATGCATACATTAATTACTCGGGTGCCTGCCGTTTTGCCGAAAAGTTTTTGACAAATTTTCATTACACAAACAAATTTTAGCAACCTTCTTTTATACCATTGCAATATTTCGAACGATTTTAGTACGCATATTTTTATTTGGTAAAATGTTTAATTGGCAAAATATTACCAAGTATAATGTCATTACGGCATTTGGTCTTTAATCAAATGATTTATTACAGCAAACAATCTTCAGACAATAAACGTTTGGTGATGATTTGTTAAGACAAATTAATTTATATTTTTTTAGGTTAATTTCTTTTAAAAAATAAATTTCTTTTTAAAAATATAAATTCTCAGTAGCAGCTCGGAGTCTGGATTTGTGCCCGGTGAATGGCAATAGGCTCGCCCCCTATTACATGGGACCCAAACATACAGGCGAACTGTGGGTGTACATTAAGTGCACCTCTGCCTAACCCTTCGGGGAATACAGGCGTGATGGTATGTTCTTTTAAAAAATTAAATGTCTCCTACGACAGACGACGACACCAGAAACGACTTGCATTAATAGAAAAAAGAGATATTTTGGTTTATTTGATTATGCGTAAAAACTGTTATTCCAACTGAAATATTTGACTAAATAAAAAATGTTAAAAGTACTAGTTGGTAAACAAATTATAGTTTAAACGTTCATTTCCCAAACATTAGGTTTGCGTTAATTTTTTTGTGAATAGATTTTTTTCCAAGTAATAATTTGGAAAATGAAATTATGCGAAACATTTTTTGGGAAGTGAAAATTTGTCAAATTCCTTTCGGTCAAACAAGGGAGACCCGTAATGACTCACCATCAGTTTTTTTATTTTCAATCAAAAATATTATTTAACAAAATCACTAACACTTATTCCTAAATTAGTAATAAGTAAACTACATAATAACAGCGGAATTCTCTTATATTCACTTATTGTATATAGTACAGTCGCCAGCACATCCGGTTGTACAAAGGTTATATAAGGTTCAGATTCGACTAAGAAAAGTAATTTTGACATTTTGTGATAACTTGATGTGCTGGCGACCATACAAATAATTATTACAAACTTAAAAAAAATACCTACTGTTTTCGTGACTTAAATTTCTAATCTAAGCTCAATGGCGGACTTGCATCAAATTCTTCCGCAAAATGATCAACAGTACTATCATTTTTGTCTATAACATCAAAGTTTATTTTTACAGGATTTACACTTTTTGCATACGTCTTATTCATAAGCACCGGACTACAGTCAACATCATCCGGATTTGCACTCTTTCCAGGAGTGTTTCTGGAGCTGACAACATTTATAGAACTGTCAGGTTTTAAATTTGGCGGTTTCGTATGTTCAATTTTAGAGTCGTGATATATTACTTTAGAATTATTATTATTTGACATCAAAGGACTTTTGTAAGAACTAGAAGCATTTTTTGATCTGTTTATTATGTGTATAGTCGATAAGGGAGGTGGTTCTCCATACATTTTTAACCGGGCTATTTTGTCGTTAACTTTTTTCTTTCTTAGTAACACTTCTTCTGGCAAATTCTGAGTGTCCGTTTGTTTGAAAGTCGACTCAAAGTCCAGTCCAGTAAGATTGAAATTGTCATCTGCCTTATTCGGTCTAACTAAAGGTGAATCTATGAACATTTTGTGTTTGGAAATGTTATAATCACTATTATTAAATTTATATGGAGAAATATTTTCATTATTATGTTTAATAAGTGAATAGTTATTTTTTAAAAGCACGCATTCTTCACAGAATTTTCGTCTATCCAAATTGAAAAACTTTTTAGACAAATCATCGACCATAACCCTTGCATTCACATTTTTGGGAGTTTTAGTAAAAAATGAGAATTCAGTTACCCTATAATGCGGTATACTTTTCCGAGTGTTGCCAGCTCGTTTCTGTAAATTTGCACAACTGACAATCTGGCCCGTATCTAAAACATTTTGGAATCCAAACTTTTTCAAGCCGCCCCAGAAATTAATACAAATTATATTCTTATCTGCATCAGCTAGGAAGACATTTTGAAACGGCTGTTTAGTCGAGTCGAATTCTTGAATCAATGGATCGATTAGAAATATGAAGCCTACAGTATCGATTTCGTTATAATCGGTTGACATTGAAGGATTTTGGGCTAAATCTTTTATGGTGAAGCAGGTACGGTTTAATATATTGGTGTACGGTTTAAATTGTTCCGGTTCTTTGTATTTTGAGACACTGAATACCGATTGTCTTCCAGCCGATATTTGGATTTCAGAGTATCTGTAAAGAAAGCAAAGTTGGTATGAATGCTTGAAATGAAATGAAATGATATTTATTTCTGACTGCCTCGTTGGTCTAGTGGTCCCAATCACGACTGCTACGCTAGAGGTCTTGGGTTCGATCCCCAGGTCGAGCAAAGTGTTATTGAGTTTTTCTATGAAATTCTCAGTAGCAGCTCGGAGTCTGGATTTGTGCCCGGTGAATGGCAATAGGCTCGCCCCCTATTACATGGGACCCAAACATACCGGCGAACTGTGGGTGTACATTAAGTACACCTCTGCCTAACCCTTCGGGGAATACAGGCGTGATGGTATGTTATGTAGATCTTTTAAGACACTTTTACAAGTAGTTTTTTTACATATTTTTTTTAACTAGATGGCGTCGACGTTTCCTATCTGACGACCTCTGAGAAGAAACGTCGAAACAAACACAGAATCACTTGTCTGCATATCGTCAGAAAATACCTTCTCTGTTAACTGACGGGCGTCGAAAGCTCTGAGCCTTTTTCTATTCTTTTTTTCTTTTCAGGGGACTGAGGGAGGAATTGGGCTTCCGGCGCTCCTCACTGACCGTACTAAACGCAACGGTATGCATACTGCTACTTGACGTCGATATTCTGTGGGAGGGTAGTACTTCCCCGGTCGTGCCGACCCATACATACATATTGTCACGCCTGTCTCCCATGGGGGTAGGCAGAGACTATAGATTTCCACTTGCCACGATCCTGGCACACTACTTTCGCTTCATCAACATTCATTAATCTCTTCATGCATGACCGTCGGTTTGGGGTGCTCGGAACCTAGCTTTTTTTAAGAAAATCCCCAATTTGGTTGCGGAACGTTTGCCGAGGTCGTCCCCTTCCAACTCGTCGTTTTGTCAATCTCCGTTCATCCATCCGCTCTACATGACCAAACCATCTTAACATACCTTTCTCAATCCATGTTACTACATCCTGTTTCACTCCACAACGCTCCCTTATCACACTGTTTCTCACTCTGTCTTTCAGCGTAACACCACACATACTTCTCAAAGCTCTCATCTCTACAGCATTTATTCTGCTTTCATGTTTCTTCTGCCATACCCAACTTATGCGAGACTATACTACTAAATGATCGTGCCCAACAGTGGAAGAGTAATGCAATGAATTAAATTTAATTACCGACCTGACAGCTGTAGGGACTACATTCATGACATCGATCCAAGCGCCCTCTTTGATAATTTCGAGAACTGCATCTGTCGGCTTCCATATTGACATCATTCCTGGAAAATAACTTCAGTTTCATATGACGATAGCCTTCTAAGTATAGCTTGTTCGAACTCGTCTGATGGTTTAGCGGTGATCAATTTTAATGCTAAAACTCGGTGTAAAGGCAATTAGAGCCATAAACGTTTTGTATTCGTGATTACTAACAAACCATCACGCCCGTATTCCCCAGAAAGTAGACATAGGTGTACACTGGTGGAGGTGTCTATTGCAACTAACGGGGCACAAATCCAGACTCCGAGTTGCTACTGAGAATTTCATAGAAAACCCAACACTTTGCTCGACCTGGGGCTCGAGCTCAAAACTTCTAGCGTATCAGTTACGCATGAAACCACTAGAATAATAGGGCATTCTAGTAAATTGAAATTAGACTTTCGATATTTATGTATAAAAACACCTAGATTCGGCAGTTCAGAAGGCTAACTTCAGATACGCAAATTTATTTCGAACGAACTATAAAAACCACGGTAGCTAGATAAGCTGTGCTTGCCGCGGTCAATCTACGGATGGGTTCACAATTCTTAAGGCATTAATTGGGAAAAGGAGATTGGATGGGATTGCAAGAGAAATCACCTTACCTTTAGTGACTTCCACACTACTCTTCCCACTCACTCCAGCCACTCTAATCTTCAACAACGTCACCACATTCCTGTTGACACAAACTCCCGCTTTCTCCACTTTATCTCTTATCCTCTTCTGTATATCCTCAAGTAGACGTTCACGACGTTTAGAAGTATGGTCCTCTAGGAGTCTCGTTTGTGATAAAGTGAGTTCAGCCTGGAGAAAGAAAGGCTTTTTTATCTATACTAATATTATAAAGCGGCGGTAGCCTAATGGCTAGGGCGTCGGACTTGCGATCATGTGGTTGCTGGTTCGAACCCCACCCATAGCACTACCGACGTGAACCCACTCGTAACACAAGCATTTAGCTTAGCATGAGGGGTTAACAAGAATACTAGTAATGTGTGACCCACATTGCTAGTAAGCTTTTTTAAAAAAAAGAGCTAAAGATTTTAGGGGGTAATCAGAGATTACTTAATACTCAATACTCAAAACGCAATAAAATATTGAGTATTGAGTAATCTATGGATCTACTGAACCGATTTTGAAAAATCTTTCACCAATAGAAAGCTGTCCAATAAAAACATGATTTCTGATTGTCTCAGGAATAATGGCAGTAAAATGAAAAGAATCGTATAGTCCACGCGGGCGAGGACGCGGGCGAGGACGTGGGCGAGGACGCGGGCGAGGACGTGGGCGAGGACGCGGGCGAGGACGCGGGCGAGGACGCGGGCGGAAAGCTTTTTTTAATAAATTCAACTCTCTCTTAAATCGACTAATAAAGTTCTAATGTATAAGCGTTTAAAGTATTTGGTGGGGGTTGAGAGGGGATACTCTGTCCCTTTCGCGCAAAAGAGTGTTAGTATATAAAAATGATTTTAAACCTTAAAGTGTTGATACTTAAGTTCAAAATCAAGTGATAAAATTTGACATTTTGGGGTAACTTGATGTGCTGGTCACCGTACGTCGGATTGTGACGTCACAAGCTGACATAGTGCGCTCTCTGTCTAGCGTAAAATGAAAATGCTTATGACTTCCTTATTTTTGTGCGGCGGCAGCCTAATTGCTAGGACATCGAACTCGCGATCATGTGGTTGCCGGTTCGAAACCTGCCCATTGCACTACCGACGTGAACCCACTCGTAATACAAGCATTTAGTTTAGTAAGAGTAGTTAACAAGAATACTAGTTAATGTGACCCACATTTAGCAATGTAACCTTTTATAAAAAAAAATTTGTTAAACAAGATGAAACTCACCCTGAATTCAGCTGGATCTTTGCTGGTCTTCATAACTTTAGCTATCTGCGAGCCGCTGTCCAAACATGTCCTCTTGTTACCAGAGCCTGGTAGACTTTCAGAATCTTGCGACTCCTGAAAATATTGAGTCAGTAGTCGTAGCAGTCGCGCTTAGGACCACTAGACTAATGAGGCAGTTTTAAAACAGCTTACTAGCAATGTGGGTCGCACATTACTAGTATTCTTATTAACCCCTCGTACTAAGCTAAATGCTTGTACTACGAGTGGTTCCACGTCGGTTGTGCAATGGGTGAGTTAGGAACCGGCAACCACATGATCGCAACTCCGAAGCCCTAGCCATTGCAATAAGCTTGGGTTAAATTGGACCCAAAAATACTCATATTTGGTCCAATTTAACGCAAGCTATTACCCGGGCGCAACTCCAAACTGCCTCATGAGTTTAGTGGTCCTAAGCGTGAGTACTACGCTAGAGGTCCTGGGTTCGATTCCCAGGTCGAGCAGTATTATGGGTTTTTCTATGAATTTCTCAGTAGTAGCTCGTAGTTTGGATTCGTGCCCGGTTAATGGCAATAGGCTCGCCCCCTATTACATGGGACCTAAACATACCGGCGAACAGTAGTTATAATTAGATTTAGAAACGTACAGTATTGTAATTTGAAATTTCGAAAATCGACAATAATAAAATTCTTCTACAAGAAAATCCTGCACACCCAATATCTCTGCCAGACCTGGACATCGAATCTAGAACCTTAGTCTCAGAAACTTGCGGTTACTAGATGAAATACTACTAGATGACTTTTATAGAAAACAAAAACATAATCATTATTATATTGTGCCACTGCTGGGCACGGGTCTCCTCTCAGTACAAGAGGGATGAGGCTATAGTCAACCACGCTAGCCTACTGCGGGTTGGCAGACTTTACACGTCGTCAAGAAAAACCAACAGGCATGACGATGTCGGAAATACGGTTTCCTTCAAACATACCATCACGCCTGTATACCCCGAAGGGTTAGGCAGAGGTGTTCTAATGTACCTACACCCATGCTTCGCCGGTATGCCATTAGGCCATTAACCGGACACAA
Source organism: Subacronicta megacephala (assembly GCA_958496365.1). Classification (NCBI taxonomy): domain Eukaryota; kingdom Metazoa; phylum Arthropoda; class Insecta; order Lepidoptera; family Noctuidae; genus Subacronicta; species Subacronicta megacephala. Next base: position 1,739,716 of record OY292541.1, on the reverse strand, counting down.
ATCCAGACTACGAGCTGCTACTGAGAATTTCATAAACCCTATAACACTGCTTGACCTGGGAATCGAACCCAAAACCTCTAGCGCCCTAGGCTTAGGCCCAGCTGAAAATCAGCGTTGCGGTTCAGTACTGCAACATTATGCTGAGCTGACTTCGACTCATACTTATGGATGTTTTTTTTTTAGCTTGACTGCCTCATAAGTCTAGTGGTCCTAAGCACGACTGCGACGCTAGAGCCTAGAGGTCCTGGGTTCGATCCCCAGGTCGAGCAAAGTGTTATTGGGTTTTTCTATGAAATTCTCAGTAGCAGCTCGGAGTCTGGATTTGTGCCCGGTGAATGGCAATAAGCTCGCCCCCTATTACATGGGACCTAAACATACCAGCGAAATGTGGGTTACATGAATACATGTCTAACCCTTCGGGGAATACACGTGTTATGGTATGTTATCTTATACCTATATGTTTTTTTTTTTAATCTTTTGTAATTTTGTCATTATTATTACTTGTTATTTGAGTCGAATAAATGTTTCTTTCTTTCTTTTCTAGCGTAGCAGTCGCCCTTAAGACCACTAGACTTACAAGGCGGTCCTTCAAACGGTGAAAACAAAAAAGGATCTTTAGCAATAAGCATAAGGACCACGCTGTTCGCAGCATGAATGGGCCGGCTTGACGGGGAAGTACCACACTCTCGCAGAAGACCGACGTCCAAGTAGTAGCATTCACTACTGCGCTTCGTTTGGTGGTAGGGCCGGAGGCCTAATTCCTGCCTCAATCGCCTTCCTTCTCCTTTTCTCCTTCCTCTCCCTTTCCCTAAATAGGATCGGCAACGCATCTGCAACTCCTTTGGTTTTGCAGATGTCCAAGGTCGGCGATGACTACTTACCATCAGGTAGCTCGCCTGCTAGTTTGCCGAGTTATCCCATAAAAAAAAATCTTCAAAGGTTTACAGACCTGATCGGAGAATTCCCTCTCCACTTCCTCGTAGATTTTCTCCATGATAGCTTGCCTTTCAGCCTCACTCTTCATTTGATGGACATGCTCCAAGCGTTCTGATCTTGTCACTGTCAAAAAATACTTTGATCATCCTCCTATCCTTTTTAACCCCCCATGCAAAAACGACGGGATGTTATAAGTTTGACGTGTCTGTGTGTGTGTCTGTGGCATCGTAGCTCCCGAACGGATGAACTGATTATGATTTAGTTTTATTTGTTTGAAAGGTGAATTAGTCGGGAGTGTTTTTAAGCTATGTTTGATGAAAATCGGTCGAGATATAATTGTCATAGAGATACATTAAACCTCGAGATAGAACACATGCTTTTTATGTCATATAGTTTTATGTGATGTGAGTGAAACTAGGCAAATAGAAAATACACTAATAGGTGAGTGACCGGCGAAAACATCAAACAAATACCCCCATTATTTGTTTGAAAGGTGAATTAGTCGGGAGTGTTCTTAGCTATGTTTGATGAAAATCGGTCGAGATATAATGCAAATGTCGAGGGTTTTTTTTAATTTTTGCCCAATTATTTTCGGGTCGGGTTCCGGATACCAGATATAGCTGAATATCAGTATTTTGCGCGAAGCGACTATCATTTGGTCCATTAAGATATTAATATTAACATACCATCACGCCTGTATTCCCCGAAGGGTAAGGCAGAGGTACTAATGTACAACCACACTTCGCCGGTATGTTTAGGTCCCATGTAATATGGGGCGAGCCTATTGCCATTCACCGGGCACAACTCCAGACTCCGAGCTGCTACTGAGAAAAACCCAATAACACTTTGCTCAACCTCGGGATCGAACCCAGGACCTCTTGCGTAGCAGTCGCGCTTTGGACCACTTGACGAATGAGGCAATACCAAAATTATTCGTAATTAACACACAAATTAATTGAATTATTCGGATTCGGCTACCTTTAATCTACAGGCATCGTGTCTCACTTAGACTATCATTTCGTCTAACATATTGTATGGCCAATTTAAGCTGAGCCGGTTCCTTAAGCGAGCGATAGTTTTTATCAGAAGAATATGTAAGAAATAACTCACCAGTGCTGCCATCTTCAAACTTCTCGACATACAAAGCAGGATATACCCTCGTGACGTAAACGCGCAGTTTCGACACTTTCCCGCCATCTAACCTGACAGATGACAGGTGGGACAAGATGGCGCCGTTGCCATGGTAACCAAGGCGAGCGTCCCAGCGCCCGCGTCTTGTTGAGTTACCGAAGATTTTAAGACGTACTGCTGATGTGTTCTGTACGATATAATATAACTTAATGTATTAAACATATAAAATACCATCACCCTTGTTTTCCTAGAGGGGTTTGGCAGAGGTGTAATAATGTACGGTGGCCAGCAAATCAGATTATACAAAACTGTCAAATTTCTCTAAATGATTTTCAACCTTAAAATGTTGCTGATTAAGTTCAAAATCAACTGAGACAATTTGACATTAAGTGATAACTTGACGTGCTGACAACCGTACTAATGTAACCTACATTTGGTTTATTTAAAAAAAAAACTTAAAAAAAATATTATAGGTATCATTTATAAGCTTAACTGTGCCCATTTGTGTGATCTTACGTAAGAACTGTCAAGACTCCCTCCCACTATTTAAAAAAAAATAAGACATGGTCGACCTTCCTAAGTCATCTTACGTAATAAATAAATTTCGCCAAATATAAAGTCGGGCTAATCTTGGAAACTACTTACATCAGTACAAAGATGGATTATCTGTAATGTGTTATCTTTACATAACATAAAATACCATCACTCCTGCATTCCCCGAAGGGTTAAGCAGAGGTGTACTCGTGTACACCCACATTTCGCCGGTATGTTTTGGTCCCATGTAATAGGGGGCGAGCCTGTTGCCATTAACCGGGCACAAATCCAGACTCCGAGCTGCTACTAGGAATTTCATAGAAAAACCCAATAACACTTCTCGACCTGGGGATCGAACCCAGGACCTCTAGCGTTGCAGTCGCGCTAAGGACCACTAGACTGAGGCAGTCATCAGTTATCTTTACATAGTATAAAATGTAGTCGTTTCGGCTGTCTGTTCGCTTTGATCTTTTAAACTTCTGAACGGATTTTAATACAGTTTGCAGCAATAGATAGAGTGATTCAAGAGGAGGGTTTATATGTAAAATACATACATATCATAGTAGAGAAAAGCCGTGACCCACGAGGGCGAAGCCTTAGACGGAAAACTAGTAGGCTATTATTAGTGAATATACCCGTAAGAAACTAGCGGGTCGCTAGAAGGATATAATACAGGGTGGAAGGGACATCGACGCACAACCGCTTACCATGAATTCAGTACATGATTCTGGACCCCTCTGCGCAGATATTTTTCGTCGGTTATTAAAAAAAAAACTGCTGTTCCATACATTTTGACCGTGTAGGTATTGCACTTTTGTATGAAAAAGCAGTTTTTTTTTTTAATAACCAACGAATAATATCCAGAATCATGTACTGAATTCATGGTACGCGTTTGTGCGTCGATTTCCCTTCCACCCTGTATAGTAATAACTCACCTCCCAGGGAGATATACCCTGCTCACAGTTGACCAACTCAGCCCCATTAGTCACAAGCTTGGTGCCAACAACAATTTTTTCTTGGCTCACTAGTTGGGCCAACATTTTGTCCAAACTTGCCTTTATGCAGTACCAACCGTCTGTGAGTAGAAGTTCTGTGTTGTTGGTAGTGGTTGCGCTACAAATAAGGTTATTATGAAGCAGTTTTCATATCATACTTATAAGTTTTAAAACTAATAATAATGTATCTTGCGAGAAAAAGCAAACAGGTGGCAGCGACTGGATGATAAGACCTTAAAGATCGGACTCTGTGAGGATAACTGGAAAATTCTGCCTCTATCTAGACGAAAACGGGCTGATGATGGAGAGGACTCGAACCCACGTCCGTTTACACCTACTGATAATCAATAACTATAATGAATTTTAATAGTTAATTCCTTGAATCCATTTATTTATTTGCGAGCTACCTGATAGGTAATAGTCATCGCCGCTCATAGACATCTGCAATACCAAAGGAGTTGCAGATGCGTTGCCGAGGAGTACGAAGCATATATATAGGAGAAGGAAGGGGACTCAGGAAGGAATTGGCCCTCCGGCACTCCACACTCACCATACGAAACGCATCAGTATGCATACTGCTACTTGACGTCATATTCTGTGGGAGGGTTCCCACAGAATATCCCTCCCGGTCGTGCCGACCCATTCATGCTGGCTTGTAGACATGCCAGCAGGCACTACTACTAATATGAAATTCCCTGAATCCTGAGGAACCTTGGTATTTTTTATCTACTAAATCGTCTTTAACTTTTCTGACCCCTTATTGTATAGGCGTAACCTAGAATGAGAGCTCAGCTTGTAGTAGTATGTTTATAATATACAAACCTGGTGTCATTATCTCCATCTACAGAGATCCCAGCAACACACAAAACTATAGTTTTTGAGGGTACATCATCTTTCTCCAGAATCTTCCTTAAAGCTGGCCTTTGGGCATTATATAGCTCTTTGTCGTATCTATATTTTAATTGATCTACGAAATTTCGAGCACTACATACTATAGAAGAGTTAAACTTTATCTCGTATGAAATTAACTTCCATAGTATCAGCTTTATATGGTTCTCTAACCAGCCCTTTGGAATAAGTTTACTGTTAACTGAATTTATGAACAATTCTTTTAAGGATTCCATTGTCATATTGCCATACGACAGATCGCTTCTGCTGTCACGAAACTCAAACTGTAGTAGATTTTCTAACTTGAATTGTAGTAAATACGGGTCTATTGTAGTATTGCATGTAGAATTGTTAGCCAAATCTTTCAAAGTAAATTTCTTGTATTTCTTATAATTATTGTTAAATGATACTGTATTAACCTTCTTAGCTATTATTTCTTTTTTAATTTCCGGTTTTGGTATTTTTTGGGAGTATGGAGTTTCGAATTTTTTCCTTCTTTTTGCCTTTGGACAAGACAGAATTGGGCTGCCAGATCTTTTCGATTTTACTGGCGTGTCGTGAAAATCTTCCGTGTGCAAACTTTCTTCGAAATTATTCAAAACTTGTGTGTCGATAATATTAGCAATATTTTCTTCAGTTATTTTATCATTCTTCTCTGTTGTATCTACATTTGAAGAATCTATTTTAGAAAATTGTCGCTTGGATCTTGCTAAAGCTTCTTCAGAAATAACTATCTCACGATTGGTACCTGTTTTGAATCCAAATTTGATATTTGAAGTCATTTTCTTACTTATGTTTGTTCCTTTATCAATATCTCGAAATACTTTTCTAGATTTTGTTAAAGCATCTTTAGATATAGCAACTTTTTTATCGCTAGCCGTTTGAAAACCTTTGAAACTCAAACTTTTCTTAATTTTATCTTCTAAGTATTTTACTTGCGTGAAATGATTTTCAGAACTTGCATCATTTGGAGATTGAAAACCACGAAATTCTGGTTCAAAGTCGTCTATATCTTGAAACAACTTTCTACTCTTTGCTAAAGCATCCTTTGATATGCTAACAGGCTGCTTATTAGCGGTTTGGAAGCCTTTGAATATTGGACTCGAGCCACCAACAGGCAAATCTTGATCATCAATTCTAATATCATTTAAAGTATTATGAGTATCAGAATCTTTAACGGTATTATTATTCACTGTACATAAAATCTGTTCATCTTCTAAATTACTGCCAACTACATCAATATCTTGAAATATTTTTCTGCTTTTTACTAAAGCATCTGCTGAAATTTTAACTTGTTTATTGCTTGCCGTTTGAAATCCTTGAAACTTAGGCACAACTGCTTCGGGAATTATAAAATGATCTGTTGTTATTATATGATTGGCTATTACAGAATTTTTATCTTGAATAGTTACGCTAGAAACTGTTTCGTCACTATATTTTGCCCCATTTGGGTAATCTTTCTTATTTTTTTCAGGTAGTTGAATTTCAGTCGAGTCTATGTCTTTAAATATATTTTTCGTTTTAGCCATAGCTAATTCAGAAACATTTATGACGTTATTGTTTCCAGTTTTAAAACCAACAAAATTTCTTTTATTTAGATGTTGATTATGTAAATCTTTTTTATTTGTTTCTAGTAATTGCAATTCATTGGAGTCCATATCTTTAAATATATTCTTTGTTGTAGCTAGGGCCGTTTCAGATACTGGTATTACAATATTATTTCCGGTTTTGAAACTTTCGAAACTACCTTTATTTAGAAGAGATAATTGATCTCTTTCTTCTTTTCTGCTTTCTTCCAAATCTTTAGTATGTTTCTTAGGATTAACAAAATTATTGGAATCAATATCTTTAAAAATATTCTTCGTCTTAGCTAACGATTCTTCAGAAATCTTTATCTTTTTATTGTTAGCTGTTTTGAAACCGATAAAACATGCTTTACTTCTAGAAGGTTGGTGTAGTTCATATTCATTGTTACTCCATTCTTTTCTTTCCAACGAATCAACTTCATCTAACTCATTAGGTTTTTTTGGGAAATCTAAATCAGTTGAATCTAAATCTTTAATAATATGTCTAGTTTTACTCAAAGCTGCTTCAGAAATATGAATTTTCTTGTTATTTATAGTCTTAAAATTCGCCATACAATTCGAAGACTTAGTAGAAACTATATTTTCAAAGTCATTAGTATGTTTGTTATCATCTTCTGTTATTTTCTCTTCAATATTTTCTTGGAACTGTTCGTTAGGTTGTGATGGATATTTAACCTTATCTATATCTTTGAAAATATTCTTTGTTTTTGTTAAAGCTGCATCTGATATTTTAATCTCCCTGTTGTTGGCTGTTTTAAATCCTATAAATTTAGATTTAGTATTTATGGAGTCAAAGGCTATTGTTTCAAAATCATTTATATCCTTAGCTTTTATTTTGTACATTTCTGCTTCTTCTGGGACTCTATTTTCTTGGAACTTAAAATCAGCACAATCAATATCTTTGAAAATGATTTTAGTTGAAGCCAGAGCTGCATCAGATATGTTTATAGTTTTATTATTGGCTGTTTTAAAACCAACATGACTTGTTTTACTAGTAGAAGGCTGATTGAAATCTATAAATTCGTCAACATCTTTAGCTTTATGGTGAAATATGTTTTCTTTGCTACGTTTCTTAGTTACATCAATGTCGATGGAATCAATGTCTTTAAAGATATTTTTTGTTTTTGTTAAAGCTTCTTTAGAAATAATAACATCTTTATTATTTGCCGTTTTAAAGCCTGCAAAACTAGTCTTTGTAGCTGATTCGTCAATACTATTGACATAAAAATCGTTTTGTCCAAGGTCGTTAACACTTTTAATAGGGAATTTAAAATCTGATGAATCTATATCTTTGAAAATATTTTCAGTTTTGGCTAAAGCTTCATCAGATATTTTAATGTCTTTATTATTTGCAGTTTTAAAGCCTACAAAGCTGGTACAAGGCTTATCCAAATCCTTCAAATTCTTATTAGATTTATTCGGAAATTCAGTAGCATCGATATCTTGAAATAAGTTTTTAGTTTTAATTATTGCTTCATTGGAAATTTGTATTTTTCTATTACTAGCTGTCTTAAATCCTTCCAATTTCCCATCACAAATATTACTGGGCTTTGACAGGGCATTCTCTTTAACGTTAATTTCTTTCATATTGATTTCACTCAGCTCTTCATCAAAATCGGTATCTTTGAAGATATTATTAATTGTTAATGAGGCAGTGTCTAATACTATTAGATCTTTACAACTTGCAGTTTTAAATCGAGCAGTAGCTTCACTTTTATCAGCTAACTTATATTCGTCTTCTAAAGACATTTCTATATTTTCAAATTCTTGTATAATAGCATCATCTATGTCTTGTATAATATCATCGTCAAAACTTTTGTTTGTTTCTGGTTTTGCATCATTGTTAGCACTCAGTAGATTATCTTCAGAATATTGTTTTGCATTTTCTTTTACTTTGTTCTTAAAATCGTCATTAATTTTACCAATATTCATCTTATTTTCAGCATTTATTATTTCAGTCTCGTTATCAAACTTTTCACTGAAGTCAATGTCTTGAAATACTTTCTTACATCTAGCTAAAGCCTTATCAGATAGTTTGATTTCTTTTTTACTAGCTGTCGTAAAACCTTCAAAATTTGATACTGTTTTCACTGAATGCTCTAAAGCGAATTTAAATTCAGATCTTTTGTCATCCATCTGACCTTTATCAAACTCTGTTTCATTCAGCTTAGTGTCTTTTTTCGCTTTAAACTCAACATTTTGAGTTAAATTATTTATATGACTGTCACAGTTTTTTACCAAATCAGTCACAGTAACTTCATCACTAGAAACATCACTTAACAAGCTTTTAGCTTGAGCAAATGACTCTGTGAGTATCTGAATAGTTTTGTTACTGGCAGTTTGAAAACCTACATACATAGTCTTGTCTAAAACATCAGATTGGTCATAAAAAGAAGTCTCCAAAGCACATGTGAAGGGAAGGTCTTGATAATCTTTATGTACATAACTATCATCTTCATCACTACTGAATAAAATTTCGTCCTTTAATATTTCACTTTCAGCTCCAACCTTTTTACTCATATTTTCTTTTAACACTTTGTTTACTAGATCATCAGAGGTGACTTTATCTAATTCAATAAATTCTAGTCCTGTATCTGCATCTTTGAATGTATTAGTTTCAAATTCTACAAAAGTAGAACTATGTTTTTCTATATTTTTATTTTGCAATACTGGACTGAGGACATCTTTTTCATTCAGTTCTATTTCTTTATCCATTTTTATGTTTAATTCTTTATTTAAAATCTGAGAATTGATCACATGTTTTACTGAATTCAAATCATTAGAGGCTATGATCGGTATTACAATTTTCTCAAATTGTTCAAACTTTTCTAGATTGAAAATTAAAGGTGATGGCGTTTTGGGTTTCGTTTTAACATGTTTGTGCATAAAAATAGGACTAAGAGGTCTTTCTATAGATGTATCTAGTTCTTCAGTAACCTCTTTGCAACCATTTATTATTGGGCTGAATTTATCATCTTGTGTGTAATTTTCTGTACTATTTTGAGTGTTAATACCAGCATCTCCATCTTTAGTCTTATTACTACACATTATTGGAGAAATTATACTTATAGAAGTATTTACTTCTAAGTTATTACTTTCACTTATTTCTTCTGCCCTAGTTACCTTTTTATTTATTTCTTTACATTCTTTTACATCTATGTGATGTATATCTTTACATATTATCTCGTTAATTTCTTTACAGGCACCTGCATTAGTTTTATCGTCACCTTCAATATCTTGTTTCTCAGTATGATGGCAGAAGGTTGTTTCAAACTCCTGTGTCATTCCTCGGTTGACATCAATCATTTCCGCATCCTCTATTACACTGATGAGTTGAGTGTCTGAGACACACTGCGTGTCAAACTTTGATGATTGTTTAGGTACCTAAAAAGCAATTTAAATTGGATTTTATGAAAGAAAGAATAAAACATAACATACCATCACACTTCACACATCTTTGTATCCTATTTAAAGAGTGTATTGCCATCTTTATCATAAAATTATTTATTTATTTATTTCACACACTATCTTTACAGGATAACCCCAATACGATAGTGGTTTGCAAACCTACACTTTATATTTAAAATATAGCATTGCATATGAAAACTCACCTCAACATACACTGGTAACTTATTTACACTTAAAAAGTTGGATTTATTGTACTTCTGCAAATTCTTGTTAACAAATTTTTCACTTTTTATTGAATCAGCAACTTGAATTGCTTTTAATTGCAAAGACACACTTGATATTACATCTTGGGGCTTGAAGTGATGTTTGTTTAGTTGTTTATTAGCGTTGTATAGCCCTAAAGGTCTTCTATTACTTTGTTTTCTCAAAATGTTTTCAAAGTTTTGTATGGGATCACTCATTTTGTTTACACTGCAACACAAACTTATTTTTATGATTAATAATATAATCTTTATGTACTATAAGATATCTAATAATACACATACACATAAATGGGTTTCCTTGAACGAATAATGATTTAATTCATAGATTTAGCGCGTAATTACAAAACATTCCAATTTTTATTTTGCGCCTCTCCAAAGTTAGATTTATGTTAATTTTTTTGACATGACCTGTCAACGCAATCACTTCAGTTTGACACTATTCCCGCTTCGTTCCATGCAAAAATGGGAATTATACAAATCAAATTGTTATTTTTGTAAGAATAAAAAAAACATATTTTTAATGAAAATTATTTTGGAGGGATGGAGAGGAAGAGGAGACCAAAGAAAAGATTGATGGATTGTGTTTGTGTGAATTAGATACGATAGAAGAGGAATTGAATGATAAGATGACGATTATCAGGGATGAATTGAAGAAAATATGCTATTAATACATAGTTTGATTTACATTGCATATTTTGGATGCTTTTATAATGGATCTAATTGGATTTATTATATTTCAAAATATTTTGATCTCAATGCAAAGTTGTAGTCGATTATAGACTCAATATTTAACGTTCAGAAACATAATATTATTTCATACCGATGTACAAAATCATCGTACCTTTAAATATGGGTAACTTTAATGATAATCTCTTCAATATTATCAACAACTTATTGTTTACAATTTTTATAAGGATTCTGTTTATCTAGTCTGAAATGCAATAGAATGGTGTTTATTTATATAATCTATGGTTAAATGTATATTTCAGAACGTGTCGCAAGCTTCGGATTGCGGTGAGAGCGATTGTAATTTTCAGAAAAACAAAGATAATCTATTAATTGCCAAGGCAAATACTGTGAGACGAGGCACTCAAAATTCCAGCATTTGTATTCCCGCCACCGAAAATGGTAAGTAAAAGTCTTATTATCGCTGTATTTTGATAATAAAAATGGCGGGTAAAAACTAGGTTACTTTTGCAGTCGCACACGATTTTGCTGGTGCAGCCCGGTCCTAGGCCTGAAACGAGAACGTACTCTGACTATGAAAGCGTCAACGACTGTATGGAAGGTGTCTGTAAAATTTACGAGGAACATTTGAAGAGGCGAAACCCCAATACGCCGACTATCACTTACGACATCTCTCAACTATTCGATTTTATAGATCAGGTAAGCACGATACCTAATTTAAAATGTATTAAAAATACCACTGAAGCTCAGGGCTATGTAAAGTTTCCATTTCTATTCGTAGAAACTTACATTTGATATCATATATCGATACTGTGTTTAGTACTGGGAAATGCTTACCAAAGCATTTTTTGTAACTGAAGAATCAATTTATATCAAAGTTATTACATTATACGCAATCTTGTTATGTGATCTTTTTCTGTTATGATAATAATTAATCTCTCACAACCTTTTTCCCATAGGGATAGGCAGAAAATACAGAATGTTAATAGTTATGAGGCATGCTTTTGTTTTATTTAATTCAATGTATATTTGGTCAGAGAGTAGCCATAGGGGTTTGTCTAATATCTGAATGTTGGCAGTTTCATTAAGTCTTTTGGTCGACCTCACACTTAAAATGCAGTATTGGTGCAAGCTGAGAGATGTTGCTTACCCCCTAATGCCATTTGTACCATTAAGGGCCTGTTTCACCGCCTTCTGATAAGTTCCCGATAAATTACCTAACAGTTAAATACATAAAAATTACACTAGACTAATGAGGCAGTACTTTTTTGATGTGGCCAATTCAATACAAAAATACCTTATCAACCTATCTTCATTCCAGTTGGCGGACCTCAGCTGCTTAGTATATCAGAAATCAACAAACACATACGCTCCATACAACAAGGACTGGATTAAGGAGAAAATTTATGTATTATTACGCCAAGCAGCAGGACAGGGCGACTAAGTTATTAGTGTTAAGAATACCGAGTAGTTGACGCATGGAGTGGTATGTGGATTAAGATAGAATACCTAGTTTTTTTATTGTTTTGGTTTTCAAGATATGATATAAAATAGGGTTTGCAAGTGTCTCATTTTTCAGTGCCTGATATGTTCCTATTTGTCCTACGTTTGAACAAGTAAATGAGGTACCAAATAAAATAAAAATATGGTAGTTCTAGTAGAAAAATGCCATTGTTCTACTTTTGCGACCCTTAGAATACCCTATCCAGTAATCAGCAAACTTGTGGACACATAATATCTGATTATTTTTATTAGTCCGGTTCCTATAAAGGCTATACCAATCAATATCTTACTTCTAGTAGTGAAATCTTGTTCTATGTTTTGGGACCCTAAAAAATACCATATCTGAATCCACTCATCAGAAAACTTTATCAAGACACGTAAAATCACCTTATGTCAATTTAGAAATCTTGCCATCTCTTTCAAGCATACTACTGTATGTAAAGTGAACAGCAATTATCTTAAATAATGAATGAAAGGGATGGATAGTGCAGCATTGCAAGAACTATCACACTATGGTGTAAGTGTGTTAGACATCTCTTTCTTTCTTTGCTCAAGATGTTTGCCAGGCTCTGAATGAGAAATAATAAGTTGAAGACATAGCATGAGATTTGGCATTATACCAAAAAGATTAGCATGTCAGTGGTCTCCTGTTAACTCTTACCTGCCAAGTCTTCAAATCCGAAAAAAAAACTTAGTTAGATCTTTATCTAACAACTACTAAATTAACATTTTATAAAACCCCTAACAATTGCATTGTATCTCGACCAATTTTCATCAAACATAGCTAACCACACTCCCGACTAATTCACCTTTTAAACAAAGAAAAAAACTATATCAAAATCTGTTCATCGGTTTGGGAGCTACAATGTCACAGACATACAGACATGTCAAACTTTGAACACCCCATCATTTTTGCGTCGGGGGTTAAAAAAAACATTCAAGTAAGCACATGTGGGACAAGAAAAATTGATTTTACATAGTCTTTATATTTTTCTACATAAAAGGTTAGTTACAAGTTTCTATGTCAGATAAATAATTAAAGTTAAAGCCTTAAGCAGATTGTGACATGTCCGGTGCCAACATTTTTTTGTTTTTGTCAGAATTTCTAATGCCAAGAACCTAGAATGTGTGTATGTAAAAAAAATTGGCGCTCAAGACGAGATAATCCGTTGGTTCTTCATGTTTTTATATGAAGGATTCCCTCAAATGTACACTCTATACGTTAACTACTCTATAATTAAGTTAATTGGTGATGTTTGAAGATAATGACCATAGATTTAAGTACAAGGCAGTGGTTTTCTTGACAAATATTAATAAAATTCAACGTTAGGAAATACTTAGTCAAAATAACTATATAAGTGCCTATAATTATGTTGACCTGTTTTCTATGACTGTTTGTAAGCATAAAGAAAATATTACCTCTTATATGCAGAAAGTGGTTGAGGTCGAGAAAGGTAGGGCAAGCTTGTTGCCATTCATTTTCCCTGGATCCTCAACTTGTCAATGTACACACGGCTACAGATCAACCTATACAAAACCAGTTTAAGCTGATCTCGCAATTTATGCTGGTCTTTAATATAAAAGACCAGCATAAATTGGTTTTGTATAGCTTGATGTGTAGCTCGTGCATACAAGTTGTTCCAAATGCATTTCCAAATTCTACTCCTAATGGAAAATCATTCACAGAAAAGCTATAATTCTGCTCAACCTGTGAATTGAACCCAGTCTCTCCTAGCTGGTACAATGTAAAATATTTAAATATGAAGGATAAAGTTGTAGGACAGCGTGTTTATTTTTTTGTAAATGTATTCTTCAAGTATCACCACTGTAAAATAATATCTGAGAATATTAACGTTTAATTTTTTTTGTTGAAATTTACCAAATAACTTTTTCAATGTTTAGTTTTGAACACTGCACATGATCAGAATAATTCATGCACTGTCTACATGAGATCAGATGTTTAATAGGCAAATATTCGACAGTAGAATGATCACTTTCGTCCACTATAGCTGTATTTTGAAATTAATATCATTGTTATCTATAAATTGTCCATCTATTTAGCTAAAAATCAGCTTTAATTTGAAACAGATGTGTAAAAATTATTTAAATTTGACACATGAACAGTGAAAAATCAGGGCAGCAAAGAGTATACATAGACAGTAATAAACTCAAAATGGTAAAGCACCATTTCAACAACTTTACAGGAAAGATTAAAGATTATTCTTGACAAAAAAAATAATTACTAATTTTCTATAAAGAATATTGAAATTTGAACTTATAATTTCCGGGAGTATTTTAAGATAACAGAGTCGAGCCTTAGCTATAGTAAAAACAATGGTATATTACACCTGGATATTTGTACACAGCTACACATCAAGCCATACAAAACCAGTTTAGAATGACTTCCCATTGTAAGAGTTTTCCATATAAGGCGAGGTCAGCCTATACTGGTTTTGTATAACTTGATGTGTAGCCGTGCGTACTTTAAAAAAATAAAGTTATTATTACCCTGCATTCCCACTCACAACAAAACATGTTCAAAACATCTATATCAAAGAGTGAGTGGAATAGGTAGCTGTTTGCAACATGTTTTGTTGTCAGGGGGAACGCGGGATTAATACATAGGTACTATTTTTAAATATACCTTCTGCAAAATGTTACTGAATTCTTGCAGAAATAAGAAAAAAATATATTATTAGAAATAGTTTTGAGATTTACAGAATCAGCAATATAGTTTATACTACGTACAGTCACCATCAAATACATCGGAGCAAACAGATTTTTCATAATTATCTGAGCAACTAGAGAAATTAAACCATATCTCAGCGACACAAAGGTGTTTTTTTGTCCTCAATGGCAATTGAGTCGTTGTCGACTATTCTGCCAGCGTCAAGTGTTATGATGTGATTATTATAATTCTGCTCTTCGAACAACTGTTGACTTCGTGGTAGGTTTTAGTCTACAAGAAGGGACACTATTAGCACATAAGTTAATACAGTAGGTACTTAGGCAGTAGTCTGTTAGGTAGGTAGGTACGACTGGTTTACGTGCATACAGCATTGAGATAAATAACATATTTTTTTCTTCTACAGTTTAGGGTTTTATAATAAAGTTTAATATTTAATAATTTTGATAAAATTTTAACTAGGTATGAGGAGAAGTGGCATAAAATGGATTTAAAGTAAATCGGGAGAGGATTTTTTTATTTGTAAAGTATGGAATAAAGATTAAGGGAGTTGGACTTCAGAGAATATATGGTCCAGAGTGCCATCATCTAAACTGCCGTGCTCACATTCGCAAAGGGAGCTATCACGGACATGAATCTTCTTAAGAAAAAAAGTATGTTTTAGAATGAACACTAAACACGGCAGCTGTCATTCTGACATGTATTTTAACCTCATTGACCCCTGCAGTTAAAATCCTTTATAAATTCTTTACCATTAATAAAATCCTGATATAGGTAGTTGATATTCCTATTTATTTATACCTACTGATTGTTCTAACATTTATTTATTAGCCAAAAATGTTTTGTCCTTTTTAAGCATGGGGATCCATGGATGCTACAAACACCAATCAATAGTTGTTCAAATCAAATGTTTTTATTTCAAATAAGCTTTTACAAGCGTTTATGAAACGTTATTGACTCTAGTTGCACGGTTCCAAAAAGTTGATCCTATGGAGAAGAATCCGGCAAGAAACTCCATGGACACTCTTTTAAAATATATTGTTTTAACATAATTTGCTGGTACATTATGCCGATAACAGGATGTGAGTGCATTGGAGGTTTATGTCATAATTAGCCTGAAGTCGGGACTAAAATTACAAGAAAGTTTAACAGTTGAAAGTTGTGTAACAGTTTACGATCATTACTTTCTCATACTTACCTTGACATTGGCAAAATCATCGAACGTTCCCGTTCGAACCATAAAAATAGAATAGAATAGTTTAATTTTCTTAGTTGGTCAGATAATTGTGTACAGTATGTTCGCTCCGATATATTTGACGGTGAATTTACTAGTATTTCAATAAATATATACCTTTGCTTCCCTGAAAACAAAGTTGAGATAATAACACCTTCATACACATTGATGTGTTTTTTTTTGTTAATATTTGTGTTTACAAGACGCGTTAGTCATTTTTACTTCCGTTTGTTACTCTCTAGAATGTTTAAGATACTATGTAAGTACCTTATAAGATTAAAATAGCAATTTGGCAATAATAAATTGTTGTTTTTTTTTAGAAAAATGTTGCTAATATTCAGTGTTCTGTTAGTAAGCCTTCTGCTCACGACTTGGACTACATAATTGACTCCATAATAATATACCATTAAGTCTATATTACCCGAAGGGTTAAGCAGAGATGACCTCGTACACCCAGTTTGCCGTTATATTTATGAGAGCCTATTCACCGGGCATATATCCACACTGAGCTGCTACTGCGAATTTCATAAAACAATAATACTGCTCGACCTGGGAATTGAACCTAAGACTTCTAGCGTAGCAGTCGTGCTTAGAACCACTAGACTAATGAGGTCTAAATCACATAAAATATCTCACTTGCATAAACAATTACCAGTACTCATAAAAGTATTTGTTCCATACGGGAATCGAACCCACAACCGTAGCCTAAGTAAATAAATCTTTAAAATAAAACAAACTGAAATTGACATAATTATTTATTTAATAAACTTATTTACATATTTATTATTAGGTGTATTTACAATAAAACTAAAAGAAAAAAAAACACCTATTAACAAAAAAACAATGATAATTTATCAATACTGTACTGAAAATTTAAGCAATTCAATACTCGAAATATTATTAGTCAAAGAAATATTTTATTTAAGCCGAGACGCTTCGCTTCCAAGCAATATTTAACCATATTTTTTTCGCATTTGTTGATCAATAAAGGCCATTGCAGACGATGCGGATAACTTGCGCAAGAATTACTTATGTTCCGTGGCGGATTACCATATAGCAGGAGTGGTAAATGCTAAAAAAATCATACCATCACGCCTGTATTCCCCGAAGGGTTAGGCAGAGGTATACTTAATGTACACCCACAGTTCGCCGGTATGTTTGGGTCCCATGTAATAGGGGGCGAGCCTATTGCCATTAACCGGGCACAAATCCAGACTCCGAGCTGCTACTGAGAATTTCATAGAAAAACTCAATAACACTTTGCTCGACCTGGGGATCGAACCCAAGACCTCTAGCGTAGCAGTCGCGATTGGAACCACTAGACCAACGAGGCAGTCTAAAAAATCGTCGTGTAAAATGTCTTTAAAAGATCTATTTTACGGAAATGAATATCATTTACCTTGCTTGATCCGTTTGAACGCTTGCGAAAGTAGGTACTTATGTAATGCTGGATTTAGAGATCTGGAGGCCTCGGGGCAACAAAGGAGTGGAGGCCCCCTGGCCCCAAATTATTTTATTTTGTGGAGGCCCTAGGGATGTAGCCCCGGTTGCCCTACCCTAAATCCGGCCCTGTACTTATGATTAGTACTTGCGCAAGCTACTGCAACGGCCTTTATAACTGTTCTTCATATGTATTAAAAATATGAATCTTCAGCAAATTCTTCCTTTCTCTTTTCAGTACAACATTCATAGCTACATTTAAAAAAAATTAACCCTCTTCGTAATCTATAAACTGCGCCCATACCTAAACACGGCTAAGTAAATGACTTCGTGTAAACCAACCTTTAGCAGCGGACGTGGATAAAGATTTTAACACGTTAAAAATATAGACTATCCGAAATAAAAAAAACTAAACACGAATGTTATGCACAATATTCACCCAGAATATTTTAAGGCGGATCCCGCCATCATCATTATCAACCCATTACATTGTCCCACTGCTGGGCACGGGTCTCCTCTCAGAACGAGAGGGATTAGGTTATAGTCTACTGCGGGTTGGCAGACTTCACACACCGTCAAGAAAATCTCTCAGGCATGCAGGTTTTCTCACGATGTTTTCCTTCTCCGTTTAAGCGCGTGATAATTAATTATTAATACGCACATAACTTCGAAAAGTTAGAGGTGCGTGCCTTGGATTCGAACTCGAGACCGTTGACTTGGCAGTCCAATGGTCGTGAAATATTCATATTACAGACAAATTGAGAACCTCCTTCTTTTTGAAGTCGGTTGAAAACAACGACCTATTTATTTAACTTATCACGTTTCATACAATCCCAACATCGTGAGGAATCACGATGTTTTCCTTCACAGTTATCACGGATAAAATTTATTGGTTACAAATAAATAGGCGCTTGTTGACGACGCATGACACTTATTATAGTTTTTATATAAGGTTCTATGTAATAAAGAAAGAGGTTTTAGTCTTTTATTAAAAATAAATACAGCATTAGGGAGCGAGAGCTGGCACACAGCCACAACATGTCAGATTTATTCTAGAATCGTTCTAGAATAATTTGAAAGGCCACTTGTTTCCGAACGATCCAGAGCCTTTCAGTGCTTCACAACGCTCCTCAGAGAACGGCCGGTCACGGCTCGCAACCTGTGTTCCTTATTTAGATTCCCTTATCCTGGCACCTACAGCGCTAGTATCGCAATCAATGGTAGAAGTTATCGGTCGACTAGATGGTGCGATGACATAGTGAAGGCAGCGGGAGGGAAATGGTCTAGAGTAGCCCAGAGCAGAAACGAATGGAAGATGCATGAAGAGGCCTTGGTCCAGCAGTGGACAGCATCGGGCTGATGATGATGATGATCGCAATCAATAGTACCCATTTAAAAAGGCGATGAAATGTCAACGTTTAAATGTTTGATCGGATTTTTTTGAAGACCAAACCCTCAATCATTCAGTAAACATTAAAAAACTACGTCATATTTTTTTTACAAAATTACCTATTAATTTATTTCTGTTAAGACTTCAGTTGGAGTTATTCTATACATTTAATAATTTGCTTACTTTATTTAAAATTGCGTACATAACATTTTACTCTAGGATTTAATAAGAATTAGGAGATAAAATTTATAATTATTTTCTATAATAAAATAATAATAGAAGTAGATCGATAACACATCGTACATTCAGCCAGCACATCAGATTATACAAAACTGTCAAATTTCTCAAAACGATTTTAAATCTTAAAATGTTGATGATTAAGTTCAAAATCGACTGAGGAAATTTGACATTTTGTGGTAACTTGATGTGCGGGCGACCGTACATCTTTTTCACATGCCATTGAGAAAAACTTTTTAAAATTATTAGTTTGACTTTTGTCAGGGGGTAAGTTTCCTCACGATGTTTTCCTTCGCCGATTTATGCGAGCGATAAAAGATAATACAAATAAAATTAATTGTTATGTGTATCTTCCCTTCGGTTGGAGGGCCTGAAGATCCTCCGCACAGATGGGTATTTTACTTCACAAACGTTTGACATCGGGAGTTTTTATACATATACAAGTCGCGCCGTAAATGTTGCTTGCGCGATTCAGAATTTGTTTCAACGTAGTTCGATGTGGCCCGCTAGATGTCGCTACTATACATATCGGCACATGAAAGTGGAGTAATGCAAGATCGATCTACCTCTATCGATTTGAAAAATATATTACATGAAATTTAACTATCACTAAACTTAGCAACAAATTGTATCTAAAAGCTTTTATACAAACTTACATACGGATCAAAATTCTCCTAAATGTTTCGGAAAATATGTTACAAAAATTCGAGAGATGTTTTAAACATTACCAAAAGAAAATTATGTCGCGAACACATTACTACTTTAACAGGACATTATAAAAAGGGCGTTATAAACTCCGCATTATTGATGCTTGCTACGAACGAATCAATCTTTTAAGGTGAACGCACACTTAATACATCCGAAGGAATCGAAGGAGCCGAAAGAATCTAATTTTAGAAATCCTATGAAACATCGCACACTTATTCGCGCTGAATCGCACGAAACCGTTCGGCGCGATTAATTCTTCCGGCAGCGGACAAGTGTGAGGTCACCTTTAAGGCGAATTTTGTCGTTTTAGGCGCCAAATTTTATTGGTTTCTTGTTCTCGTACATAAATCTAAAATATATAAAACATAATAGATTCATGGCAGTACAAATTGCGAAATGAACAGTTGATGTATGCACATCAAGCTATACAAAACTGACAAATTTTCTCAGTCGATTTTAATCTTAATTATCAACATTTTAAGGTTTAAAATCATTTGGAGACATTTGAAAGATTTGTATAGCTTGATATGCTGTCGAATGTACTTTATGTGTCCAAAAAATAATGAATTTTTCGCCCAAGGAAAGAATATCGGTTTTACTATATTTTCTCAGTAATCGTGAAGCGATAACGCCAACGGAATGCGACTTAGCTATCCTAAATCTTACATATAATTTAAACAGGGGCCGTATGACCACGTATTAATGCCATCATTTTTACGTTGTGAAAGAGGGACGCCACTATTTAACCTGTAGAGCGGCATCCCTCTCTCACGACCTAAAAATGATGGCATTAATACGTGTTAATACGGCCCCAGAATAACATAGAACTATTTAATATTAAAAATGTGTTTATTTACAATTTATAAAAACCTTCTCAATAAGTCTATAAAACATTTAAAATTAATACTACTATTACTAAGTTTATATCTAAATCACTTCATTACAAATGATGGTTTTAATACAGTATTTTTTAACTATTGTGGTCGTGGAAAAGTATGGGCAAGGTAACCCATTTTAGGAGGGGGAGGGGGGATTTTTGAACTTTGGATATACTACGCCTGTATTCCCCTAAGAGTTAGGCAGAGGTGTACACCTAAGTTCGCCGATATGTTTAGGCCCCATGAGGGTTCCTAACTATTTTAGACATTATACAGGGTGAAATTGAAATTGTGGGCATAATTTCAAATAACGACTCTTCTCATGATAGAACTAAAGACTAAAATGACGCAAATTAAATATACTATTAATACAGGTATGAATAGCCAAAAAATGAAGAAGTAATTACAAAACAGAAAATTTAATAAACGCCAATGAATATTCAAGTATCACAACGGAGAAGTCGGTAAACTAAACATTAAATTTTAATACTATAAAGGTTTTATTAATATGCTTAGGTATTCCTCACACAAAAATAAACATACCATCACGCCTGTATTCCCCGAAGGGTTAGGCAGAGGTGTACGTATGAACACACACATTTCGCCGGTATGTTTAGGTCCCATGTAATAGGGGGCGAGCCTACTGCCATTAACCGGGAACAAATCCAAGCTGCTACTGAGAATTTCATAGAAAACCCCAATAACACTGCTCGACCTGGGGATCGAACCCAGGACCTATAGCGTAGCAGTCGCGCTTAGGACTAATGAGGCAGTATTTCTCACAAGTACTAGAATAATAGGTTCAATGAATATCCAAGACTTCAATTTCACCCTGTATTTATATCTCTTTCTAATGTCATACTACAAAAAGGGACAGAGTTATTTTAAATTCTGACTATTTCTCAAACCATTATCTGTAATAAGGTGATAAACATTTGTTTTACAAAATTTGTCTTTTTAATAGAAATTCTTCATTCCTTCTAACTGTAAACTGAATTATGTCATGAGAAAATTGTAAGCAATGTTACTACATCGTAATTTTTACATAGTATAAAATGAAGTCGCTTCCGCTGTCTGTTCGCTAAGATCTTTTAAACTACTCAACGGATTTTAATGCAGATTTCAGCAATAGATAGAGTAATTAATGAGGAAGGTTTATATGTAAAATACATACATAGTATAACAATTTCATAGAAAAACCGATCGACCTGGGGATCGAACCCAAGACCTCTAGCGTAGCAGTCGCGATTGGGACCACTAGACTAACGAGGCAGTCATATATTATAAGGAAAAGCCGAAAAACAACGCAGGCGAAGTCGTGGGCGGAAAGCTAGTTTCATACAATCTTTCTAATTTTGCAATGTTTCCTGCTATGAACTTAGAATGTGTTAGAAGTTTTTTATTTAATTTGCAATGTATGTATGTTTGTTCGGATCAAATCTTGTAATTGAATTTTAAAGCAGTTATACTGAACCGACTAAGCAATAATTTTGCATTAGCATTTATTTTGGATGACAGTGGATGGTTAGATAAGTGACGTCATTCCAAATCCAATATGGCGGACTAAAAAAGCTTGTTAATTTTTTTTTCTGATTTCATTATGAAAATTATTTAAATAACGCCGTAAATAATAACGGTGCTTACATTTTTTTCAGTGACATCGTATTTTACCAAATAATATTATTTTGATATGACTGGTGAACTTAAAACTGTCGTTTTGTACCTTACTCCCTTAAGATAAGGTTTATTCTGAGTCGCTCTTGATCTTTTGCCTTTTCTTCCTCTTGGTTTTAGGATGCATTTTGTAGACATGCTTTTGCAGGTCTTTTAATTTTAAATACCTGTTAAAACAATGAGAATATAATTTAATGAAAAAAAAAACCTTCAAACTGACCTCAAAGCGTCAGCGGTAGCGCAGACGTCCGATTTAGTTTTTATAGTTCAAATACTCAGTGTAGAGGTCGTCTATACTGCTAGTTTTAGGGCACAGAAGACAGAGTAGGAGGTGAGCCAAGTCCACTTACAGGTTGTTCGAAATAAGTAAGCCGATCGGAACTTGTCTGCAAGTGGTTTAGAAGTGGTAAATTTTAATAGAAAGAGTCGGTGTAAAGATAATTAGAGTCGTATATGTTTCACATTTCTAATTATTTTGTTAACTAATTTCGATATTTATGTATTAAAACACTTACTTATACGATTTTATCACTGCGGTAGTTCGGAACGGCTAACTTCCGATCGGCTTACTTATTTCGAACAAACTGTACTTGAACATATAACATAGAAGCAATGCATGATTAAGCGCGGGGCCCGTCGCATATTCTATTGAGGGGCCCTTGATCTACTGTAGATTCTCAAGTGCAAAGTAGTTAAAAAAAACAATACCCAATAAATTTATGTATTTGACGTGGAATAATCCACTTTGACTTCCTTTTAGTACCTTCATCATCTTTAAATGTCTTAATAGGTTTCATTAAAAAAATTAAGCTTGGGCAGTCGTCGGATTTGGATATACTACTCCTGCTATATGGATAATCCGCCACAGCATAGAAGACAGAATATATAACATACAGTGCCTGATTTAGAGTTCTGACCGCCCTAGGCTAACTATGAATATGCGCCCCACAATGTTTCCTGTCCTGCCTTTTCATTCACTTACAGGTCCTACCACTAAAATTACAAATTGTCCAACAATGCAAAATCTGTTGTTTTGCCCTCATGAGGCAACTAGGTACGTGCATCAGTGTATTTTCCCAAAATTACCCAATAATATTATGTAAGTAAGTCTCAGGTTGGTCCTTGCGCCCTAGGCTTTAGCCTTATTAGCCTGTGGGTAAATCAGGCCCTGATAACATAGAAGACAGAGTAAGAGGTGAGTCAGGTTCACTTACTTGCAAGAGCATTGTTTACAGGGGAACTTGAAGTCTTCGGGGTTCCCATGGACCCTGCTCTCGTGGCGGTCGCGGATCGACTCCGTGGAGAAGTTCCGGTGACACACCGTACATTCGTGGGGCTTAGCCGTGTTGTGGGACTGGGGACGAAGTTAAACAGCTTCAGTAGTAGTTGTGGCTCGCTGGCATGTCTACGTGCCAGTATGAATGGGGCCACCCACAAGTTAATTAATTAATTTTGAAGCGGCGGTAGCCTAATGGCTAGGGCGTCGGACTTGCGATCATGTCGTTGCCGGTTCGAAACCCAACCATTGCACTACCGACGTGAAACCACTCGTAACAAGCATTTAGCTTAGCATGGGGGGTTAACAACATTACTAGTAGTGTGTGACCCACATTGCAAGTAAGCTTTTAATTCGACGATTGATTTGTTTTTTTTTTAATAAAAAAAATCGACGTCGAGTATAGGCCGACCGTTTAAGTCGCGTATCGCCTGCGCGGTAAGAAGGGAGCGGGGGCGGGTAACGCTACACACGGAGTCAATAATCCAAAGATTTATCTCGAGATAGACATTGTTGGTAAAGAATAAAATAATAAGCCCCTCCCTAAGTCTTATATAAATAATAGTAAGCTCCCTTCTTACCGCGCAGGCGATACGCGAGTTAAACGGTCGGCCTATAGCAGTATGCATACTGTTGCGTTTCGTACGGTGAGTGTGAAGCGCTGGAGGCCCATTCCTCCCTCAGTCCCCTTCCTTATCCTTTTCTCCTTACCCATCCTTTTTCCTTAGGGACGTACCTTTTGGCATCGAGCATAAGCCCAAACTCCGAGCTGCTATTGAGAAATTCTTTACACTTTTATCGTCAACCTCTAGAGTAACAGTCGCTAAGAAACGCTAGACTAATGACGCAGTTAAGTCTTTGAAAACACGAAAATACCTATAATGTTGGTCTAAATTTAAATAAAATATTTGACGTATGCAACACTCACCACTTTCAAATGCCTCTTGAGACTGGAGTTGGTCCCGAAACTGGAGTTGCATATCTCACAGAGGAACGGCCTCTCGTTGCGGTGAGTGCGTTCATGTACCTGAAATTTTCAGCAAGTAAATGTTATTACATCACATCCAAGCCCGTTGTCAGGACTTCGCTGGGGGGAGGAGCTCTAGACCTCAAACAATAAGTATTTAACAAACTTCGGATCTTATTTTAGAGTTGTTATGTTTTAAAATAATATGAGTGGTTAAAATGGTGGATTGGTTATGCCTTTAGGTATTTCCGCGGGGTATTTGTACGCCCGAATCCTGCCCCGAATCATGTGAATTTCCCGAAGGGTAAGGCAGAGGTGTACAAGCTTGTACAAGAGGTGTATAAGCTTAATTAAGTAGCTAAAGTGCTTAATATAAGGGGGCGAGCCTATTGCCATTCACCGAAACAGTCCAAATTCCGAGCTGCTACTGAGAATTTCATAGAAAAACCCAATGACACTTTGCTCGACCTGGGGATCGAACCCAGGCCCTCTAGCGTAGCAGTCGCACTTAGGACCACTAGACTAATGAGGCAGTCTCAGGCAGGCAAAGAGAGAGTGCATCCAACAATATTGCAAGTTTGTCCTACGAAGATACAGAGAAATTGTTAACTGTGTTAAACATACCATCGTGCCTGTATTCCCTGAAGGGTTAGGCAGAGGTGTAATTAATGTACACCCACAGTTCGCCGGTATGTTTAGATCCCATGTAATAGGGGGCGAGCCTATTGCCATTCACCGGGCACAAATCCAGACTCCGAGCTGCTACTGAGAATTTCATAGAAAAACCCAATAACACTTTGCTCGACCTGGGGATCGAACCCAAGACCTCTAGCGTAGCAGTCGCGATTGGGACCACTAGACCAACGAGGCAGTCTGTGTTAAAGTAGGCTTTTATTGTCGTTATAATTATTTTTATTTAGATTTCATTTTTTGTTTAGTATTTTTATATTTAACTAGCTTTCCGCCCGCAGCTTCGCCCGCTTGGACAACACGATTTTGACTGTTTAGTTTTTTCCAATTCTGGCGGGAAATTGCAAATTATCCTTACATATCTTTCCAGCTTTAACTTTATTATTTACCGAAATATAAACGCAGCTTATATCCTTTCCCAAGGTCTAGTCTATTTCTGTACCAAATTTCGTTAAAATCCAAACGGACTTTCATCCCCTATTTCATCCCCACACAGTTTGAAATGTCAAAAACCCCATATCAAATATTTTGTTATTTATTTATTTCATATCAAGTGCCTAAACACAAAGTTTCAGCTAAAAATTGACAATTTTTCATCCCTTATTACAACCCCTTTTTTACAACAAAACGTGCTTGTCCTTTCCAAATTTTTTGTTCCGAATTTCATCAAAATTGGTTCCGGGGTTAAACTTGAAAGCGTGACTTTGTTTGGACTTCTAAACGAACTTTCATCCCCTATTTCATCCCCACACAGGTTGAAATTTCAAAAACGCTAGAACAAATATTTATTTATTTCTTATCAAGTGCCTTAATATAAAGTTTCATTGTTTTATTTTGAAAAATGACGGACTCCCATACAAACTTTCACCCCCTATTTCAACCCCTTAAAAACTATTTTTTGCCATAAAAGGTAGCCTATGTCCTTTCTCAAGCTTTAGTCTATCCCAGTACCAAATTTCATCAAAATCGGTTGAGTGGTTTAGGCGTGAAAGCGTAACAGACAGACAGAGTTACTTTCGCATTTATAATATTAGTAGGGATTTGTCATACAAACATAAGATCGTGTGATTATTTTAGTCCTTAATAATTATTTATATTTCTCGCCTGAAACACAGGATTACCTAGTTCAGGCACATAATTTAATGTAAATAATATACCTAAGTAAGACTATTTAACTAATATTTTGTCATCATCATCATCAACCCATTACATTGTCCCACTGTTGGGCACGAGCCTCCTCTCAGTAGGAGAGGGATTAGGCTATAGTCCGCCACGCTAGTCTACTGCGGGTTGACAGACTTCACACGCCGTCAAGAAAATCTCTCAGGCATGCAGGTTTCCTCACGATGTTTTCCTTCACCGTTTAAGCGCGTGATAATTAATTATTAATACGTACATGACTTCGAAAAGTCAGAAGTGCGTGCCTTGGAATCGAACTCGAGACCTTTGACTTGGCAGTCCAATGGTCATATCACAAGGCTATCACTGCACTTAAGCACTTATTTGTCATATAGTATCTGAATAAATGATTTGATTTGAGTTTATCACCTTATTGCAATGAAAACTCACCTGTAAGCTGTAGGCCTCAAAGAATCCTTTCCCGCAGTAAGTACACCGGAAGGTAGCCCCTCGCTGCACCCGCTCATGGGTTTTCATGTGCATTTTCAGCAGATTTTGTGAACCAAACTTCTTTGTGCAACCAGTGCAAGCATGGACTTTTTCCTGAAGACAAAATATGTTATGATGTAACCGTGAAGTATTTGTGACGGATAGGAAAATACATTTATATGCATTTTTTATTTTTTATTTTAGCATTAAATAATGCGAAATTTTCACACAGATATGAATTTTCTACATGACATAACATAACATACCATCACGCCTGTATTCCCCGAAGGGTTAGGCAGAGGTGTACTTAATGTAAACCCACAGTTCGCCGGTATGTTTAGGTCCCATGTAATAGGGGGCGAGCCTATTGCCATTTACCGGGCACAAATCCAGACTCCGAGCTGTTACTGAGAATTTCATATTAAAACCTAATAACACTTTGCTCGACCTGGGGATCGAACCCAAGACCTCTTGCGTAGCAGTCGCGATTGGGACCACTAGACTAACGAGGCAGTCTGATGAATGATGATGAATTTTCTAGTGAAAGAAAAATTCGGCCTCAGGTAGGGTTTGAACCTGCGTATCTCTGGTTGAGTACACCAGACGCTTTACCAACTAAGCTACCGAGACCACTGCATGTGACGTCAGCAACATCTATCGAAGACATGACTATGTCTTTCAACGAACAACTTCCTTTACAGTTAAATGTCAAACGATGTTTGCCTTACCGTATTTTGACTGCTTATTCTTTTTATTATTTAATAATGCGAAATCTTCACAAAGATATGAATTGTCTAGTGAAAGAAAATTCGACTTCAAGAAGATGTAAAATGTGGATGAGAAGGGTTCACAAAGACATGAATTTTCTTTCATTCGCGCATTATGTAATGCTAAAATATAATAAAAAATAAGCAGTTAAAAACATTTGATGTAATTTGATTTCCATAGAATAAACTTACCAAATGAGTATCAGAGTGCTTAGCCAGCGAGTGGGAGTACTTGAATCGTTTTGGGCACTCGCTGCACTGGAACCCTGGGCCGGAGTCAGCGCTGTGCGTGGTGAGGTGAGCCCGGAGAGCCTTCCAGCTGCTGATCGCCTTGTGGCAGATCCTGCACTCCCTGATGCGGGCAGGATGCTCTCTACAATAAAAAAATATTCATAATAAATTAATAGAGTTGTTCCGGCTTCTCCACCGACCGGGACACACACAGACATCGCGCGAGTGTGCGTGCGTGTACAACGCTCGCTCACCGCGCCTCCATCGCATTCGCACCGCGCGCTGCGCGCGCACCATTCGCCCGCGCACCACAGCCACGTAATCACGTTCAGTTCAGAGTTCAGATTGTTTTTATGCAGAATATTTAATTCAGTTCTATATTATTATTATTTAACCAAGCAGTATTATTTAAAAACGACGATACCCAGACCAGCGACTATCGAAGCCGAAACAAGAGTTCATTTTAAAATATCCCTTTTTTTAATAAAGATGGGTGCGATTGAGGTGCCGATTGAGGTCAATAGACCTCAATCGGCTAGATTGTCGGTGGAGCGAGCACATCCTCCTTCTAAGCATAGCGGCGAAGTGCGGTCGTACACATGGCTACACATCAAGGTATACAAAACCAGCATAGGCTAGTCTTGAATCGTACGGAAAACCTTTACAATGGGAGGTCAGTCTAAACTGGATTTGTATATCTTGATGTGTAGCCGTGTGTACATTGGTACACCTTTGCCTAACCCTTCGGAGAATACATGCGTGATGGTATGTTAAATCCTTCTTCTAGATTTTTCCCAACTATATTAGCGTTAGATTTATGTGATCACCCCTTCTCCAAATGAACACCAGCAATGTGGGTCACACATTACTAGTATTCTTGTTAACCCCTCGTACTAAGCTTGTGTTACGAGTAGGTTCACGTCGGCAGTGCAATGGGTCGGATTCGAACCGGCAACAACGTGATCGCAAATCAGACGGCCTAGCCATTAATAAAGCCACCGCCGCCTTCCAAACGAGAAGTAAACGCTCCCAAACAAAAAAAGGATTTTCCAAATCGGTTCATAAATAACGTAGTTTAAAAAAAATACAACCGCATTAAAAACCTGCTCCTTCTTTGAAATCAGTTAAAAATTATTAGCTACTTCAGATATTGCTTAGCTTGTGTACATGCGCGATAAACATAGTTGTTGCAATAGGTACATAAGTAGGTAGAGGGATCAAGTGACGAGCTAAAAATGCGCTGACGGTTAATTTGTAAATTGAGAAACTCTGGCTCCTACATACATTTATACACACGCACGCCTTTTTCCCATAGGGGTAGGCAGAAACTACAGAACGCCATTTGCTACGATTCTTGCTTACTTCTTGGCTATTTCTCTACTACTCTGGCTCCTAATTATCGAATAATAATAATTAATAACACTAGTTGACCTGTTTCCAGTAATTTTTTTTCGTTTTTTTTTATGGCATAACTCTGCAAACTGCAAAGATTAATGAGGCAGACGGTAGTCTGCCTCATTAATCTAGTGGTCCTAAGTGTGACTGCTGTGCTAAAGGCACAGTATTTATAGAATATATTTATACTGTGCTAAAGGTCTTGGGTTCGATACCCACGTCGAGCAAAGTTTTAGGGGTTTTTTTTGTGAAATTCTCGGTAGCACCTTAGTCTGGATTTGTGCCCGGTTAGTGGCAATAGGCTATCCCCCTATTACATAAAACCTACATATACCGGCGAAGTGTGAGTGTACACGAGTACACCTCTGCCTAACCCGGGGAATACAGGCGTGATGGTATGTTATATGTTATGTAACTCGGCAAAACGGGCAGGCGATGGTACCTGATGGTAAGTAGTCATCGCCGCCCATGAACATTTGCAATACCAAAGCAGTCGCAGATACGTTGCCGAGCCAAGGATAAGGGAGGAGAAGGAGAAGAAAGGAGGCCCTCCGGCGCTCCAAAAATATCGTTGGACGATATACACAACGACACTCACAACTAACGTGGCCTTCTATTGGTAAAAAAATATTTAAAATCTATTCAGTAGATCCAGAAATTACACATCAATGTCAAAACAGTTTAGGTAATAAATCATTACCTGACTAAACCTGACCTATCATTAGTAATGATGGGTCAGAATAATACAGTCGAAATGCGAACCAATGCCTATTATGGCTCAAGCGTCAGGGTTGGGCGCGAAAATTAATTTTTGGTAAGATTTGTGGACTTGTCAAAAAAATTCAATTGACACCAAAAACTCCTACGATAGCGATATTTAAGAAAAAGTTATAGTTCTCAATCGTGAATAAGTTATTGTTGATGTCGCAATTTCTACTGCTAGAATGTGTATAGACTTACAATTTGCAAAGGAAATTAATTTGGAGCCCAAGGATCCCCCTTTATAGAAAGATAATTTACTGTTACTTAAAAAAAACTCACCTCTGTCTATGGTTCTTCAAGCTTCCTTTAGTGCTGAATACTTTATCACAATCCTTACAAGGAAACACCTTCCCCTCCACCTTGACATCGGTAACATCCTTAGAATTAATCTTCTCCAATATCCTCGCCTCTTTCTTCTCAAATCTTCTCTGTTCTCTTACTTTAGCTATCTCCATTCTCTTCTCATTGGTCAAACCGAAGGTATGCCATTTGTTGTGTATCAGGAATCTCTTTGGATTTTTGAAGAGGAGAGCACAGTGTGGACATTCGAAACAGCCTTCTGATTTGATTTCTGTAATAGGTCAGATGGAGGAACAGGTCAATAGGTTGTCTAATTTATTAGGATTAGAAGAATAATGGCATATTTGACGTCAGGGCTGTATTAAGATGTATTTTTTTTTCTTCCTTTTTTTTCATTCTACCTTTCTACATAAAAAACCTGTATATTATCTGTCCTAGTGATAGCCTATAGGCCGACCGTTTAACTCGCGTATCGCCTGCGCGGTAAGAAGGGCGCGGGGGGAGAAATATAAATACTTAAAAAAGATACTTATTATTTTATTCTTTACCAACAATGTCTATCTCGAGATAAATCTTTGGATTATTGACTCCGTGTGTAGCGTTACCCGCCCCCGCTCCCTTCTTACCGCGCAGGCGATACGCGAGTTAAACGGTCGGCCTATAGTGATATTTCATTGGACTGCCTATGACTTTTCGAAGTCATGTGTGTATTAATACTTAATTATCACGCACTTAAATGGTGAAGGAAAAGATTGTGAGGAAACCTGCATGCCTGAGAGATTTACTCGATGATGTGTGAAGTCTGCCAACCTGCAGTACGCTAGCATGGTGGTCTATAGCCTAATCCTTCGCTCGTTCTGAAGCTGGAGGAAGGAGTCCGATGCCCAGCAGCAGTGGGACAATATAATAGCTTGATGATGAGGATAATTAATATTTTTCTTTGTAGAATGAAGTTAAAATATCATAATTCTTCTAGCCTTTTCCTAATTATGTGTGGGAAACAATCAAACCCATTTATATGTGAATAAGTACTGTGTACATAAAATTATTAGTTAATTAGCCAATTAAATAACAACTGTGTGTATTTAAATAAAAGTTTACTTCAGTTTGGCCTTTGTACAAATGTGTTATTTGAACTTGTGGTTTGTCTGTGTAAATATTATGAATACATATCTAGCTGTTGCCCTCTGGGGTCACTAGTATTCTTAAGGATGTCGATAGGTGTCGCCTATGGGGTCCAACTAAAGCTGATATTGTTTATGTAAGGTTAAAAAATATATAAAAATAGATTTATGAGGAGAGTAATTATGAACACAATATTATCTTTATAAATAAAATAAATTAACGTCTGTTTGTAATGTCAAAATAACCGTTTTTTACTAAATGCATATGAAATTAATTATAAGGCTACTCATAACAAAAAAAAAACATTTTTCATAGTTACATTTGTTTGTTCCGGCTAATTGGCCAATTGATTTTGTGAGGACTTTTAACTGCTGATGGTATAAGGACAAAAATCTGAACCACAGGAGCAACCGTCAGTCACTTTAATACCTATACTAAAGCCATTTGTTTTTTGTATCTCATGGAAGTGTTCTTAATGGATACTAGCAATGTAGGTACATATTTTCTATGAAATTCTCATTAGCAGCTCAGTGGCATTAGGCTCTTTTCATCATCATCATCATATCAGCCAAATGAAGTCCACTGCACAGTGGACTGCACAGTGCAACTGGTTGTTGTGGAAGTCCATAGACTTCCACAACAACCAGTTATATGCTGCCTGCATCCAACGACTTCCAGCAACTTCTTTTACATGGGACTTAAACATAATGGTGAACTGTGGTTGTATATTAACTAACTCCTCTGTGTAATGCTTTGAGGAATATAACCTCGTATAATGTAAGTTATGAATCACTCACCTGGATTTTTGTAAGCAGCGATAGCTTCAGTGACACTACATTCTCCATCAATAATCTTAGCAACCGGTTCATCTTCTCGCTGAAACCCATTACAATCCTTCAAGAACGGTGTAAAGCATTCCGAATCAGCCCAACTGGCTTTCTCAACCTTAATAACAATACTATTATCCATTGTAACCGTAGGGTCTTCTGGTACAAGGTGTTCCGTTATCCCAATTGGTTTAACATCTTCATCGTCAGATTGAGAGTCATTTTCATTTTCTGTTCTTGTTTGGCTATCATCATCAAGGGAGTATGATTTATCCATAGTGCTATTGGAGTCTTCTTTTGTAAGGTCTTGAGGAGACAGAGCTAATGGATCTATGGTTGAAGTGTTTGGTAACTTCTTAGAAGCTTTTGTTACTTTCTCAATGCTCATATCAGATGGTATGTCAACTTCAGCAGTTTTTGGTGGATCAGCAATTCTTTGTGGTGCTTCTTTAGGCTTATTAGATGAATGAATCAAAATATTCTCAATAAGTTTGACCGTATTTTCAATGTTTTTCCGCCTCGTATGGTCAATTTGCTTTCTTTCTTGAGTTTTCATGCTTAGATCTAAATTATGTTGCGTATCTTGGTACATGTCATTGTGCACATAGTCGTTATTCCCACCATAGTGCTTGCTAAACGATTTATTTGGTATTTGAGGTACATTCAACGGCATTTTACGAACATTATCTTCTCTATAATTATCCTGTCTTACCGATTCCGCCAGTCGCTTATCGTAAGCGTAATTCATCATATTAGAATTCTGCTCACTCTGCGTATTCAAATTCATTGGAAACATACCGTTGGAGAATGATAAATCGTTGGCAGAATTCGCATTTTGGCTCATATAGCTATGTTGAAACCCCAGGTGTTGATAGTTGGGAAACTGAGGCATTTGTGACGGCATACCTATGGGAGGATGGTTGTAATGCGAGTAGTCCGGCAGGTTGTAGTGCCCGCTAGGCGTTGGGACGCCTTGGTGAGCCATTTTGCTCAAATTATTTATGTTATGAGCTAGATTCATATGGCCACTCATCGGGGTCATGTTTACAGGAGCCCCCATGTTAATCGGCGCCTCGTTTGGCCCGTAATGCCCCGTGTTGTGCAACATAGTTGCGGAAGATTATCACTTTCAACACTATTCACGTTTTACCGTTACATTTTACTGTCGAAAACACTAAACAAATAAGGCTAATGTAAGCCATTTTGTCTCTTTGAGTTTGACATTTGTATGTCCACCCAGCCAAAACCGATAAATCGAAAAAACTACATAGATTAAATAGAAAGACTCTCTAGGACATCCAGGTCATATTAACAAAAACCGTAAGTCACAGAATCACAAAGCTGTTTTCATTTATTCAAATAAAAATGCAGTAACGATTTGATACGTTATCGTATGTGTTTTACGAATAATATTAATTTATAACAAAAAAAAACAATAAGATGTGCTGGTTTTGTTTACAATCTTTTATAATGAATCTGTGGAGGTGCACAAAAGCCTCTGAAGCCATGTCAATATTTAAAAAGAAGCAAATCAATCTAATCCATTGGTCACTCAGTTTCCGACTTTATTTCCTATGTAATAGAAACAATATTCAGTTGTTAACAGATAAAGAAGTCACGTTGAAGTATTTTAGATCATAAAGCAATATTATTAAAGGATAATTTAGTTTTTTTTATTATTACCATCTGCCACTTTGTATTATGACATAATATCATATTATATCTCTTTCTTTTTCTTTCTGCTCAGTGTCTGAAGTGTCTCACTCTTTCATTATTTATTTTCCGACGTGCTACGGAAATGGTTGTGTGTTTGGAGAATATCTAAATAAAATTTAAAAATAGCGATATTGAAACAGTGTTAGTGCATATTTTCAATCAAAATCTGTTGAACATGGCGCTGGCAGCCATCGCTGAAGAGTATTTTCGAACTATGAACCCCATAGCTTCGAAAATCCACGAAGACATCGTCGATGCAAAAACTTCGTATGAAAATATCTGGGAAACGCTTACGGAAAAAGAAAAGGTAAAAACGCTTCCTGAAACACTCATAACCATATTTATCAAGTAGTTCGTGTTGAAAATACATGAAGACCTAATACTTGAAACATAATTCGGTAGCATCCTCTTTACAGTAATTCTGAGTGATTCATACGGTAATATGCACGAGTAATTGCCCATAAAAGTCCTGTGGTCATTTATTTAATTGTCTGTTAAGCCATAACTAAATTTATATTTCAAAAGAGTTTGTATACCTAACTAAACACTTTCCACAAGGTTGCATAGGATGGTCAAATAAACTAGAAATAATGTTGTTCTAGCACCTACACTGGATACATCATCATCAGCCCTCGTACTGTCCCACTAGGCATGGGTTATCTCCTCTCAAACTCAGATTTTAGGCTTTAGTCCCTCTTTGCCCCTAAGGCTACTCTCTGACTGTCCCCTATGCTATGCTATGCCTACAACACATCCAGCTAACCGAAAAATGAGCTAGATCCCACTGGGATCATCCCATCCCACACATCTCAATATGACAGAGTGTGAAAAACTGAAAAACAATATCAGCTACCACCTCAAAAATAATGGTTTATTTACCTCTTAAGGAGATTGTTTAAAATTGAGTAGAAAGTTAAAAATTGTTGATAAACCATTACAGCTACAAAAGCTTGACTCATAACAAAAATTATATTCAAATGATGCCAATGGTGCTGAATAATTTCAAAAAAATTTAAATTAAGAAACCACCAACAATTGCATTATCGTCATCATCATCCTCATCATATCAGCCGATTGCTGTCCACTGCTGAACGTAATCCTCCCCCAAAGAGCGCCAACCATTGCATTTTGCAACAGATTTTCATCAAACTTAGCTTAGAACACTCCTGAGTAATTCACCTTTAAACAAAAAAACAATCAAAATTGGTTCATCTGTTTGGGAGCTACAATGTCACGGACAGATACACACACAGACACGTCAAACTTATAGAACCCCGTCTTCTTTGCGTGAGGGGTTACAAAAATATTTTTTTAAACAGACATGGAAAGGACAAGTACAGTTTGATTGAAATAACTAAGTCTGTCGGAAGTTAGTCGTTCCGAACTACCGAGGTGATAAAATCGTTTAATTAAGTGCTTTAATACATAAATAACGAAATTAGTAAACAAAATTAGAAATGTTATGCATATACGACTCTAACAATCTTCACACAACTCTTTCTATTAAAATTTACCACTTCTAAACCACTTGCAGACAAATTCTGATCGGCTTACTTATTTTGAACAAACTGTAGGGTATTACATACATGGTCATGATACAACATTGACTGGCATTAAACAAGGAAATGCATATATAATTGAATTTAAATGTGACACCATGCTAATTACAGAGCTGACTAAAGCATTACTATCTTGTAATTAGTCATTGTTTAGGTATTTCCTTGTTTTAATCTTAACTTATAACCATATTTTAAAGAGGGAGGACTTGTTTCTTTGTAATTGATAAACTCTGAATAAACTCTTATGAAACGATTCTTTCATCATTTGAAAACCACATTATTCCCGACTAGCTTTCTGTTTGTGGTTTCTCGATTTTTCTGTACTATATTATGTATGAATTATATATATAAACCTTCCTCGAGAACCACACTATCTATTGGTGGAAACAGCATGAAAATCGCTGTGGACGCGGTGGAGGACTTTGTTTTATAAAATGTAGTGATAAACATCCTTGTTTTGTTTCAGACTGAAATTATAAACGAATCTTTAATTAAACCAGAGATTTCACTGAAATATGCACTGATAGATACTTTAGATTTCGATATAAACGACCCACCGGTACGCAAAGATGACTTAATGTCATTCTTCGGACGAGAACATGGACAAAAACTAATTCAGGATGAGATCACTTCGTATCGGGATGAACACAGCAGCCCGTTTTTGTATCAAACAAAAAGCCAATTAAACCTGTGCATTTTGAGTGAGTGCAGGGCACCGAAAGAAGTAAAACCTACATCGCCAACACCAATGATGTCCGAACTAGCATTATCACACTCCAAAGTGGTGTCTGAACTGAAAAATGCTTTGAAATCCCATGAAGTACTACGGAACTCTTACAAAGAGAGTAAGGACAGAGAAGTGACATCACCAGGGTTTATTAGCAAGTTTATAGGGAATTTTAAGAGTAAAGATGAGGAGCGGGAGTGTTTGGTTTCCATCGGACCTCAAACGCAGATTGTGGCTTCTTCAGAGAATTTCTTTAGGACAAATTTCAAGAGTCCACCAGCGGAGAATAAATATGAAAAGGATTATAGAAGTAGCGTGATCAAATCAAGTAGTGGTAAGTTTTTTTTTTAATAATTAGACTAGCGATCCTCCCTGGCTTCGCACAGTCCTAAACAATTATAGTCATATTCCAACCAATTTACACAAAACCTCTCTCTTTCTATCGCTAAAAACCCCATGAAAATCGGTTCAGATAGTTATGAGTTTATCGCGACAATACAGACGCGGCGAGTAGACTTGGTTTTATAACTCATTTAACTCGTATAGTAATAGTTATAAATACTTTGAATAGTTTAGAATGACAGTCTATAACCGAACCATTCGTTTATAAATAAATTTAGCGTTCATTATCTGCCCTTTACCCTGCAATTCCACTGACGACAAAACATGTTGCATACATCTTACTCTCAAAGAGTGAATGGAAATTCCATTCATTAGTCAAACAGCTACCTATCCCACTCACTCTTTAAGAGTTACCCTGCGATCAACGCGGGATTAGAAGTAAGAATAGAGTATTTCATCATTGTTTAGTCACTATATCACAGAATAGCTGTAAAAACAGTTTATGTAAGAAGATAAAGATTAATATTAATCCCACGTATGTTCAAGTGTTTCCTTTATTAATATTTAGTATGGTGTGCAAGGAATTTATTATAATACATTTATGTAGATCTCATGAGAGAGTTGCACAACATATTAATGTATATTCTAAGCGGGCATACAGTCTCCTTGGTGAGCATAATAAATTAACTTAAGAGGAGTGTCCCTCGCGAACGCAACAATGTTGCACAGTTGTCGCTGTCTCTATCCCTCGCGATGCGAACGCGTGCCCGAGAGGAGAAACAACAACATTTTCACGCGTATTTCGTATGTTCCGAATTTTGGAGATTACTCCTATAATATTGCTAATATGTAAAAAAAAAATCTTGTAAAAAAATATTCACTATATTATCTGGGTTTCCTTCGAATCAGAATGTTTCTGTATTGATACATTGTCGAGAAATACTAGCATAAAGTTGGGCCGTTTTTCAACGAAAATTGCCAATCTTTGAGATCGTGTAACTTTTTAACCGTATATTGAAATGAAATTTTATATTACAGAAACACGTATATTAATGATAAGATTGTTACTGCAAAATTTCAATGACTTTCATTGTTTAAAATTCAAGCAAGGGCCAAACTGCGTTTGTATGGGGCGCGAAGCGGATACTATCCTCTTAAGAGGAGTGTCCCTCGCGAACGCAACAATGTTGCACTGTTGTCGCTGTCTCTATCCCTCACGATGCGAACGTGTGCCCGAGAGGTGAAACAACAATACATTTGCAACATTTTCGCGCGTATTCCTTGTTCCATTTGGAGATTACTCTTTTAATATAGTTTTTACGTAGATATGTTTTTTTGTAAAAGGATATTCATTATATTATCTGGGTTCCCCATGAATCAAAATGGTTCTATATTCATACTTTATCTTGAAATACTAGCATAACTTTGGGTCGCTTTCATCGAAAATTACCCATCTTTGAGCTCGTGCAACTTTTTAACCGTGTATTGAAATGAAGTTTTACATTCAAGGAACACGTATTTTAATGATAAGATTGTTACTGCAAAATTTCAAAGACTTCCATTTGTTAATTTTCAAGATAGGATCAAACTACTTTTGTATGGAGCGCGGAGCGGATACTATCCTCTTAAGGCGGATCGTGACATCTTCCCCCCCGTTCTCACTGACGACCAAACATGTTGCAAATATCTATCTATCTCTATCTAATTCTCAAAGAGTGACAGGGTAAGCGCGAATTTAGTTTTTTATTTTGTTTTTCGCAAATTGTGCGTCTAAGACACTAATGGTAATGACACATTCTAAGTACGGTCGCCAGCATATCAGGTCACCAGAAAATGACAAATTTTCTCAGTTGATTTTTAACTTAATTATTAACATTTTAAGGTTTAAAATCATTTTGCGAAATTTTTTCTAACCTGATTTGCTGGCGACTGTACACACGGCTACACATCAAGCTATATAATACCAGTTTACGCTGGCCTCTTATACTATACGAAGCTTATACGATGCGAGATCAGCTTAAACTGGTTTTGTATAGGTTGACCTGTAGCCGTGTGTACATGGCAGTAGAAATTGCGACATCAACAATAACTTATTCACGATTATGTATTAAAAGTTTTTCTTAAGGCTCATGCGTCATCCGAAGATTTTGGTGTAAGATAGTGGATTCGGCCAAAAATGTCAATTTAAGCCCGACGCTCATTATCGGCATCGGCAAGAAAAGGGATCCTTCGGCATTCCTACATGCAAGCGCACACTTTCGAAAAATATGTCTTGGCATGCTGCAACGTTCTTAGGGATGACGAGGCGTCCTTAAGCATGCCTATTATGCATACCGAATACATACCGAAGGATCCCGAAGTATCCCGAAGCAGCCTCAAAGCTGCCGATGCAGTAGCCTCAAGCATACCGAAGCGGTATTTTTGTTACTACGATCATATCATGGAAATTTCTATCCTTTCTATTCTATTCTAATTGACTGCCTCGTTGGTCTAGTGGTCCCAATCGCGACTGCTACGCTAGAGGTCTTGGGTTCGATCCCCAGGTCGAGCAAATTGTTATTGAGTTTTTCTATGAAATTCTCAGTAGCAGTATTACATGGGACCCAAACATACCGGCGAACTGTGGGTGTACATTAAGTGCACCTCTGCCTAACCCTTCGGGGAATACAGGCGTGACGGTATGTTATGTTAATTTCTACTTTATTGTCATGAAGTTAATGTATAATGCTTTTTATCACCTAAAATCCTCAGCCGGGCCGATGCCGATAGTGGGCGCCGGGCCTTATACCAAAATTTCCTGTGATAGCGATATTTATGCGAAGATTTTTGTACTCAAGCGTGAATAAGTTATTGTTGACGTCGCAATTTCTACTGCCATGCACCTAGAATGTGTTACAGCCGAATAATTTGCGAAAAACCAAGAAAAAAATGAATTTCGCGCCCAACCCCGACGCTTCAGCCTTAACAATCGCTATCGTAGGAGATTTTCAACCGACTTCAAAAAGGAGGAGGTTCTCAATTCGTCTGTGTTTTTTTTTTGTATGTTTGTTACGCGATATCTCCGCCAGTTGTGGACCGATTTTAATGATTGTTTGGTAGGTCATACTTCAGAGGTGGTCCCGTTCAAATTTTATCGAAATCGGTTGAGCAGTTTTGAAAATATCAACAAAAATCTAAAAATTTTTTACATCGATGATATTATCGTTTACTCCGAAACATCGCTGTCTTATTGGAGCAGTGCGTTTAGTTGGCTAACAAGTACTTCTAAACAAAACTTTCCACTGAAAATTACAAAATAAAATTACTTTTAACAAAAAAGTTAAAC
Source organism: Subacronicta megacephala (assembly GCA_958496365.1). NCBI lineage: Eukaryota > Metazoa > Arthropoda > Insecta > Lepidoptera > Noctuidae > Subacronicta > Subacronicta megacephala. The sequence continues at coordinate 1,699,921 of OY292541.1, read as the reverse complement.
CGCATTCAAAAAATAATAATGTTGTCTAAAACAGTTTGGGAAGTCGGTGGCGAAAATAAAAGACCCACTCAAATAGAAGTCACCGACTTCCCAAACTGTTTTAGACAAAATTATTTTATTATCTTTCTAATTAAAATAATAAAGGCCTGTTTCACCGTCTTCTGATTTATTTTGAGTTGCCGATATATACATACAAATTCTGTTCCAATTTTGAATTTATCTGGTAGATAGTGCTTATCCGGAGGTGGTGAAACAGGCCCTTAGTGAAGCAATCTCTTGTAAAACAACCAAACCATAGATTAATGGATTAGTGTTAATATAAAAACTATGTAAGGTATAATTATAATAACTCTTTAGTCTAGTGGTTCTAAGTGCTACTGCTACGATAGATCTCCTGGGTTCGTTCGCCAGTTCGAGCAGTATTATTGGGTTTTAAATTCCCAGTTGCAGTTCGGGGTCTGGATTTGTGCCTGGTTAATGGCAATAGGCTCCGGCCCTATTACACGGGACCTAAACATACCGGCGAAATGTGTGTACATTATTACACCTGGTATGTAAGATATAACAATTAGCTGACACGGTAACAATGAATCATAATATAAACATTTAATTTGTGCCACAATATTCGTGTTATCATCGCCTATATTGTGTTGGGCTAACTATGAATAGTGTTTTGTAAATATGAGTCAGTTACATTGAAATATTTTTTATACATGTACATAGCATCACGCCTGTATTCCCCGAAGGGTTAGCATTCATCAACATATAATGTTTTGTTCCCACTTTCGGGACACAGGCCTCCTCTGCAGTGATAGCCTAGTGATATGACCATTGGACTGCCAAGTCAAAGGTCTCGAGTTCGAATCCAAGGCACGCACCTCCGACTTTTCGAAGTAATGTGCGTATTAACAATTAATTATCACGCGCTTAAACGGTGAAGGAAAACATCGTGAGGAAACCTGCATGCCTGAGAGATTTTCTTGAGGGCGTGTGAAGTCTGCCAACCCGCAGTAGGCTAGCGTGGTGGACTATAGCCTAATCCCTCTCGTACTGAGAGGAGACCCGTGCCCAGTAGTGGGACAATGTAATGGGTTGATGATGATGATGAATGTTTTGTTCCCACTGCTGGGACACAGGCCTCCTCTCGGTGAGAGGGAGTGGGCCGTTATCCACGCGGGCCCAGTGCGGGTTGGTAGATGTCACATGTCTTCGAAATTTTGGTTCTAAGAAATCACCGGTTTCCTCACGACGTTTTCCTTCACCGTTTTTGAAGCAGTTGTAATGAAGTATTCACACTAAGTAAAGTGCCTGTCTGGATTAGAACTTGCGACTTACAACTCGTAAGTTGAGGCCGTCATCACTGGGCAATCACCACTTCCATTTGTCAAAAATCCCGAAGGGTTAGGCAGAGGCGTTTCGATATATTTAGATCCCATGTGATAGAGGGCGACACCATTGCCATTAATAGGGCACATATCCAGATTCCGAGGTGGTACTTGGAATTTCATAGATCGAACCCAGGACTAGTGCAGCAGTCGCGCTTAGGACCACTAGACTAATGAGGCAGTCTTTATGATTTTTTATTGGATAACTCATCAAACGAGCAGGCGAGCTACCTGATGGTAAGTAGTCATCGCCGCCCATGGACATCTGAAATACCAAAGGATTTGCAGATGCGTTGCCGAGCCCTTTTAAGGAAAAGGGAGGGGAAGGAGAAAGAAGGGGACTGGGGGACGAATTATCCTTGCGGCGTTCTATACTCACCGTACGAAATGGAACAGTATGCATACTGCTACTTGTCGTCGATATTCTGTGGAACGGTAGTACTTCCTCGGTCGATCCGACCCATTCATGCTGGCATGTTGATATGCTAGCGAGACACTACTACTACTAAAACATGTTTATACACTAAGATATGTATTTTCTAATGAAAGAAAATTTCCTAGTGTAAGAAAAATAGGTACTAAAACTTGGTATTGCTGAAACTTCCGAATTCAAGAGTGGTCCAGTCAACCTGACGCAGACTTAGGCTCGATTTGTACCTGCGTCCCTCTGGTTAACTGCACCAGACACTTTACCAACTAAGCTACCGAGAACACTGCCTGTGATGTCGAATTTCTCTCCCAAATTTTACATCTTCAGGTCATCACCTGAAGATGTAAAATTTGGGAACGTAGAATTTTTTTATCTTTGTGAACATTTAGCATTATTTAATGCTAAAATATAATAAAAAATAAGCAGTATGTTTATACACTTTCAGATCTGTCCGAAGAAAACCGCGGGCTCCTCTCCTCAAGCCAAGCATCCTCGGGTACAGACTTCCAATCCACGGAGACCCTCACTGACTCAGGGGTGCCGAAGACTGGCTACGATTTCCTTGACAACTGGTAACATTTATCTTGATTTAAGAGCTAAAAGTGAGTCATCAATCTTTGTAATCCTCCTTATGAATGTATTAATTTAACTATTTAGGGATGCTATTAAAAAATGGCAACAATAAATAACTGCACAAGTTTCGGCGGCATTGGATATATTGCCACTTTTGAAAATAAATCACTATGTTTTACATATAGCACGCTTAATATTAGACTGACCTAACACCGGCTGACAGCCGGAGGCCTAATTTCTCCCTCAGTCCCTTTTCTTCGCCTCTTCACCTTCCCCTCCCGTTTCCTTAAATAGGCTCAGCAACGCATCTGCAACTCCTTTGGTATTGCAGATGTCCATGGGCGGCGATGACTACTTACCATCAGGTAGCTCGCCTGCTCGTTTGCCGAGTTATACCATAAAAAAAGTTAAAATAAGCCACTTGTTGGAAAATCGCAAAAACGTTTCGTTATTTACAACTTGTCTGATTTTATGAAATAAACCTCCATGAAAATAGCTTCATAATAATAAAACTATTATTTATTCGTAGTAATAAAAGTATGTATTGCAAGAATAGTTGAATAAGTAATTATTTTTTTCTCGCTTAAGACTTAAACCATAATTGATCAGTCTATTATTAAGCGTGCGATATTATTTTAAAAATAAAACCATCCAAAGATGTGTGGTTATTGTGTGATATTGCCAATTAATTTTTGGAGCGCCGGAGGCCCAATTCCTCCCTCAGCCTCCTTCCTTCTCCTTCCCCTCCCTTTTCCTAAACTCGGCAACACATCTGCAACTCCTTTGGTATTGCAGATGTTCATGGGTGGCGATGACTACTTACCATCAGGTATCCCGCCTGCTCGTTTACCGAGTTATGACATAAAAAAAAACACACGATAACCAGTCAATCAACTCTCCAATAAATATTTCGTAATTTTTGTATCCCGGGATTAAAATATCCGGGATTTTACAGAAGGTATTATCCACTCTCTGTCGTTAGATAATATGCTCTACCTTTTCCGATCTCTAGTGATTATATACAGATAGAACAAAGAATAAAATGTGCGGAATTTGTATAGAAGAATATGTATACAAAAAAGATCCTAACCACGCGTTTCCACTGACAACAAAACATGTTGCAAACAGCTACAGTTTGTTCGAAATGAGTAAGCCGATAGGAAGTTAGCCGTTCCGAACTACCGCGGTGATAAAATCGTTTAATTATGTCTTTTAATACATAAATATCGAAATCACTAAACAAAATAATTAGAAATATGAAACATACGATTCTAATAATCTTTACACCGACTCTTTCTATTAAAATTTACCACTTCTAAACCATTTGCAGACAACTTCCGATCGGCTTACTTATTTCGAACAAACTGTACATATCCCACTCACTCTTTGAGAGTTAGATAGAGTTACATAGATGTTTGCAACATGTTTTGTCGTCAGTGGAAACGCGGGGTAAGATGTTTCTATATCTAGGTAGGCATTATTACGTGTATCAATGTGACAAATAAATGTATTTTTTTTCTTCTAACCCCGCGTTTCCATTGTCGACAAAACATGTTGCAAACATCTATGTAACCCCGCATTCCCCTGACGACGAAACATGTTGCGAAAACAGCTACCTATCCCGCTCACTCTTCGAGAGTTAGATAGATGTTTGCAACATGTTTTGTCGTCAGTGGGAACACGGGATAATTCTCTAAGAGTGAGTGGGATAGGTAGCTGTTTGCAACATGTTTTGTCGTCAATGGAAACTCGGGATTATACGTCAGCCTGATATAGAAGGAAATAATATTGAATCGGGATCAGTTTTTGTATAAAAATGTTTCCAATATCCACTCTATAACCAATAGTCGTTAGATAAATATGTGTTATGTACAGTCGCCAGCAGGTCAAGGTATACAAAACTGTCAAATTTCTCCAAATGATTTTAAGCCTTAAATTGTTGAAGATAAAGTTCAAAATCAACTGAGAAAATTTGACATTTTGTGGTAACTTGATGTGACAGTACATCTTTTTAGTATTATTACTTGCCAAATAGCTGTGTTCTGTTTTGTGAGAATCTCATTGTAATAGACTGTTCTAGATTATTTTGTATTAATTGGAATACTCATAATTATGCATCAATTTAGCATATGTATGAATGGGACTATTTTGTAACTTTATGGTGAAAAATGATGTTTATTTAATACTAACGTGCTCGCTTGGTCCGTCAAATACATTAGCGCTCATTAGTAGACCCGACAGACTTGGCCGCTTTTTTTTGTCGGGGTTGGAAATGCTTTAGGCTGCGATTCTACTGAGGCGGAGCGGAGCAGAGCGGAGACGAGCTGAGCCGCTATTGTGATTGGCTTATGCTCTACCCACCGCCCCGGGGAGAGCGATGGGGTGTGTCGGACTCCGCTCTGAAAACCAATCTACCGACTTAACCAACCTCAGCGCTTCGCGTCACCACTTTAGTGCCGGGAATACGGGAGCGCTGTGACATTCGTCCGCGGGACAGACTTTGCCCTGCCCGAACTCGATCGCATTGCCATCTACCGGGTCCAATTTTTCCATATTTTCTCACCGTTAAAAGATTCCCTGAACTTCCACAATTTTTTCATAACCAGAATTAGCCAAATCCTTAAGGTATGAGGTAAGGTCAGTCTGAATATTTCATAAAGATAAAAAAAAAACGATAATTATTTTTTCAAGTTGCTTAACAGTAATGTATGAAACAGCAGGTTTTTGGTTAGGTTTATCCTTTAGGTCCATCTACCGGGTCCAATTTTTCCATATTTTCTCACCGTTAAAAGATTCCCTGAACTTCCACAATTTTTTCATAACCAGAATTAGCCAAATCCTTAAGGTATGAGGTAAGGTCAGTCTGAATATTTCATAAAGATAAAAAAAAAACGATAATTATTTTTTCAAGTTGCTTAACAGTAATGTATGAAACAGCAGGTTTTTGGTTAGGTTTGAGGTTTGTAGGTTGGCTCCATAAAAAGGTAATTAACTGGTATTGAATTTATTGAAAACTAGTTTTCCGCCCACGGCTTCGCCCACGTGGTTTCTCAGCTATTCTGTACTATAATACGTATGTATTATACATACAAAACTTCTAGAATCACTCCATCTATTAAAAAAAAACCTCATCAAAATCCGTTGCGTAGTTTTAAAGATCTAAGCATACATAGGGACAGACGGATAGCAAGACGACTTTGTTCTATACCATGTAGTGATAACAAGCCTATAAAAACATACAGCAACAAAATTCCTGAAGTTCTTGTAAAAGTCCAGGTTACGAGCAAACCAATGATCATGCCTGAAAAGGTTAATGAACTTAGATGAAGCGAAAGTAGTGTACCAGGATCGTAAGTGAAAATCTATAGTCTCTGCCTACCCCCATGGGAGACAGGCGTGACAATATGTATGCAATAAAGACTTTGTTTTGCTCTCAGGCTAACTCTGCATTTACTTTTTGTATTAAGTGTTATATTAAAGATTTAATAATGTAATCTATGTACCCAAATATAAGGTATTATATCATAGTACTTTGTTTTATTTATTACTAGATTTCCACCCACGGCTTCGCCTGCGTGGTGTCTTCGGCTTTTATTTACTATAATTAAAATAAAAATAGCCTATATTAATCAGTGATAATGTAGCATTCAAATGGTGAAACAATTTTTTAAAAGTCGGTCCAGTACTTCTTGAGCCAATCCATTACAAACATACTTACATACAAATCTTTCCTCTTTATATTAGTATAGAAAAACATTCCATCACGCCTGTATTCCCCGAAGGGTTAGGCAGAGGTGTACTAATGTACACCCACATTTCGTCGGTATGTTTTTAGGTCCCATTTAATAGGCGAGCCTATTGAGCTGCTATTGGGAATTTCATAGAAAAACCCAATAACACCTTTTATTCCTCAATTGTGAATAAGTTATTGTTGATGTCGCAATTTCTACTGCCATGTAACTGGCATGTGTTTTAGCCGAAAAAAATGCGAAAAACCAAGAAAAATTTGAATTTCGCCCAACCTTTCTATTTGACTATGGAGCGAACGTCCGGGAAAACGCTAGTGTAAAATAAAAATCCAAAGGTTATGTTTTAGATATTAATGTACTTTTAAACATCTTAAAGTATATAAAAAGAAATCTGATTTGGATTTCTGGAAAATAACAATTATGGTTGCTCATAACTATTTATAATAGAATAGTATAACCCCATAATAATTAAATTATTACAATTTTAACCAATTATTATTCAAATCTTTACAATACAAATGTACAAAACTCTAGCGAATCCTTGTCGCTTCACAGATCTTAAACCAACTATTACATTATTAGATCAGATTAAAATTAGATACAATAGTATGAAATTGACAACACAATACGTATTTGATTAAGGTAATTTTTTTTATAAAGCTTACAAGCAAAATGGTTCGCCATTACTAGTATTCTTGTTAACCCCTCGGGCTAAACAAAATGCTTGTGTTACGAATGGGTTCACATCCCGGAGCACATGAATCGGCGCACGAGGTTCGCTATTTCACAATTTGACGGGTTTACTGCGATAGATTATAATCTACCGAAAAATAATGCGTTTAATTGTAAGCAGTAATGTTATGGTTCACAATTTTGTCGACTACATCTCGCGAGATAGATCTAACGGTATTTATAATTTTGCGGTGATATAGACACAATGCAACATCTATTGTATCGATCTAATGAGACCGATACAGGCGTCGCTGAATTAATCGCTTTGAAATTTTCCTCTGAGAGGCTAGGGCTGAGATTGTGAATCGCGAAGTCCATTTTCTGGCAAAATTCACTTTTTATTCTAGTCAAAAATTAAACTTATTATCTACCGTACGGCGATATTGGCCTAAAAAGGTGACTAATGCTATGCCAAAAAAAACTGCTTTCTGGCCAAGGACTGGGCCTGACAACCACCACAACGCAAACAATTCCTTCGTCCTGTAAACTATAAAAAAAAAATACTTAGCAGGTTAACGAGTTAGGCCGACGAAATTGAACTTTGAGATAAGCAGGCTTGGTCGTTCAGAAGCTGTTTCAATATCAATATTATCAACTTCATACTACTGTAATGTGTATAGATCTTAGTATCCTGAGATGATCATGCCCTTTTCCACTTGTGCCGCCTTGTCCTTGCCGGTCAACATCTCGATCAGGGTCAGACCGAACCAGTAGGCTGTGCCGGGACCCTGTAAAACAATTGTATGAGTGAATAGAAACCAAATTTACGGTAGGCATATTAAAGGAAGGTGGCTGGCAGCGGATGCATGCGAGCTGCCCAAGACCGGGATGGTTGGCGCTCTTTGGGGGAGGCCTATGTTCAGCACGCTGCCATCACTGCAGCGACTGCCCTGAGGACACGGCGCAGCACACGCTCGTGCAATGTGCAGCGTGGGTAGAGCGGCGCCGTGTCCTCATGGATGCAATTGGACTGGACCTTGCGCTGTCGGCCGTAATATTTGCTATGGTCGGCGGCGCCGAAGCCTTCTGCGAGGAGGTTCTCTCGCAGAAGGAACAAGCAGAGAGGGTGAGGGAGAGTGCCTCCACCCTGCCGATCGGCCGTAGGAACAGAGCAGACAACGCCCTGTTTCAACCACCATAAGCAGCCACGGGCGGCGGACTTGGGGAAGTCCGACCGCCCACTCACACGGCCCGAGCAGGCGACGCGGTTTGCAGTTTCCGCGCCCCGCTCAGCGGATCGATGGAAGGAAAACGGAGGGAAAACGACTACGTCTCTCTCCCCTTACGCGTAGGGGGCCGCATAGGTGGCCCGCCACTGCCAGGTCTGCGGAGGAATGTCACAGCGGTCCCGTATTGCCGGCAATAAAGTGGTGACGCGAAACGCCGAGGTTGGTTTTAGTCGGTAGATCGCTCTTTTCAGAGCGGAGTCCGACACACCCCACCGCTCTCCCCGGGGCGGTGGGTAGTGCATAAATCCTGCATCTTGTAGGGGCAGGGGGGGGGCAGCTATCCCCCTGCGCTCACCTCGCTACGCCCATGATTCAACTCACCCTGCTAGTGACCACATTGCAGTCCACGACCACCCTATCCCCCTCCACATAGGTGTAGCAGTCTGTTGGGATCTTATCTTTGGTGGTGGGGTATGAAGTCACCTTCTTATTCTGGGCAACACCGTGGGCTACGAAAGCTGTTGGAGCTGGAATTGAAACATACCATAACATATAAATACCATCACGCCTGTAGTCCCTGAAGGGTTAGGCAGAGGTGTACTAATGTTTAGCTACAGTTCGTCGGTATGTTTTGGTCCCATAGTCCCATGTAATAGGGGGCGACCCTATTGCCATTTCCATTGCCATTGGGCACAAAGCCTAACTCCGAGCTGCTGAAGAGATTTTCATACATAACATACTATCACGCCTGTTTTACCCGAAGGGTTAGGCAGAGGTGTGCTAATGTACATTCACATTCGGTACATTAATATTGTGCAGGACGATCACACGCCCGTCTAAAATAATTAAACAAAGTGTATGTATGTGTAGATATAAGGTCAATAAAGAACATTTAAAATTTTAATTATTTGATATAGCTTTGTATTGATAGTGACTTTCATTTATACCCATAGTTTTATAGAATTGATTGTTTGTTTATAGTTTTATTGTATGTGTTTTATTTTGTTATTTTATTAATTGTTTCATTTTGTATATAGTCTGTAAGTTGTGTAATAGTTTAAGGAACAAATTGTTATAGTTGATAAGTTTGTGGTAGCGCAATAAAGCACAACTTGCACCCCCCGTCCGCGGCAATATAAAGCGGCGCTCTGGCCGCTAGTGACGATTCCGCAAGATTCCGCCTCAGTTAGTTTTGGTATGTCGACCGACATGCACGCCCTCGGACGGGTCAGCACGTACTATTAGTGTTAAATGGCGTTTTATTTCTTGGAATAAGTGAGCAATCCAGTCATAGATGTGCTTGTCCCGCACATTATGGTCCTTCGAGCCGGATATATCTCAAGAATTTTCAAGAAAGAATAACGTCAGTTACAAGAAAGAATAACGTAAATTCAAGAAAATGCCAGTGACAAGATCTACAAGTGGTCGCCGTTGCGGTTCTGTGGCCCGTGACGAGGAATCCGCCTCCGCCACCGAAAATACTTCCGGTGCCACAGAAACCGACGCCACGCAGCAGACTTCCGAGGAAAGTGCTACAGCCACAGAATCTACTGAACAGGCCGAGCAAAAACGCAGGCCGTCAAAAACGTTAGGTCCGTCAAAAACGATTGGTTCGTCAAAAACGAAAGTCTCTAAACAGTTACGTCTCGCTCGTGCCAAAGAAGAAATGATTAGGCTACAGGTGGAGCTAGCCTCCGCACGTGTCGCCACCATCGAGGCCGAAGAGGAGGAAAATGATAGTGAAAACGAAGACGGTACGTTGTTATCCGAACGGGATACAACACGAAGAGTAGGAGATTGGTTGAACGATTCCCAGCGTCACGTGCTCGCGCTTACAGACAAGCCCCACGTCACCGTCGAGGAAACACCTACCCTTCAAGACGCCGCACGTCCCGTCTCGCCCGCCCCATCCTCTATCGGACCGCCGCCGCCGCAGCCTGCGCCCGCACACGTCGCCGCTACATCTGTACGCCCAGAGCCGAGAACGTACGTCGCCGAAGAGCCTATGAAAAAAGAAAATGTCGTCGCCTCACCCACGGCGCAGCACGTCAACCTGTCAGAGTTGGCGTCTGCAATCGCCCTCGCCGCCAAGTCAGGCGCCCGCCCCAAGTTCATGACCGAGCTACCAGCGTTTACGGGCACCCATCAAGATTGGCTGTCGTTTCGAGCTGCGTATGAAGAGTCGGAAGCGTCGTTTACAGAGGCCGAAAACCTCGCTCGCCTACGCAGGAACATCAGAGGAAAGGCCAAGGAGGCCGTCGAAAGCTTGCTACTATTCAGTGCAAGTCCCAAAGAAGTTATGAAAGCGCTTGAAAACCGTTTCGGGCGCCCGGATTGTATAGCTCTTGCGGAACTAGAGCGCATGCGCGCCTTGGGAAAAATCACGGACAACGCAAGGGATGTGTGTGTGTTCGCAAGCCGAGTGTCGAATATTGTCGCAACATTGAAGGCGCTCAAGCGGACCCACTACTTGTACAACCCAGAAATCACCAAGCTCACAATAGAAAAATTGACGCCGGCGCTACGATATAGATGGTTCGACTTCGCCGCCGCCAGACAAGAAGAAGAGCCCGACCTGCTAAAGTTGTCACATTTTCTGTCGCGGGAAGCCGAGCGGTGCAGCCCCTACGCGCCGCCTGAGACCTCAGTACCAGAGCATCCAGCACCACAGAGACGAGCGCCGGTGAAGACCTACGCAGCGACCGCGGCAAGACCCGAAAAACCCGCCGCGAGCTGCGCGATATGTTCGAAACCGGGCCACGACGTGTCTAAGTGTAGTGTGTTCGCGAACGCCGATACAAGTGATAGGTGGGACATAGCAAAAGACAAGAAACTGTGCTTCGGTTGTCTGCGTTTCAGGAGTAGGAATCACACTTGTCGCCGCAAGAAATGTGAAATAGACGACTGCCAGTACTCGCATCACAGACTCCTGCACTACACACCGAAGGCACCTGAAAAATCACAAGAGGTTGAGACAGTCGCGTCTACGTGGACTAGGAAACGATTCACCTCGTACTTGAAAATTTTACCAGTGCACGTCTCGGGACCGGCGGGAGCAGTCGACACCTTCGCGCTGCTAGACGATGGATCGACCGTTACACTCGTCGACGCAGATGTGGCGCGGAAAACAGGCGTGACCGGACCGTGCGAGCCCCTCAGAATAGAAGCGATCGGCGACAAAGAAATCGCGTCCACCAAATCACAACGTGTGCGTCTCTCTCTGCGTGGGCCCTCCGAGCGCGAGTTCAACATACACGCGCGAACAATAGAAGATATGCGGCTATCATCGCAGGTGATTCAGAGGAGTGACATCGAGGAGTGCGACCATCTACGCGACATACAAAGTGACCTACTCTACGAGCAAGCGGAGCCACATATTTTGATCGGCCAAGACAACTGGCATCTCCTGCTGCCAACGGAGGTACGCGTGGGACGCCGGGATCAACCGGTCGCGTCACACACTGCCCTGGGATGGGTGGTTCACGGAGCCAGCGCGCGCACGCTCAACCCGCATAGTCACCGAGTGAACTTTGTGCACAGCGAAGATGAACACATGGACGACCAGCTGAGGGAATTCTTCACCCAAGACACGCTACTCATCGAACCTAGGCTACCTAGGAACGACCCGGACAAGCGCGCGCTCGACAAGCTCACAAGTGAAGTGTCGCATACAAACGGTGCGTACGAAGCGCCTCTACTGTGGAAAAGTGACAACATAGCGTTGCCTAGCAACTACGACAACACGTTGAAACGGCTGCTCAACATAGAACGGAAGCTGGATCGAGACCCACCTCTGAAAGCAAAGTACCACGCTCAGATGGCCGCGCTCGTCGAAAAAGGTTACGCCGAGCCCGCCCCAGCCGAGAAATCCGCCAACAAGACGTGGTACCTGCCACATTTCGCCGTGGTCAACGCCATGAAGCCAGGAAAACTCCGCATCGTACACGACGCCGCAGCCAAGACAAAAGGTGTGTCGCTGAACGACTACCTACTAAAAGGGCCAGACTTGCTGCAATCCCTACCCGGCGTACTCATGAGGTTCCGGCAACGAAAAATAGCGGTATCGGCGGACATACGGGAAATGTTCATGCAAGTGAAAGTCAAGCCGGAAGATAGAGACGCTCTGCGATACCTGTGGCGAGGCGACCGACGCGACTGCCTACCCCCCGACGAGTACCGGATGACGTCACTCATATTCGGCGCGACATGCTCACCCGCGACAGCTATATTCGTAAAGAATCACAATGCGAGAAGATATCAAGACACGCATCCCGACGCGGTGAACACGATCATACGAAATCACTACGTCGACGACTTGTTGCAGAGCTACGACACCGAGGCACAAGCGATCGAAAATGCAAGCGACGTAGACAGGATTCACCGCGGAGCGCATTACGAATTACGACAGTGGACGTCAAATAGTGAAAAAGTGTTAAACGCGCTGTCGCCAGGTGCAACCCAGCACAACGTCGGCCTAGCAAACGCCGACAACCCGACGGAACGCGTGCTTGGCCTGGAATGGAGACCGAAAAATGACGACCTAGGTTTCAACCTTAACCTAGCTAGACTTCCGCCAGGCATCCTAGACAAGTCTAGACCGACGAAGCGTGAAACACTCAAGATATTGATGTCGCTGTTCGACCCGCTCGGACTCGCCTCGCCTGTGACTATACGTGCGAAACAAATATTGCAAGAAATCTGGCGCCGAGGCACGGACTGGGATACCCCCATCGACTCTGACCTAGCCGAACAATGGTCAACATGGACTCAACACCTACGTCGACTCGGTGACATCAAGATACCCAGGTGCTACGAGATGTACAGCGCAGCGGCAACGCTCGAATTACACGTCTTCGTCGACGCCAGCGAGTCTGCCTACGCCGCCGCTGCTTACTGGCGTGCTACTACGAGCGACGGCCGCGTGTACATCACCCTTGTGGCCGCGAAAACCAAAGTCGCGCCGCTCAAGCTGACGTCAATACCGCGCCTCGAACTACAGGCCGCGGTACTAGGGAGCCGACTGGGAGCGACGGTCGCCGCCGAGCACGACATCAAGCCCGCTAAAACCACGTATTGGACAGATAGCAAGACCGTCATCACGTGGTTGCATACAGGCGCACGGTCATATCGTGCGTTTGTCGCGCACCGCATCGCCGCGATAGAAGACAACACACAGCTGAGCGACTGGCGTTGGCTACCCACGACGCACAATGTAGCCGACGACGCGACGCGCGACGTGCCCCCCGACTTTAGTACCAGCCACCGCTGGTACCGTGGCCCGTCGTTCTTGTACGACGCGCCGTCAGCGTGGCCCTCTGAAAGGCCTACTCTCCCGGAATCAACCGGAGAGGAGAAGGTCCACGCAGCCATCGAGCGACGAGCGTCGGTGCGAGAGGCGGTCCCTGACCCCGCTCGCTTCTCCAGCTGGCAGCGCCTACTGCGCGCCACGGCGCGCGTACTCCAGTTTATAAAAAAGTGTAGTGAACGTGTAAAAAGAAATAGTGACTGTGTAAATTATAAACAGTACGCGCGAAATAAACAAAAGGACCCTCAGTGGAAAAGTGTAAATAAAAACAATCAGTGTAAAAAGACGCTAAAAAGTGACATAAAGTTAAGTGCGCCCATACATATGGATATGCAGTGTATGCTGGACGCTGAAGTGTTATTAGTGAAAGTGATTCAAAGTGATGCGTACGGTGCGCCCCCTCACGACTTGGACGCTCTAAGGAAGGGCGCCCTACGCTCGCTCCCACTAGTGATAGACAATGAACTAATAACAATTAACGCGCGTGTTAGTGAAGACATTAACGACATACGTCGTCGCCCCGCGGTGTTAAGTGGTGATCATCATATCACGAGACTATATATTGATTACGTGCACCGCCGGTACCATCACGCCGGGGTAGAGACTACAGTGAATGAGTGTAGAACAAAATATTGGGTGACGCGCCTACGCCCTACAGTGCGGTCCGTGCTAAGTAAGTGCCTGCCGTGCCGCCGACTAAGGAACACGCCGCCGACGCCGCCTACCGGCGACCTGCCTCCGTGTCGCCTCGCCCATCACAGACCCCCGTTCACATACACCGGGGTGGATTACTTCGGCCCGCTTACTGTCACAGTGGGCCGGGGTACACAAAAAAGGTACGGCGTGTTGTTCACCTGCCTTACGACACGCGCCGTACACGTCGAAGTCGCCGCCACGCTGAACACGGACTCGGCGGTCATGGCCCTCCGGCGATTCATAGCTCGCCGAGGGCGCCCCAGTGAAATATGGTCGGACAACGGCACTAACCTACACGGCGCGGACAACGAGCTGCGACAAGCTCTACAAAACGCGACACAGTACGAGGCCACAAATAAAGCTATATCGTGGCGCTTCATACCCCCAGGCGCCCCATTCATGGGCGGCGCTTGGGAACGCCTAGTGAAGAGTGTCAAGACAGCGCTATACACTGTGCTACACGAGCGACGGCCTACCGAGGAAGTGCTGACCACATTGCTAGCCGAGGTCGAGTTTACAGTTAACAATAGACCACTGACCCATGTGTCAGTCGACCCACTCGACCCCGAAGCCCTGACGCCGAACCACTTTCTCCTGCACGGCCCCACCTGGAACCCAGCGCCCGGGACCTTTGACGACAAGGACCTGATCGGCCGCACACACTGGCGCGCTGCCCAGCGCCTCGCCGACATGTACTGGGGGAGATGGGTAAAGGAGTACCTGCCTGAACTGCGTCACCGGCGGGAGCCCCACGGACGAGGGCCGCCACTGAACAAAGGTGACGTAGTCCTGATCGCCGACAACACCCTGCCCCGGAACTTGTGGCCCATGGGTCGCGTGGTCGCGACGTACCCCGGACCTGATGGAATAGTAAGGACAGCCGACGTGCGCACCAAGGGAGGCCTGCTGCGGAGAGCTACTAAGAAGATGATCATACTGCCTACGAGTGACCGCCCGCACTACATAGATGATAAACCGACTAACGGTTTACGGCGGGAGAATGTGCAGGACGATCACACGCCCGTCTAAAATAATTAAACAAAGTGTATGTATGTGTAGATATAAGGTCAATAAAGAACATTTAAAATTTTAATTATTTGATATAGCTTTGTATTGATAGTGACTTTCATTTATACCCATAGTTTTATAGAATTGATTGTTTGTTTATAGTTTTATTGTATGTGTTTTATTTTGTTATTTTATTAATTGTTTCATTTTGTATATAGTCTGTAAGTTGTGTAATAGTTTAAGGAACAAATTGTTATAGTTGATAAGTTTCTGGTAGCGCAATAAAGCACAACTTGCACCCCCCGTCCGCGGCAATATAAAGCGGCGCTCTGGCCGCTAGTGACGATTCCGCAAGATTCCGCCTCAGTTAGCTTTGGTATGTCGACCGACATGCACGCCCTCGGACGGGTCAGCACGTACTATTAGTGTTAAATGGCGTTATATTTCTTGGAATAAGTGAGCAATCCAGTCATAGATGTGCTTGTCCCGCACAAATATCTTAACTACGAGCTGCTACAGATACTTTCAACACAAACAAAATGGAACCCAGGGTCTCTAGCACAGCAGTCACGCTTAGGACCACTACACTATTGAGCCACTCCAGATACTATTCAATACTAATAATAGATTTTCAAGGGACACCCCCAATCCCAAAAAAATACAAAATAAAGCAGTTCTATTCTTACCCGCACAAATAGCAGCAATGATCTTGCCGCTCTTCTCGTGATCCTTCAGGAGTTTACCCACGACCTCTGACTTGGAGAGACGCTCGGAACCTTCCAGGCCGCCGGGCAAGATTACCTTGGGAAATAAGAGGAGTTTTATAAGAAAAAAAAAAAAGATTTATTGCAGAAACTTGTACAACTTTTACATTTCATCTTAAATAGAGACCTCCTTTTAAGTTAAAGATATACGTGTATGTATCTTCAATGTCAGATTATAAAATGAAACAAGTAAAATTAAACATCAGATCAAATAAAAAGTTAAGATGGAACTTTACGAACAAAGAAGTGAGGCCGGCTAAAACTACGCCTAGCCGTTTACAAACACAATTTTACACTATATAACAATACCGAAACTACGCCTTATCTTGTCAGTCTAGATATCAAGCAATCGAAAGCTCGACCTACATCTATTTTGTTTAATTCTCAGATCAAATAAAAAAGTTAAGATGGACTTTTTATTTGATCTGAGAATTAAACAAAATAAAACTTAAACCATAACAGAAGACTTAAAACTGAAATATAATCCTAAAATGGTGTTTGCGTGTGTATGTGTGAGTGTGTGTGAAAGAATCAAAGAAAGACTTCTTTGATGCCAGTATAAACAGAACTTGGATTATATTTTTTTTTCCAAAAGTCTAAAGGCTGAGGCTAAAGCATATTGTAGCAACTACACATGGCTACAGGTCAACCTATAAAATCCAGTTTAAGCTAATCTCGCTTCCCATACAGTAAGAGGCCAGCGTAAACTGGTTGTGTATAGCTTGATATGTAGCCGTGCGTACAAAAACTAAGTGTAAAAAAGAACCCGTAATTAAAGTCGAGTAAAAACTATTATTTTCGGTAACTTATTTTAATGTCTTGTCGGCCATATTTTTTATTTATTTACAGCTTAGAACCATCCTTCTGTAAAAACAAATCAATCACACACCACATTAGACAAAAGAAGATTTTGACAATCTACTGTATAAAAATGTCGGGTTTTCCTTCCTGACGATATAACTCCAGAACGCACGAACCGATTTCCACGGTTTTGCATTCGTTGGAAAGGTCTCGGGCTCCGTGAGGTTTATAGCAAAAAAAAGTCCGAAAAAAAAAACACGGGCGAAGCCGTGGGCGGAAAGCTCGTAATAAATAAAAATAATGGTACAATCAAATTCAAAACATGATAAAACAAAATTTAAAATTAAGTCATAATACAATTAAGAATACTTACAGCGTCATACTGCGGGTTCTCAGCCAGAGCATCGGCCAGGGACTTGTCAGGCACCAGGGTGATTTGCCTGGAGCACAACACCGGCTCGTTACCATCCAAACCAGCCATAGTCACTGCCACCTGGTAACATTATAATTTTTGTTGTGGTATGGCCACGTTCGAAGCATGAATGGGCCGGCTTTTCAAATCAAATCAAATCAAATGTTTTTATTTCAAATAAGCTTTCACAAGCGTTTATGAAACGTTATTGACTCTAGTTGCACGGTTCCAAAAAGTTGATCCCATGGCGAAGAATCCGGCAAGAAACTCCATAGACACTCTTTTAAAATATATTGTTTTAACATAATTTGCTGGTACATTATGCCGATAACAGGATGTGAGTGCATTGGAGGTTTATGTCATAATTAGCCTGAAGTCGGGACTAAAATTACAAGAAGGTTCTCAGCAAATGAGAACGCAATGTCAAACTAAAACAGATACACTATGTGTAAGAATACACATCATCAAAAATATGAACTAGGATAACTATAAACTACTTAGACATAAATGGCTACGATGCACTCACATTTACAACTTTGCACATTTACAACTTTGCTTGACCGGGGAAGTACCACACTCTCGCAGAAGACCGACATCCGAGTAGTAGCGTTTCGCTACTGCGCTTCGTTCGGTGAACGAGAGGGCTGGAGAAGGAAGGGGATTGAGGGAGGAATTGGAATCCCCTTCATTATCCCTTTCCCCTTCCCCTCCTTTTCCCTAAATAGGCTCGGGAACGCATCTGCAACTCCTTTGGTTTTGCAGATGTCCATGGGCGGCGATGACTACTTACCATCAGGTAGCTCGCCTGCACGTTTGCCGAGTTATCCCATAAAAAAGAACAGTACCTACAGTTTTAGTAATACCATATATTACTATATTATAGTATACCAAAATTAGTTATAAAATGATCTCTACTTACCTAAATATCATTTATGGTATGATAAATGATAATGGCATGTTAAATGATGGTATGTTAAATGATAATGCCACTATCATACTATCCCGTCTGTATTCCCGAGTTTGACATAGGAATACTTCATGTAGGTATACCCGTATTTCGCAGTATATTTAGGTGCCATGTAATAGGGGGCCGAGCCTGTTGC
Organism: Subacronicta megacephala; assembly: GCA_958496365.1. Taxonomy (NCBI): domain Eukaryota; kingdom Metazoa; phylum Arthropoda; class Insecta; order Lepidoptera; family Noctuidae; genus Subacronicta; species Subacronicta megacephala. The sequence continues at coordinate 1,681,794 of OY292541.1, read as the reverse complement.
TATTCACCAGGCACAAATCTGAACACTGAGCTGCATAGTAACCCAATAACACTTTCCTTGACTTGAGAATCGAATCCGACATCTCTAGCGAAGCAGTTACTCTTGGGACCACTAGTGACCGCTAATGACGCAGTCATACTAGACTTTTTCAATATATTTTTTCTGGCCTCCAAAACCTCGATGATTATTATGTCCAATAAAACAACAATTAGGTAACCTTGTTTTATTTCGCGATAAACACTGGGTAGTACCTTTTGCATAGCAGACATTACAGTTCACTTTTTGAAAAGTCAGGTACTTGCAAATATACTAATTGGATTTAAAGATATCAATGTCAAATTAAGAGCTTTAAGAAGTATGTGTGGTGTGACGCTAAAAGATAGAGTGGGAAACAGTGTGATAAGGGAGCGTTGTGGAATGAAAGAAGATGTAGTAACAAGGATTGAGAAAGGTATGTTAAGATGGTTTGGTCATGTAGAGAGAATGGATGAACGGAGATTGACGAAACAAGTATATATGGTGAGTATGGATGGACGAGTTGGAAGGGGAAGACCTCGGCGACGTTCCAGGTTGTATGCCAGGTTCCGAGCACCCTAAACCGACGGTCATGCATGAAGAGATTAATGAATGTAGATGAAGCGAAAGTAGTGTGCCAGGATCGTAGCAAGTGGAAATCTATAGTCTCTGCCTACCCCCATGGGAGACAGGCGTGACAATATGTATATAATGTCAAATAAAATCAAATCAAATCAATGTACCCACAATATTTAGACATAACAATGATGAAGCACATATTTTAGAAATTCTTGTTTAACTTACACCTCCCCTCCTAAGCATGTCAACAGTGATGACTGTCTCCATCTCCTCTGCTCCTTGTGCCAGGATAACCAGTGCTGACTTAGACATGGTCGGATGAGCTAAATGTATGTGCCTGGAATAGTAATACACATCATCATTATATTAGCCAAACAGGGTCCATTGCTGAACTAAAACCAGTTGTGGAAGGCTATGGGGGCCACTTCCAAACAAGGTCCATCACTGAACTAAGACCAGTTATGGAAGTCCATGGGGGGGCCACTTCCAAACAAGGTCCATCGCTGAACTAAGACCAGTTATTGAAGCCTGGGGGGGGCCACTTCTAAACAAGGTCCATCGCTGAACTAAGACCAGTTATGGAAGTCCATGGGGGGGCCACTTCCAAACAAGGTCCATCGCTGAACTAAGACCAGTTATTGAAGTCTATGGGGGGCCACTTCTAAACAAGGTCCATCGCTGAACTAAGACCAGTTATGGAAGTCTATGGGGGGGGGGCCATCACCCACAACCATCACAACTCCCAGTAACCTTGTCCGTAAATCAGGTTTTACACATATCAGGATAGTTTTTTTTTTAATTTGTTAAAATAGATTAGAACAGGTGTTATGGTTCGTAATAATTGATCTCAATGCCCTACTACCATGGTACCAAGTAATTTAGTAGTAAATGTATAAATCTTGAATATAATACTTGAAAATACTTAAATTCCATTGAACTTTTTTATGTTACATTACATTCTATACTAGTATAGTATTCTGCAAGGAATTTTTTCTTTGAATGTACATAACTCTGTTACTACTAGTCTGGTTAAAAAAAATGCATTTGGTATCTCAAATTCTTGTGGAATATTATTTAACATCAAGCTTACCCTTAAGGACCAAACAAGTGGGTGAAATTTAAAAGCACTGCTAATAATTTAATCAATACTTTTTTATTTATTTTATGAATTAACTTGACACAAGCACAATAGTTGCTATGAACTATTGTGCTTGTGTCAAAGGCTAAGGAAAAGAGAACAAAATGATATCTACCTACATATTATGCAGGTATGTCAGTTTCATTTCAATTTGAACTTTATACCCATATATCTATGAGTTAATTTGATCTGAGCTGATTAATTGCAACAAGTTTATGTGCAGGAAAACTGATGCAATATTCAATGGTATGTAGGGAAGCAATATAGGTACATAGTTATTTTATGCATTTTTTATAGGTATACATATAGATTTTAAACCGTTCATGATTAAGTTCAAAATCAACTGAGAACATTTGACATACTGTGGTAACTTGATGTGCTGGTCACTGTACAAATTGTACCCAATATTAGTACCTACATTCATACATACAATACAATACCTACCTATTCCTATATGGCTCCAGATGAAAATCAAATTGTACCCAATATAAGTACCGTACCTACATTCATACATACAATACAATACCTACCTATTCCTATATGGCTCCAGATGAAAATCAGCGTTAAGTATAAAATTGCTTGACATTTAGCTGATCTGGAGACCCTTTTGGTCCAGCCGTGAGACACGTCATGTCAGACACCACCTTATTTACTTAGTCTTGTGTAAAATTATTTTGTTATCTTACTTCTTTCTTTTTTGTATTAGCATTGTTTTTCTTTTGTGTCTCAATGTTGGCCAAATAAAAGTTTTTTCTTTCTTTCTTCTATTATAGGTAAAAAAAAAATTCCGGGGATGGCATGAAGGGTCTTCTAGGGAGGGAAAGGCCGGAGAAGTAGGGTATTTATGGACCGACACTACATTATAGACCATGTCTTTTTTACAATTTTAGAAACTATAGAACACAACAAAACATTTTTTTAAATTGTTGGGTCAGAGGTAATGGTACGATTAAAGTATTAAAACAATACATAAGCAACAATCAATAACCAATATTATTAAGAGCTAGCAATTTTTCTTATGATTCTGAGGGAAAACGCTCGATCGAACAGCTGCGACATATATTATTAATTATACTCTTTGAGCTGCGAGCTGTGTAACTTCAGACACAAAAATTTAAGAGTCGTGAAAGACATAAAGGCATGGATTACATTAGATAACAGCTAAGCTTACCTGCTCTGTACGAATTTGCAGTTTTTAACCAATGTTTGGTTGTATTTCGAGAGAAATTGCGATTTTAAAATCCTCGCGATAACCATTAATAGTTGACAGCAAATTCGAGAAGGTCAAACAAAAAAATATTTTATCAATCAACTTGCCGGTTGTTGTTCGTTCAGAAAATCCCATTACATAAGTTTCTAAACCAAATGACCTTGACCTTATATGAATTAATATAAATTTAATCCTCGTATCGTTACAATCATAAAGTAATTATAATAACATTCATGATTAGATTATTTATTATTCAAAATAAACTATTTTTATGGTATGGGTGACGTTTTGTTATATTTCTAAACGATAATAAACACAAATACGTAAAGCCAATTGTCTATGGAAACAGAAATTGGGTTGCCCTTTTATAAAAACTGCCTATGCCTGGGGAAAAATAATATGTGCTTAGATATATTGCACATACATTAATTTTTCCCATATACTTATTCTACAACAGTTCAACATGTAATCGAAATAACTCAAAATATCAGAAACGTCAACTAGTTTTATATTTTAAAATAAGCATGAAACCAATAATCGTTTATATCTCCAGCAAGGGCTTCAGCGAGGGCTGTGAATGATTACAGCTCTTGCCAGTGGCGTAGCACGGGTCACTAGCATCCGGTGCGGATCCCGAATTTGCCACCCCTTAATTTTTTAAATGAATAACAAAAAATGTAGGGCATGATAAAACTAAACTAAAAAATTAAACAAATGTTGTCACATAAAAAAAAGTAAAATTCATTGTTGATACTGTATTTGACTCCACAACGAAACAATCATAAGATACTTGTTTTTTTAAATATTTTTTGACCACCTGTGAAATGCCGCCTGGTGTGGACCGCAACCCCCCCCCCCCCGCCACGCCACTGGCTCTCGGCCTAAAATTATGCGATATATGTACTTAGGTATGCGTTCCCAACCTATTGCTAGAGTGTAAGGTGAATAAACTCACACTTCAAATATATTTTTTAAGTCTTTGACGATGATTTTGTTAAGAATCGATTATGCTACGAAAAATAATATTTTTTTCACAAAAAAATTTGAAATGCCGATCCTTGTTTCAATGACTAGCCTATATTTCTTATTGTGGGGATTGATCCCCAGCCATTTAAAAAAAAAATAAAAAAAATTTGGGGACGATTGGCTTATTTTCTTTCGTGATCAATTGAGTCAAATAATGTTCTATAGTATATATTTTTTTAAAAAAAAGCTTACTAGCAATGTGGGTCACACATAACTAGTATTCTTGTTAACCCCTCGTGCTAAGCTAAACGCTTGTGTTATGAGTGGGTTCACGTCGGTAGTGCAATGGGTGGGGTTCGAACCGGCAACCACATGATCGCAAGTCCAACGCCCTAGCCATTAGGCTACCGCCGCTTTGTTATTATATCTAGTGTTTACAATCATGTCGCCACCATCAGTTTTGGAAGGAGTTTGATTTGGTTGGTATTTATTATTTTCATACATACTCACGCCTTTTTCTCATAGAGGCAAGCAGAAACTACAGCATGCCATTTGTTACGATTCTTATTGCGTACTTTTGTATGCGTTATTCCCTTTACATTAACGAAATTATTGTGTGAACCATAGCTATACAACTTTATAGTGCTACAGGGTAATTTTAATTTAACAAAGTGCATCCCCGACAGATGTTCGTTGACGGCAACTCTACTTGTCTATACTCAGCTTCCTTTCTTTCGTTCATACAATCGGAAAGGAAACGCAAAATTCTTTTTATTTTAAATAGTTTTTATAATTCCTTTTTCATTTTATCTTTAAAGTCATGTAACTAATGATATAAAGTGTAAATACGCATTACCATTTAATTTAAGTAGATATTTCTTACAATTTAGTGTTTAGAATAGGTTAGGACCGACTATGTCTTCGAACTGAAATAAATTGTTTTATCATTTTTTATAATTATAAACGTTTATAATCATGGATTTTGTGAAAAGAGAAGATCAAAATATCATCGATGACGAGAATTACAAGTTATATATCGAAAGCGTGAGTAATTTAAGTATTTGTTTGTTTTAATTCAAAATTTGATCGTTTTTTATAAAAAAAACTGTTGTTAACGTGACTAGAGTTCCGGGTTCGAATCCTGACTGATGATTCTAGTTTTTTACTAACGATACTTTTATTCTGCAATATGCTTTGGTTATATTTAAGCTCGAAACATTTTTTAAATTGAATGTGTTTTTGTAATTCTATGTAAACATAACTATGGTTTGAAGGTCGTCTATTTTTTTTTATCCAAAAGGACTAATTACCAATCTAAGAAATGCCGAGGTACTTTTATTTTTGTTATATTAAGATAATTTTAATATAATGTTTAACCTGTCAAGCGGCAGATTGTAGACACAATGCAAAATCTATTGTTATGTGCTCAAAAGAGGAACTGTACCGCTTGCCAGGTTAAATAAAGCCTTCATAATTTGTAAACTCGAAATGACCTTGACCTATATATTTTTCTTAAATATAGGTCAAGGTGAAGCAGCATTTTAGATCCCTGTTGTTTATACAACAGGAAAACTTTTTAATACCTACCTTTTTAAAATCCTAAGTTAGGGCCCAAAATATGTTGGTTTAATAGTAGTAGTGCCTCTCTGGTATGTCTACATGCAAGCATGCATTGGTCAGCATGATTGGGGTATAGTACTACACTCCCACGGAATATCAGCGTCAAGTAACAGTATGCATACAGTTGTGTTTTGTATGGTGAGTATTGAGCGCTGGAGGCTCAATTCCTACCTCAGTCCCCTTTCTCCTTTTCTTCATTGTCCTTCCTTTTTCTTAAATAGACCCGGCATCACATCTGCCATACCAAAGGGCTTACGACAGCGACAACTACTTTCCATCAGGTAGCTTGCCTTCTTGTTTTCCAAGTTATCCCATAAAAAAAAGTTTCTTTGTCGTCACTAATCTTGTCTGTGGGTTTGATTTCTGGTGCAAGTATTGTTGAACTTGGTTCCATGACATGTTAATGGCAGTTAATGGCAAATCCAGCCTCCTACTGGAACTGGACAATATGACTAAAATAATATAGTGTTGTAGTATTAATTTATACTTTTCTCCTCAGCTCCAGAAATCTCACCAGCTTGAACCAACGGACTACCAACACTCGCCAATATTAATGGAACAGCTCCACCAAGCGATGCAGTCTACGGTAGCAAGCACGATTGTCCACAACTTTCAATTGCCAATCTCACCACGGCAAATGTCTTCACTGCTCAAAACCAACCATCTACAAAGAAACCTCAACTTCAACGATATCCCTGCACATTTGCAACGAAACCTCACATCGGAATTAGACCTGGTGCATAACCTAGCCAATGAGTTACCTCAGAATTTAAACAGGCATGATGACTTGCTCGGTCAAAACTTGACTAGGAACTTAGATTTGTCTCTAGTTAGATCCTTAGGAAGTGATTTGGAATTACAGAATAACTTAAGCCAGCTAGCTCAGAATTTGAACGAGAACTTGAGTGCAGACTTGAGTCGGTTGAGCGATCTGAGAGCCGATATTCCTCATGACTTGAATCATGAGATTGATTTGTCGCACCATCTCAACAGGCAAAATATTGAACAAGATATGCTGAGTCAGGAAGAGGTGAGACGGAGTCCTATGGTTCAGTGTATTCAAGATCCCCATGTGTTGGACCAAAGCTTGGCCCAACGGTTGGTCGGGAATAATATCAATGTGCACGAGAGATTGGACCAAACAGAACATAATATGCTGGCAATGCCATTCCATATAAAATCCGAGCAAGAGGATGACGGATACTTTTACGACAACATAACTCCGGCAATCAGTAACGTTGCCAGTTTAAATGGTGAGTACTTTTTTTTTTAAGTTTTATAGTTAGATCGTCTACCAGTGATAGCCTAGTGATATGACCATTGGACTGCCAAGTCAAAGGTCTCGAGTTCGAATCCAAGGCACGCACCTCTGACTTTTCGAATTCATGTGCGTATTAATAATTAATTATCACGCGCTTAAACGGTGAAGGAAAACATCGTGAGGAAACCTGCATGCCTGAGAGATTTTCTTGAGGGCGTGTGAAGTCTGCCAACCCGCAGTAGGCTAGCGTGGTGGACTATAGCCTAATCTCTCTCGTTCTGAGAGAAGACCCGTGCCCAGAAGTGGGACAATGTAATGGGTTGACGATGATGATGAGTTAGATCGTCTCATCTTGCGTGCGAATTTTTTTTAACAAATTGTACGTGCTTCAATGCCCTTGCATTTATTTTTTATGGCCAAAATGTCGTGGCAGAAACCTATCTATAACATGGGTTTGTGCCGAGGTAATTTTTTTTTTGCCCAAAGTAATTCACTCATCATTAACCCATCTCTATAACACATTATAGGGTCATGGTAGTCTTAAATGCGACATCAACAATAACTTATTCACAATTTAGTATTAAAACTTTTGCTTAGAAATTGTTATCATCGAAGATTTTGGTGTAAGAGTAAGATGGTGTATTCGGTTCAAAATTACAATTTACACCTAAATCTCCTACGATAGCGGTCATAGCATCTGGTGTATTTAACCAGAAGACGCAGGTTCGAATCCTACCCGCAGTCGGATCTTTCCTTAAGAGGATAGTATCCGCTTCGCGCCCCATACAAACGCAGTTTGGCCCTTGCTTGAATTTTAAACAATGAAAGTCATTGAAATTTTGCAGTAACAATCTTATCATTAATATACGTGTTTCTGTAATATAAAATTTCATTTCAATATACGGTTAAAAAGTTACACGAGCTCAAAGATTGGCAATTTTCGTTGAAAAACGGCGCAACTTTATGCTAGTATTTCTCGACAATGTATCAATACAGAAACATTCTGATTCGAAGGAAACCCAGATAATATAGTGAATATTTTTTTACAAGATTTTTTTTTTTACATATTAGCAATATTATAGGAGTAATCTCCAAAATTCGGAACATACGAAATACGCGTGAAAATGTTGTTGTTTCTCCTCTCGGGCACGCGTTCGCATCGCGAGGGATAGAGACAGCGACAACTGTGCAACATTGTTGCGTTCGCGAGGGACACTCCTCTTAACTAAAATAACGACAAGGATTTTTTTAAAGAAATTTGAAAAGGATCAGTGTATCCTTTCCAATTCACCATCAATTTCAAGGTTATAATATTATAAACTGATCATTAGTTTATTATTCATTAGTTAATAAATCTGTCTTCATACATAATTCAGTAAATTAGTGTTTCATTTTAAAGACTCAGAAAATATTTATTAAATGCATTGAGACTAGTTTTTTTTTCAAGCGCCACATGTTTTCATCTATCTAGTTTTATCTAAATTTAGGTTTTATGTCAAGAATCTTTAATGTTTCGTCGAAATTATTTGCATATTTTTTTCTTGGGTATCCGCTTTTTTAAATGAAATGTTTTAATACTTAATGGCAATAAAATTAATCTTATTTTATTTCTGGTATTCCCTGATAAGGCTAGGCAGAAATGTACTTATACACACCGTTCGCTAGTGTTTTTAAGGGACGAACCTTTTGTCATTCATTTTACTGCCTCATGTACGAGTCTCTCCTTAAAGTAGGAGGGGTTAGCAGCTATCCGGGTCCCATAAAAAGGGCTGAACAACAATAACTATGCTTATTTTTTATTATTTTTTAGCATTAAATATTGCGAAATTTTCACAAAGAACTGAATTTTCTAATTAAAGAAAATTTCTAGTGAAAGAAAAATTTGACCCTGCCTGAGATCGAATTTTTCTTTCACTAGAAATTTTCTTTAATTAGAAAATTCAGTTCTTTGTGAAAACAATAACTATATTAAAATTGCTTCAGAAATAAGGAAGTTATACGCTTTTTCATTTCATGCTGTACAGAGTGCAATATATCGGCTTGTGACGTCACAAATCGATATGCAGTACAATTTCTATACTAACTCTTTTGTGGGAAAGCGACAGAGCTTCCCCTGTCGATCCCACACCAAAAACTTTTGAGCTTGTTAAAGCAACAAACGCTTAATCGAGTGCAGGGGGCATTAAGATATGGAACATAGGGAGGGGAAGACTGGCCATTCTTTAACAGTATAGTTTCTTCGAAATAACTTCTTTCGCCTAAAGTTAGCCGTTCCGAACTGCCACACAGGTTAAATTGCTTAATTAAGTGTCTTTAATCTTAAATATTAAATTAATAATTAATTATCACGCGCTTAAACGGTGAAGGAAAACATCGTGAGGAAACCTGCATGCCTGAGAAATTTTCTTGACGGCGTGTGAAGTCTGCCAACCCGCAGTAGGCTAGCGTGGTGGACTATAGCGTAATCCCTCTCGTACTGAGAGGAGACCCGTGCCCAGCAGTTGGACAATGTAATGGGTTGATGATGATGATGATGAAGTGTCTTTATACATCAAATTCGAAATTAGTAAGAAAATAATCACAAAAAGGAAACATATATGACCCCAATCGTCTTTATATCGACTCTTTCTATTGAAATGTATCACCATTGTAGTGCTTAATATTTGGGGACAACTTCAGACATGCTTAGTTATTTCGAACAAACTGTACTATTAATTTTTCTGTGCCATTGAAGATACCCAACTTAAATAACAACATTTCTGTGGCATTTAAATGAAGAGGTCCCCTAACTTGTTTTAGAAAATTAACCTTTAATATTGTCAATTAATTATCACGCGCTTAAACGGTGAAGGAAAACATCGTGAGGGAACCTGCATGCCTGAGAGATTTCTTGACGGCGTGTGAAGTCTGCCAACCCGCAGAAGGCTAGAGTGATGGACTTATAGTCTATTCCCTCTCGTTCTGAGAGGAGACCCGTGCCCAGCAGTGGGACAATCTAATGGATTGATAATTATGATGATGACCCTTTAAAAGATCTATTTATAAATATATATGATTTATCATTTAGATATCATAGAGATATGATTTATTTGAAATTCCCAAAGAGTGTTCCTTTGACTTGGCAACCCAATTCAACAGGAGTTTTTTTTTTAATGTTACTAGCAATGTGGGTCGCACAATACTAGTAATTTTGTTACCCCTCGTACTAAGCTAAATGCTTGTATTACGTGTGGGTTCACGTCGGTAGTGCAATGGGTGAGTTTCGAACCGGCTACCGCCACTTCAATATATATATTTATTTTATTGTAAAATAAAGTGGAAAGTGGATTTGTGCCCGGTGAATGGCAATAGGCTCGCCCCCTATTACATGGGACCCAAACATACCGGCGAACTGTGGGTGTACATTAAGTGCACCTCTGCCTAACCCTTCGGGGAATACAGGCGTGATGGTATGTTTATGTTTTTTTTATGTTTTTTATTGTAAAAGGATATAGTTAAAAGATTAATCGGCCTATATTTTTCCACTGCGGGGACACAGGCCTACGATTTACGCCTTAGACCACGTGACAAATAATATTTATTTCTGTAAATAGATCCTTCAAAGACACTTTTACAAGTATATGTTTTAATTTTTTTAAACTAAGTACCTAGATGGTGCCGGCATTTTCTATCTGTGAAAAAAAAAAGCAGAAAAAATCTCAGAGAATCATGGTGATAATCACGCACGTAATATAGAATGTCAGAGGTGCGTGCCTTGGCTTCGAACTCGAGACCTTTGACTTGGCAGTCCAATGGTCATATCACTAGGCTATCAGCCAAGGCCAGGTTAAGAAAGGCCAGGTTCCGAGCACCCTAAACCGACGGTCATGCATGAAGAGATTAATGAACGTAGATGAAGCGAAAGTAGTGTGCCAGGATCGTGGCAAGTGGAAATCCATAGTCTCTGCCTACCCCCATGGGAGACAGGCGTGACAATATGTATATATGTATCAGCCATAAATTGTAAATTTAACTCAATTTAAATCACCTAGCAACAAACTCAGACAGACAACTGATAAAACTTGACACCCCAACCTTAGGTGAATATATTAAATATATTTATACTGCGAAAGGTCAGGGCGACTGGTTTTAATATCACTTGTGGCTGTTGCTTTCACGGCGTATTAGTTTAATGGGATATGCTTGTTTAAGAAAATAGAAGGCATTTTCCTCTTCCTCATTAGTCTAGTGGTCCTAAGCACGACTACTACGGAAGAGGTACTGGGTTCCCAGTTCGGGCAACGTGCTGTTAGGTTTTTCTATGAAATTCTGTTGTTTTTTTTTTGTTTTTGGTTATTGGCAATAGGCTCGGCCCCTAATACATGGGACCCTAACATACCGGTGAAATGTTGGTGTACATTAGTACACCTCCACCTAATTCTAATTCTTCGGGGAATACATGCGTGATGTGATGTTTTTATATGTGTTAATCACAGAGTACAGTTAAATGCTTATAACATCCTTATTTTTAAGGATTTATTTTTTAAATTAATTTTAGTTTTGTTGATCGGCTCAATTTTATGGTTAGCATTTTTATGAAACCATCAAAATATTTACTATAAATAGTCAACTAACCTTATATCATACCATCCCGCCTGTTTTCGCCGAAATGTTAGGCACAGGTATGTTTAGGATCCATCTAATAAGGGGCGAGCCTATTGCCATTAACCGGGCACAAATTAACAAACGAGCTACTAGGGACATACTGAGAATTTTATTTATAAACTCAATAACACTTTCCTCGACCTGGGAATCGAACCTGGCGTAGTCATCGCGCTTAGGACCACTAGACTGATGAGGCGACAGAATTGAGATAAAACAAGATTTATTTTTCTTAGTGAGTCAGTTGTTGCTGTGCCGATAAAATTATATATTATCTATTTAATATTATGTATTGTATATATGGATGAACGGAGATTGACGAAACAAGTATATATGGTGAGTATGGATGGACGAGTTGGAAGGGGACGACCTCGGCGAACGTACCGCAACCAAATTGCGGATGTTCTTAAAAAAGGCCAGGTTCCGAGCACCCTAAACCGACGGTCATGCATGAAGAGATTAATGAATGTAGATGAAGCGAAAGTAGTGTGCCAGGATCGTAGCAAGTGGAAATCTATAGTCTCTGCCTACCCCCATGGGAGACAGGCGTGACAATATGTATGTATGTATGTATTGTATATTGTAAAGTTCAGCTGTGCCGTTTAATGGTTAAAGCGATAATGATTGCATATTTGCGTCTTAATTATCGGTTAACTATACAATAATATTATAAAGAGGTAAAGTTTGTTAGTTTGTTGGTTTGTAGGGGGTAATATCTGGATCTACTAAACCGATTTTGAAAATTATTTCACCGTAGAAAGCTACATTACTCCTGAGTGACATAGGCTATATACATACCATCACGCCTGTATTCCCCGAAGGGTTGGGCAGAGGTGTACTAATGTACACCCACATTTCGCCGGTGTGTTTAGGTCCCATGTAATAGGGGGCGAGCCTATTTCCATTAACCGAGCACAAATCCAGACTCCGAGCTGCTACTGAGAATTTAATTGAAAAACCCAATAACACTTTGGCTCGACCTGGGGATCGAACCCAAGACCTCTAGCGTAGCAGTCGCGATTGGAACCACTAGACTAACGAGGCAGGCATCGATTTTGAATATTCTTTCACCAATAGAAAGCTACATTATTCCTGAGTGACATAGGCTATATATTATCCCGTAAAATGAAAAGAAACGTGTAGTCCACGCGGGCGAAGCCGCGGGCGGAAAGCTATTCTATATTTTAAATATATATAAAACTAGCTGCCGCCCGTGGTTCCTCTTACGTTCAAAGATGATTTACTATAACTCCGCTAGGCGGCGTATTAAAATGAAACAGGCACCTGGAATATAGTCAGTTGTTCTCATTTTTTCGGAGCGCCGGAGGTCCAATTCCTCCCTAAATCCTCAATAGGCTCGGCAACGCATCTGCAACTCCTTTGGTATTGCAGATGCCCATGGGCGGCGACGAGTTCCATCAGTTAGGTCGTCTGCTCGTTTGCCTAGTTATTCCATAAAGAACGCCCATGACGATTTAAACTGGAACATATTAAAACCCACATTGCGCCGGTATGTTTAGGTCTCATATAATAGGGGACGAGCCTATTGCCATTAACCGGGCACAACTCCAGACTCCGAGCGCTACCGAGAATTTCATAGAAAAACCCAATAACACTTTGCTGGTCCTAGGGAACAACCAGAGGACCTCTAGCATAGCAGTCGCGCTTAGGACCACTAGACTAATGAAGCAGTCAAAAGTATAATAACCTTAACATAATTTCATTTCTAATTCCAGGTCTCCCTGAGCACACTCAACCACAGTCGAACGTGCACCCAGATAACCAAATGTATGTATACAACAACCACACTAATGTACCTGCCTTAAACTCCATAGATCTTTACTCTAGACAACAAAATTACGTTCAAAATTACACGAATATCAGAGAAAACCCACAAAACTTAGTTGTACATAGGCAGTTTGACAACACGAGCCCTTACCAGGAAGATTTTAAAAAGTTACGACAAGATGTCGGACAAAATGGCGCGAAAGAAAAATGCGAAGAGCCAAAAGAAAATTTAAAACCCACACATCAGAATAAAATGTATTTTTCGGAATATAATCACAATTTCGCTGAGACTAAAAGCGAAAATGATTCTAGTATACATAATAAAATAACAGAAGATATATCTATGAATATTAAAGGTCAATATATTTGTTATAAATGCAACGAAATTTTTCCTTCGAAACGAGGTTTGAAACATCATTCTAAATCCTGTTCGGAGAACGATCAGTTAGTCGAAAAAGTCGGTAAATTTAGCTGCAGTCAATGCGCTTACCGATGTCAATCGCCGGCCATTTTGAAAATCCACGAACGCACACATTCGGGCGAGAAACCGTTCTCTTGTACTTTTTGTGATTACAAATCGGGACAGAAAAATAACGTAGCGAAACACATATTGGTGCATATGAAAGAAAAACCTTTTCGCTGTCAGTACTGTGATTACCGATGTGCACAGAAAAATAACCTAGTCGTCCACGAGCGAACCCACACAGGTCACAAACCTTTCGCTTGTCCATTTTGTGATTACCGGACAGTGCAAAAACCAAATTTAGTCAAACATATGTATTTACACACGGACCAGAAGCCGTTTAGTTGCGATCAGTGCTCATATAGATGCGTTCAGAAAACTAATTTAACTAAACACAAGCAGAGGCATTTAAATGAAAAAGAGGGAGAACGACTCGATGTTAAAAATCAAACCAAACCTTATAGACCTCGGCAGAAATCCGTGAAATGTCCCCACTGTGCTTATAGATGCGTACAGAAATCAAGCATGGAGAAACATTTGCAATACAAACACGGTACGCAAGAAAATGGTGAGTTTGAACAAGGATTGAACCTTATGAAGACTGTTGAAGATGTTGAGAGTATAAATTTGAGTGTGAAAAAAGATTTTGAGTGCCAAGACAAGATAAGTGTTAGTGAACAGTCATAGTTTTTAAGGGTACGGAGTTTTTCTTCCATGAAGAGGGGACAATGACACTATTGCATTTTTAGGTATTAATTTGTCACATCAAGTTACCACAAAATGTCAACAAATTTTCTCAGTTGATTTTGAACTGAATAACTAACAGTTTAAGGTTTAAAATCGTTTGGAGAAATTTGACAGTTTTGTATAACTTGATGTGCTGGCGACCGACTAAAAGCTATACAGTAGACAAATTGAGTGATTGTTTTTTATTTCCTCATACAAAAGTTGACAATAAATACAGCAAAATAATAAAAACAAAATTAAAATCGGTTCACAAATAACGAAGTTATAAGCATTTTAATTTTATGCCAGACAGAGACAGTACAATAGCACGTTGTGACGTCAAACCATGCGAGTTTCGTAAAAATTCTATAGTAACACTTGTCTTCCGGGAAAGGGACAGAGCATCCTCTCTCTATTTCCGCCAAAAACTTTAAACTTAAATTCTATGTTATAGACCGATTTGTGTGTTTCAATTCATCATAGGTCTGTAATGTTCCCACTGCTGGGACACAGGCCTCCTCTCGGTGAGAGGGAGTGGGCCGTAATCCACCACGCGGGCCCAGTGCAGGTTGGTAGACGTCACGTGTCTTACAATTTTTAGTTCTAGGACATGCTAATTTCTGTCACCGTTTTTGGGAGCAGTGGTGATGAAATAATTTACACAAAGTAAAGCACCTGTCTGGGTTCGAATCTACGGCTACGAATATTAAATGCATAAAAGAAATAAAAGTCGAATGGTTGCATAACCTCATGAATACTTAATGGAAAATTTCGAGTTACTTAACAGCATTTTATCTTAATTGATTTAAAAGGTTACAATAAAATAATGTGTTTTTTTTTTGAGGAAATAACAACATCGTATCCACTTACAAACTAGAATAACCATTATATCAAGCCTGTATTCCCCGAGGGGTTAATCAGAGATGTACTTATAATAAAAACTTAAGTTAAAAAAATGCAATAGACACAATGTCATTTATTAAAAATAAAAAACTCCTCAACCTCAATTTCGCTTTCTAAAATAGGTATATGTATGTGAATGAATTAAGGAACTTTGTAAATATTAATTAATTGTATTGTTCGAGATTATTTCGGTCGTATTTTACCAATATTTTTCAAATAATCTTCACATTATTTAAAACATGTTTGGGTTGGGTACCCATGTAATTGTTTATTTCTACTTTGTTTTACTCGGCAACGCAGATGTGTCTGCAATACCAAAGGAGTTGCAGATGCAACTCCATCCAGTCCATGCGCGATCATGACTACTTTCCATTAGGTAGCTCGCCTGCTTGTTTGCCGAGTTATTCCATAAAAATATAAATATTCGGAAAGGAAAAAATACAACCCAAGGTGGATGGTCCCACCTTGGGCGCCAAATGTTTTTTTTGTTTTTCGCAAATTGTACGTCTAACACATTCTAGGATGATGGCAGTAGAAATTGCGACATCAAGTATAATGTATTCACAATTAATTACAGTCGCCAGCACATCAGGTTATACAAAACTATCAAATTACTCTAAATGATTTTAAACCTTAAAGTGTTGAAAATTAAGTTCAAAATCAACCGAGAAAATTTTACATTTTGTTGTAACTTGATGTGCTGGCCAGCGTACTTAAACTTTTGATGGAAAATCGGTTCAGTAGTTCTCTTTACAATATTAAAGTATAGATACAGAAAATCAACCGTTTTGGCATCCTTTGAGAAATATTGGTGAGATCGGGCATCTGGTCACGTTATAAACTAGAATTATGTATGAGTGACAAACGTTTGTTTAGAAGTGTGGCAGCTTTTTGCATTAGACAAGTTTTTTCGATTTGCCTAGAAATATGAATGTAAATTTTTAGAAACATCCGGGACACTCCATCTAAAATAAAACCACACAGTATATTGACAAGAGATAACGTCTAAATTTCAGTTTGATAAATCCAAAGTAAGTAGATCTTTTTTTTTATATGCTGTACTAAGCCCTCAATCATTCAGCCATCACAAGTGCTAATGGCGGAAGACAATATTATCTACATAATTCTAACTATAATATGGCCAAAAGTCATTTGTTTCAAATTAGGATAGCAATATTTTCTTAAGAATTACTTGTAAATGAGACATGTCAAAGTGATAGAAGTTGTGGTATATTATAAGAAATATTATCAAAGTGCAGTGTTACGACCATTTAACTGCCTAGTCACGGTCTTGAGTTCGAATTTCGAATTCAAGGCACGCACTTCTGTGCAAATGCACCTTTAATACAGTTCGTTCGGAATAATTAGCTCGGCTTGTCTGAAATTAGCCGTTCCAAAGTGCAGCCCTGGTAAAATCGTTTAATTATTTTTTTTTATACGTAAATACCGAAATTTTATAAAGAAAATAATCAGAAATGTAAAACATATAGGTATGACCCCAAAATGTCTGTATACCGACTCTTTCTATTAAAATTTTCCACTGCTAAACCATTCGCGGATAACTTCAGATGGGCTTAGTTATTTCGAATAAACTGTACCTACTAATGTTTCCTCAACAATTTTCTTTTTCTTTTCCATAATCCTTAATAAGCCGACGATGGCTGTACATCCATTATTTTTTCTATTAAATTACGGATTAATTATTTGTACAGTGTCACAACGGTTGTGCAACAATCGCCAAACTGTGGCGCCACTCTTCGTCAACTTTCATATGTCTCATATTTTTTTGTGATATAGCTTATGATCGTGACGGAATCGTATTTTCGCTCTCTCATAGATATTGTTCCTGTGTATATATTAAAGTGAGATATAATAAATCGCTGATAATTTGTCATAGTTCATACAGGCTGAGATTACGGTAATTTAAGTTGGCATCGCGACTAGTAACCGACTAGCGAAATTAAAGAAATGTATAAAACATGAGTGTTACAAAACAAACCGAATGCTCTAGGGAATGTATAAGCAAACTAGATTAAAATACTTACAGCACTTATCAGCGTCAAGCTTATAGCGTTTATATTCATTATTTTTTGATACAGTTATTGAAGCATTCAGTGCAATAAGGGGGTTACTAAATAAATGAGTTTTAAGATGAATGAAAGTTGATATTCTATGTTTATTTTAATACGATAACATTAAAACACGAAGTCCCTAGTAGCTTTCAATGCTTCAGTTGCTGCCTGCGGCTGTGATTTTGAACGAATAACTTACATTTTGTAATTGGGTTGTGAAGATAAAGTAAAGTAAGAAAAATAGGAAAGGATGTGCACAGAAATTTTGTGTAAACAATGTATGTATTATTTTGTACATTAAAATAAGATAATTGGAGTTGTTTGAAATTTAGCTATGGACCGAGCTTTTAAATTTTAATTCCGCTATCAAGTACCTAATATTTCAAATACTTAACATATAATTATAAACTCCATTTTTACCTATACATATTGTATGGATTCCAATTAAATGCACTTAACCTTATTCTTGTGACCTGAAATGATATGGCTTAGAAAAAAAGTGATTATTAAGTTAGATATATAAGTTTCAAATTATGTTTTTCATAATGAAAAAAAAAGGAACTAGTTGACAATTTATGTGAAGTTACAGGAATCATATTGTATGGATCAGATAGTCGTTTTTACAATGATATTTCATTTTCGGGGTACATCACCTACCGTAGAGGGTGATAGTAAGTGGAATTTCGTTTATAATTAAGCTAATAATAATAATGTTTAAGTAAATGCTTATGCCAATAGGCTGTGACGTATTTTCCTGGCTGAGGCGCTAGCTTGACCCGCTAAATTAATTTATTCATCGTTTATGGCAGTGTTAATAGTGAAAAATTTATAATAAAACGTTTGTTTGAAATCCTCATCATAACTATAACTACTAAATTCGGTGTAATTAGCAATTTTGGACTTATAATGACTAGCACGAAATCGCATTTTAACAATACCATTTATATTAACAATCTACAATTTGTAAAAATTCAAATACTTTAATTTGGCGGGTCAAGAGAGCTACTCAGTCTTAAAAGTTGCCCGTGTGCTATGGGCTCATTGTTACCAAGAGTTTTTCGATTGTAGATTTAAAGTTAATGATTGCGGTAGGTATACTTCATGCATGTTTCAAAAATGCTCGACTATTTTGATACTTAAATAGATCACAGTCAAATAAGAATAAGTAAAAAAAATTAAACATATTCCTATACCAACTCTTCAAGGTAACTTGAACTTTATTTTTAAGGGAATATCATTTATCTGTTTAATTAAAATTTTATACTGTTTTCAATCAATTACATCGAAATTATTAGTGCTATGATCACGTATAATATTTTATTTTCTAATCGAGTTGAATTTAATGAAGTAATCGTTTACAATCGAACATGAATGTATCTCACGAGAGTGACAGTGTACCTTTATATTGTACATCACATTTTTTTGTATATTTTTTAATATTACGATCGAGTACAGAAACAGACTTAAATTATTTGTCACGAAAATCACAGCCTTTTTAATATTAAGTGTAAATGCGTTGACCGCAACTTTTAAGCAACTTTTAGTTGCTCTTTTGTATTAATATGTTTTGCGACTGTGGCCCGATTATTTTGGATGGAAGTATGTTTCTGTACTTTTTATTTTAATGAATTTTTTGTATGTTCTTTTTTAAATAAATGCCGCTTACCAAAGTGTTTTGCGTTGTTTCATTGTGTCCTTAGTTGTATTTATTGGTGTTAGAGCCTAAGAACACTGATAAAAGGTTGAAATTTAAAGCTAAATAATTTTAGGGCTTTTGATAAATAATTCAAAATGATGTAGCGAAAAACCAAGAAAAAAATTAATTTCGCGCTAAATTCAAAAGCCGAAATGCATTTATATAATATATGTAACAGCCTCGAGTAAGAGAAGTATACAATAGTTTATGTAGGGCTCTGTTAGCGTAGTGACTGAACAACCAGCTGTTGTGATACGAGTCGAGATCCTACCTCGCAAGGAACTAATATCTTGGGTACGACCTATAGTCATAGTTTCTCTATTCGACAACAGATGTCAGTGTTTTCTACTAACAAAATGGTAACTGCGAATAAGTTTCTTCCATTCGATACAAGATGGCGCTGCAGACCATTCATCTATTGGATATTGCATTATAATTTTTACTTTTATTTTATTACAATATGAAATTTTTGTGATAGTGACTGAGCATAGAATAATCAATTGCTAGGGGATATAATATTTATGTAAGTACATTATATATAATTATTAGTCATCTGTGTTTGTCACTGAACTTCTTAATGGCTGGACTGATTTTGATATGTTTTTGTCTGTATATAAGTTTGTATGGATTGTTTAGATACACCATTTGATCAGTTAGATTGCGCTACGGTCAAGTTCTTATAATAAGTATTCAATCGCGAGCCGGTAGTTTATTATATTTTGTAAATTAATCATCAGTAACAAAGACAGATATTTTAAAGTGTCGTCATTAAAGAGGTTACTAGGTATATAGAAATATATTTTAAATTAACGCTAATATAAACAACCTATGCAAATGAGTAGCCCATTATAATAACAATTATAATTAAAACAACTCATAAATTAAATACAAAAGTTTTGACTTCAAAATCACTGTCAGTTGCACGGCGCCATTTTAATTCGTTCGGGAATGTATCTGAACGCAGTAAAATTGTAATTTGAAGCTGGACAATGATTGACGTTGCTCCGGGCTAGCTTCCGTGCCATTCCTCCGTTGGGAAATGTAATGGGAAAAGGTGAAACGAGGTCATTTTGTAAAGAGTTCCGTATATATATTTTGTGGATTAGCTAATATGTAGGAATAGTTATAAAACAAAAAACTTTTTTAAAATAAACTTTTATAAAAAGAATAATATAACATAATTACCATCACATCTGTATTCCCCGAAGGGTTACGCATAGGTGTACTAATGTACCTAAGTACACCCACATTTCGCCGGTATGTTTAGGTCCCATGTAATAGGGGGCGAGCCTATTACCATTAACCGGGCACAAATCCAGACTCTGACCTGCAAATGGGAATTTCATAAAAACACACCAATAACACTGCTCGACCTGAGGATCGAGCCCAGGAACTCTAGTGAAGCAGTCTCGCTTAGGACCACTAGACTTATAAGGCAGCATAATAAATTAACTTTTCCTTTAAATCTTTTACTATCTTCTTATAACGTCATGAAACTATTTATATGATACTCGTAACTATAAAAACTTGTCGAGAGATTGAAATACTTACTATTTATATGATAACTATAAAAACTTGTCGAGAGATTGAAATACTTGGCCTACTGAACTACTCGCATTTATGAACATTTTATCATACCTACATACATACACATACACTCACGCCTTTTTCCCACAGGGGTAGGCAGAAACTATGGACTGCCACTTGCTACGACTCTTGCATATCTCTTTCGCTTCTTCCACATTCATACATCTTCTCATACACACGCGCCGGTTGCGAGTACTACGCACCTTTAAGTATGTAATTTACTTGCATATCTACACAGGTAAAACTCGCGACAAGTTTTTATATCATAAAAATTGTGTAAGGCAGCCAAACTAAACGTGTTATTAAGTATACATACCATCACGCCTGTATTCCCCGAAGGGTTAGGCAAAGGTATTGTTATCAAGTATTACTAAGTAATAAACAGACGCCCGACGGATGTGATTATGATTATTGTTAACAACTTTATATTCTTTTCAAAGTGATTTACCTACTCCTAATTATAACTAAAATTAATATTTAATCATCTAGTTTATTTTTTGTTACTGTTGAATCCTAAAACATAATCAAGAAATATATAGTTCTTGTTTTGATAAACTGTTAAAATTGTATAAATAGGGTAGGAGGTGTTGTTAATATTCATTCTAATATTGTAATCCTTGGTGAGACGTTACTCTGTCCAAATATATTGTGATTAGTACCAAAGTCATAGTGTCTTAATCCTGCTAAACCCACACGTGCTCAACATCTCAGAAGTGGGATCGTTAACAAAATGTCTGGACCATATATAAACGGCTTGGGGCAACGCAAACGAAAGTGTAGCAACTCGAGCACCTCTGAGGACGAAAATAGTGAGTTTTTTTTCTCTAACGATTCGCATAAGAAAGTTTTCACCAAGAAACGGCATGTTGCACCCAGTGACGCCGAAGTGATTTCTAAATTTCGACCAGAAGATAACAATAGCAACATTATCGGGTGGCTCCACAAAATCGACCAGCTAGGAGACGTTTACGGATGGGACCACACCGACAGAACGTTCGTCATGCAACTTCGACTAAGGGGTTCTGCACGAGAATGGTATGACGACCTTGAGAACTATAACCTAACCTGGGACGAGTGGAAAGAAATGCTCATGGTCGCTTTCCCGCGGTCAACTGACTACGTAGACAAATTGGAACGTATGCTGGCTAGGAAGAAAGAAGACAAAGAGACTATGACAAAATATTATCACGAGAAATTATCCTTGCTAAAAAAATGTAATATTATCGGCGAAGATGCTATCTCGTGCATAATTCGTGGACTACCTCATGAACTGAGAGCTAACGCTAAAGCATATAAGTGTGACAACCCTGAACAACTTTACTACGGCTATCTATCATCGCTAGAAAACTTTCAACGAGCGGAACAGAACACTGTGCGGCAATATACGTGGAGAAGAGGCACAAGCAACAACAAACCAGCCTCAACATCTACCCATCAGCTCCTGCCGAAAATATGCTACGTGTGTCGTCGACCGGGCCACGAGGCACGGGACTGCAGACAGCAACAGCGCTGCGAGAACTGCCGGCGCAATGGGCATACCACTGCTGCATGCTGGTTTGGTGCCGGGAGTGCTGGGACGTCGTCGCAACAGCAGCCACAAAAGGTTAGTAAAATATTGCACATAACCTATGATATTTACGCTGATATATACAAAAAAATAGTGACTGTAAATGGCCGGCAGCTCAGAGCATATATTGACACCGGCAGTAAAATCAATATTCTTTGTGTTTCGCAAGCCAACGACCTACAAATTAAAATCGAACCCAGTACCACTATCATGAAAGGGTTTGGAGGAGCATGTGTAAAATCACTCGGTACATGCTTCTTGAATGTTTCAATAGATAATGTAGTATTGAGAGGCGTAGTTGAACTAACTTATCATATAACATCACATATTGATTTACTAATTGGACAAACAATGATTAACAGCAATAATGTCAGTTTAGTCACGTCAGGTTCTTCTATACGTTTTGTTCAAAGTCAAGCGGTTCAGGATCTATTTGAGGACATGAATTTATACGCACCTGATTTTTTTGAAAAGTTTCCAGTTTATTTAAAACACAGTGTCGTTATACCAAAACAAAGTCAACTGTATGTAGAAGTCTATATTGACTATGATAGGATTAACGAAAAAGAGCACACATTTTTAACGAATACGGTATGGATACAGTTGGGTAACATTACTTATTTAATACCCTCTGCTATTATTAAGCCTTATCATTCTCATTTAAAGGTCGTCAATTTAGGTTATACGGACGTAGTGTGGAAGGCTCATAGACTTATAGCTAGGGCGGAGTTGGTAACAATACCAGTGTGCAGTCACGAGTCTGCAATATTAGCTATAGATAATTTAGAGACAAATAATAATTTTATCATAAAGTTATCTGATATTGAGGTAGGTCAACTCAGTGATTCCGAAAATAAACAATTGATATCTCTTTTGAATAGGTATACTAACTCATTTGCCAGAAGTACCAAAGATTTAGGTTGTACAGACCTTATTAAAATGCACATCCGTACAATTAATAACCAACCTGTCTGTTGTAAGCCGTATAGATTATCGCATAAAGAAAACGAAATCGTAAATGACAAAATCAAAGACTTGTTGGAAGCAGGCATCATTAGGGAGTCTATGTCTGAGTATGCCAGCCCCGTAGTTCTGGTTAAGAAAAAGACTGGAGATTATAGGCTTTGTGTTGACTATAGGGCTTTAAATGCCAACACTGTCAAGGATAGATACCCTTTGCCACACATTGAAGATCAGGTCAACAAGCTATCAGGGCAATTCTTTTTTACAACCCTTGACCTTGCCCAAGGTTATTACCAAGTCGGTATTCATGAAGACTCGATACCTAAGACTGCCTTCGTAACTCCGTCTGGTCAATATGAATTTTTGAAAATGCCCTTTGGTCTAGCTAATGCTCCTGCTGTATTTTCTAGGTTAATCCAAATGACACTTGGTAGGATTGATCAAAACATTGCCTTGTATCTTGATGACGTCATGTTGCCTACAAAAACTGTACAAGAAGGTTTAATACTATTAGAAAAAGTTTTACAATTACTAACAGTGGCAAATTTAAAGTTAAATCTCGGTAAATGTTCCTTTCTAAAGCGTACTGCAACT
Source organism: Subacronicta megacephala (assembly GCA_958496365.1). NCBI lineage: Eukaryota > Metazoa > Arthropoda > Insecta > Lepidoptera > Noctuidae > Subacronicta > Subacronicta megacephala. The sequence goes on along the minus strand of OY292541.1, from coordinate 1,658,005 downwards.
TACTTAGGTCATGAAATCTCGGCTGGAACAATACAACCGGGCCAAGCTAAAATAAACTGTGTTGCGGATTACAATAGGCCGCGTAACGTACATCAGGTTAGACAATTCATCGGTCTGACGTCATATTTTAGGAAATTCGTACAAAATTTTGCCCAAATAGCTCGTCCTCTTACCTTACTCACCAAAAAGGATGTGAAGTGGCATTGGGGCCCTGATCAGGAGAATGCATTCTTAAGCTTGAAACAGCGTTTGATTGAAAGACCCATTTTAGCCATTTATAACTGTAACGCAAAGACAGAATTGCATTGTGATGCGAGCCAAATTGGTCTGGCAGGAATTCTAATGCAGTACCAAAACAACGGCAGCTTAAAACCAATAGCTTATTTTAGTAGAGTGACCAGTAACGAAGAAAAACATTACCATAGCTACGAGCTTGAAACACTTGCGGTTGTTGAATCACTTAAGCGTTTTAGAATTTATCTTACCGGAATCAAAGTTAAGGTAGTAACAGATTGCTCAGCGATTAGAACGACTCTTGTCAAACGTGACTTAATTCCACGTATAGCTCGTTGGTGGTTAACTATACAAGAATTTGATCTTGAGATAGAGTATAGACCAGGCGAACGTATGAGACACGTCGATGCACTAAGTAGGAATCCCGTAACTACGAGTACAATACTCATGATTGACAATTCCGACTGGCTAATAACCTTACAGTTACAAGATGATAATATACAAAACATTATTACTAGACTTCGTGATCATTCTGATTCTAATTTATCTGCAAATTATACTATTAAAGATAATATTCTTTTTAGAAAAACAGTTTCTGGTGAACGTTTTGTTATTCCAAAGTTAGCTAAATACGGCCTGCTGCAAAAACTTCATGATCAAATAGGTCATCCCGGGTTCGAAAAGTGTGAACGTTCTATTAAAGCTCAATTTTGGTTTGAAGGGATGACGAGATTCATTAGAAAATATGTTAACTCTTGTTTGCAATGTGCATTTAATAAAGGCAACTATGGTAGGTTGGAGGGTGAATTACATCCAATCAACAAACCAGCCATACCTATGCATACGTTACACGCCGATCATCTGGGTCCTTTCGCTAAAACTCGTAAGGGAAATACTTATGTCCTTGTAGTAATAGACGCTTTTACAAAATTTGTGTTTGCCCGACCTGCTAAAAATTGTAGTTCTGTAGAGACCATTCGGTTGCTAAAAGAAATAATTGTCCAGTTTGGCTATCCAGTAAGGATCATAACAGATAGAGGAAAAGCTTTTACTAGTAGATATTTTAAACAGTTTGCCGAAGATACACAATTTAAACACATTTTAAACGCTATCGCTAGCCCTCGTTCAAATGGCCAAGTCGAACGAGTTAATCGTACATTGCTAAACGGACTCAACACCATGTCCGAAAGCGAATGCACATGGGATAATAAGTTAGATGATGTAGTGTGGGGTATCAATAATACACCCAACGCGACCACTGGTTTTTCACCTTTTAACCTTATGTTTGGTCACAAAAATTCTCGATATCCGTCATTTCCTTCAGACGCACCGTCATCCTCTGAAAATCAACTAAATGATCTGCAGGCTAACAGGGAAACAGCTAAGCTTCGCATTGATCAAAATATGACTAATATGAAAAGACGATTCGACAATAAACATAAGAAGTGTAATAAATATACCGTAGGCCAATTAGTTCTCTGGAAAGGGGGTATAGCTAGAGACGCGGTTACTGGAGTCACTAAAAAACTAAATGGGTTATACTCAGGACCCTACAAAGTTTGTAAAGCTGAACACTCGTTAGACCGATACACTATCGCCAGTATAAAAGGGATGAAGGGCTATAAGAAGTTTAGTGCAGTAGTACGTGGAGAGACTTTAAGACCTTACAAACCAACCATGTCCGAGGATGATAGTTCAGGTAGTGACCGAGAAGTAGACAGAGACGATTTAATCGATCTTCTTGAAAGTTAATCGTATGTTACAGATGTGTGCCTCTTTAAATGACTATTATCTTAGTAGTCTTATATAGATAAATAATATAGCTCAAAATGTAGTTTCAAAATACAGCTTAATGTTTTCTAAATATCAAATCAGTCTATAAATTTGCATACTGCTCGTTTAACTTTATAAAATATGGTCCAAGCATATTATTATAATGTCAGTCGATCAGCACCTTGTAGGTGTGCCTGCCTACTAACATTATTAGTAAAGAAGTCCGTGTGACCAATTAAGTTAAGACTAATTAAGTTGATTAGTTAAGACTGAATCTATTGTTTTATTGTATTTTGTTTTGTCTTGAGACTGTCAGAATAAAAGTTTATCTTTCTTTCTTTTTTTCTTTTCAATTAGTGGTAACAAAAATACGGCTGTGTGATCAAGTCTATTTCAGTAAAAACTGCTGTGTGATCAAGTCTATTTCAATAAAGCAGGCTGTGTGATCAAGTCTATTTCAATAAAGCAGGCTGTGTGATCAAGTCTATTTCAGTAAAGACGGCTGTGTGATCAAGTCTATTTCAGTAGAGACGGCTGTGTGATCAAGTCTATTTCAGTAAAGACGGCTGTGTGATCAAGTCTATTTCAGTAGAGACGGCTGTGTGATCAAGTCTATTTCAGTAAAGACTGCTGTGTGATCAAGTCTATTTTAATAAAGTAGGCTGTGTAATCACGTTTATTTCAGTAAATACGGCTGTGTGATAAAGTTTACTTTAAGTAGACTTCTGTGTAACTAATATTGTAACTTGATAACTGATGTCTGATCTATGTCCTATAAGCATCAAAATATGGCCAAGGCAAAATCTCAGTGCCCATTATTGTAATGATGACTATGTGATCCAGTGTTGTGACCATGTTAGCAAAGGCGGCTGTGTGCTTAAATCTTAGGGGCAGCTGATCATGATCAAGTACCACAATGTTATCTCCCTGATACTACCCTCTACATGAACAAAAAAAATAGTTACTGCCGTACAATATTTACATTTCAGGATTACGGGTTCAGCACTACTGAAGAAAAGCAACATACGAGCCGCGGGACGCGGCCTATACAGGATGGCCGAGTGTTATCAAGTATTACTAAGTAATAAACAGACGCCCGACGGATGTGATTATGATTATTGTTAACAACTTTATATTCTTTTCAAAGTGATTTACCTACTCCTAATTATAACTAAAATTAATATTTAATCATCTAGTTTATTTTTTGTTACTGTTGAATCCTAAAACATAATCAAGAAATATATAGTTCTTGTTTTGATAAACTGTTAAAATTGTATAAATAGGGTAGGAGGTGTTGTTAATATTCATTCTAATATTGTAATCCTTGGTGAGACGTTACTCTGTCCAAATATATTGTGATTAGTACCAAAGTCATAGTGTCTTAATCCTGCTAAACCCACACGTGCTCAACAGTATACTGAAGTACACCCACATTTCGCCGGTATGTTTAGGTCCCATGTAATAGGGGGCGAGCCTATTGCCATTAACCGGGCACAAGTCCAGACTCCAAGCTGCTACTGCGAATTTCATAGAAAAACCCAATAACACTTTGCTCGACCTGAGGATCGAACCCAGGACCTCTAGCGTAGCAGTCGCGTTCAGGGGGCCTACCATGAACTTTTAAAATATTTGCCAAGTACAGGACAGGCCAACTATGCAGGTCAACCTAACAGGTTTTCTATTTGTACTATGAACAATTCGAACTGCCCTGCAATGCATCGACTTCAGACCTGCTACACTAAAGCTGTCCGGTTCGCTTTAATATAAATAAACGTTCTGAAATACGCTTTCGCATTATTATCGGTTTTACGGTTTTAAGGAAGTTAGGATAATTATTTCAAAATACTGTTTTTATGAGAGTAATACTTCTACAGACACTAAGTTTTGTTGCAAAACATTTTTAATTATCATGATTTAAATGTTAAAGACCCTTGTCAATACTTAAAACACTTAGCATACAAGCAACTAAAATAAGGGCTGTTTTCGAACGAAGCTTTAAGTACATACGAATCAAATAATTTCTTATGCACAATTTACGAGATCATAATAACTTCTTGTGTGGTGTGGTGTGGTGGATTTTTTTTTTATTTTTGGAACACTCGTAAGAAGGTAGTTTCTTCATAGCAGACAATTGTATCGTGTTCGTCGTTGTGAGTGGTAAAGGAAATATCAAATTAAGTTATCATGATTTAAAAAAGAGTTTCATATGAACAATTGGAAACGTTGTGTGAATTTTAAATAATCACAAGAACATTGCAATGGGCTACAACTTAAGTGCTCGGTCAATGTTTCGAAGATGTGTGATGCGGACGGAGGTGGTGGAAAATTGGAATTCCATTGTTGGTGGTGCTATCAAATATTATAAAGGCTGGGCAGACAACAATTAATTAAAAATAAATAATGTGTTCTTTATTTTCTGGTAAGTACATCTTAATTAAGTACCAACTCTATTTTTTGGATTTTAGTGATGAGTTTATCACTGATATTATCGATATCTTACTCAAGAAATCAAGTAAGTAGTTCATCTTCATCACACATCGACAATGAACGGAAAATATAATACTTTTATTCTGTCTAAAATTTTAAATAATGCTACAATAGTATGTAATGCACTAAGTCATTTTTATTCACGTAAATGGTACCCTTTTACATCAATTAAATTGATTATTAAATGTTGAAAGCAATTTTGACTGTTAATTGCTGTCAAATAAAAACTTTTTTGCCGTTTCAACAAACATAAATTTCACAAAGAAATGCTTTACGATATTTTAAAATTAAAGAAAACAGGTCAATAAAAGCTACTTTTATACGGCTGCTAAATATGACTGCAGGGCAGTTCAATTTCAAGTGTTCTAATGTCAAAAATGAGTTGATGGTAAAGCTCTTTGCAGGTCAGCCCGCTGAAATGTTGTCACGTGACCGCTCGCCGGCTTAAATCACGTGACCGCTGGCTGGCCGGTTATTTGATGTGCTCATGGTACAATATAACACGACAGTTCACTTTCCGTCGAAAATTGACCTGCTATAAGAGTTTATGGTAGGCCCCCAGGACGACTAGACTAATGAGGCAGTCAGGCAGGCAGGCAGTTATTAAGTATATATACAAAAATAAATATCTGCTATCAATAAATTCACAGAAGAAATTGGTTATTTGAGGTTAATAATTGTGCATTGTGTTTATTTTCTAGCAAAAACTGTTATTCAAAAACAAACTGGTTATATACGTTAGAAGTAGTAGGTAGTGCCTCGCTGGCATGTCTAAATACCAACATGAATGGGTCGGCATAATCTGCGAAACACTACGTACCCTCCCACAGAATATCGACGTCAAGTAGCAGTATGCATACTGTTGCGTTTCGTACGGTGAGTGTGCAGCGCCGGAGGCCTAATTCCTGCCCCAGTCCCCTTCCTTCTCCTTTTCTCCTTTCCCTTTCCTTTTCCTTAAATAGCCTCGGCAACGCAGATGTCCATGGGCAGTTACGATTACTTACCATCAAGTAGCTCGTTTCCCGAGTTATCCCTCAAAAAAGCTGCTAATTAAGCATATTAATATAAGAGCTCATATTATACAAATAGGTAGGTATCAGATTAACGGATCGCAAAAATATCCGTATGCTCCACCGATTTATAACCCGTTTTAAATAGACCTTTCATATTTACAATACTTCAACCCGCTTTAAATAAATCAATAAGTTAATAGCGCGAGAAATTCGTTCAATATAAATTAAATAAACGTTATTTGTGATCGGTCGCCAATATATTTTGTATTTTAAAGTTACGGCTCCACAATGGTATTATTAAAATATCGTAAAGCATTTCTTTGTGAAATTTATGTTTGTTGAAACGGCAAAAAAGTTTTTATTTGACAGCAATTAACAGTCAAAATTGCTTTCAACATTTAATAATCAATTTAATTGATGTAAAAGGGTACCATTTACGTGAATCAACTCTGTGAAAAAGTATAGGAGTAACCATCAAAAAATAAAAACCAAAAACATTGTTTTTCAACTGAAAATTCGTTTAGCTAACCTAACTTTTCTAAAATCCAACATGGCGTCTGACAGCTGTTTAATCCAGCGAGCGATATGATTGACTTCTCCCGTTACGGAATACGGGAACAATACGCAAACGCTTTAGCCTTTAAAATTAAAAATTGGTTCATGTCAAACTTTGATTATTTTTTTCTAAAATGCCTGTTAGTTTCTTTGAAAAACAAAAACGGAAAATATTAATCTATAGGTACTTACTTAATATTATAAAATTTGTGAGTTTGTAGGGGGTACCTAATCTCTGGATCTAATGAACCGATTTTGAAAATTCTTTCATCAATAGAAAGCTATATTATTAATATTCCTTAGTGACATAGGCTATATATTATCGTTTTAAATGAAAAGAAACATAGTCCACGCGGGCGGAACCGCGGACAGAAAGCTTATTAATTATACCTTAACACTCATTACAAAAAATGATAAATGATATTTATTTCTGTAAATAGATCTTTTAAAGACACTTTTACAACTGACACTTTTTTTTTTAAACTAGATGGCGCCGAAATTTCCTATCTGACGAATGACGATCTGACCTCTGAGAAGAAATGTCGAAAAAAACTCAGAGAATCATGGTGTCTTTTAAAGTCCAGACAATAGTTATATCATAACTATGCGAGTTTTACAATGTAGGGCAAAATCTGAACAGGCCTTTTGAAAAAAGAGCCAAACAGTTTTGAGTTGACCTGTCCTAACTGACGGCACGCATACATCAGTCCTCGTGTAGCTCAACCATTTTTTAGGTATGTACTTACCTAAGTAGGTTACTTAAAGCATGTGGACTTCCGTTAAGAAAGGAATTTAGAAAAAATCTCACAGCATTGTCAAAAAACTAGATAAATACGGGTGATACTAGAAGGCACAGCTAGTGCTTTCTATTATAATATTTAAACAAATATCCATTAAAAACATCTTGTTTAATTTCAGAATACTCTCTCAAAGTATTAAATGTAGTGGAATAATTCGCAATCTAGCAACCATACCGGTTTGTAGCGTTCATTTGTAAACATTAGTTGGACGAAGTGTAGCGTGAAATGGTTGAAGGAACATTATTTATGACTTTAAATTAATGCTTGTTAAAAAAATATGAATTGTAAGTCGCTTGGCATGCTTGTGTTCCGTAGATAGTTTTAAAGACTTATTCTAACATAGATATCAATACGCCTGTATTCTCCCAAGGGTTAGGCAGAGGTGTACTTAAGCACTTCCACTAATCGCCGTATGTTCTGCCTATGTAATAGTTGAGCCTATTGCCAGTAACCGAGCACAAATCCAAAATTAAAGATACCTACCTAATAAGAATTTTACAGCAAACCATACCTTATTCGGGCTAGGAATTGAACCAGTGCGCCGGTATGTTTAGGTCCATGTAATAGGGTTCGAGCCTATTGCCATTCACCGGGCAAATATCCAAACTTCGAGCTGCTAATGAGAATTTCATAGAAAAACGCCAAACACACTTTGCTCGACCTGGGAATGCTAGAACCACCAGCTATTTCATTAGATATTTTACCAACACGTGTACGAAATTATATAAAGCGTTGCAGATCCCCAAAAACATTCATTAATAACCCTATAATTATTACAAAAACATCGATAAATTATACAACAATTGAATTCGCGCCTTTTTCAATGTCAAATTAGGTCGGACATTTTTGTGAAATGTCAAAATGTCATTGTTCTTTTCGGATGCGTTCGCGCGTGCACTTATTTTTTTAAAAAGGGGGTGACTTTTTTAAATGGCATCTTCCTTTTTTTGTGAGATTGTATGCGTGTGGCCGTTTTAGAGAATAAAATAGAGTTTTTTGTGTAATCTTCTAAGGAATGTATTGTAAGGTTTTAATGTAACAATTTAAGTTTTTGCACGTGTTTGCGTGAGAATTTTAAGGGATCGTTTTTAGTATGTTTTGACTGATGTCAACCCTTTACCACCCTGGTTATTACGAAAAACTATCGTAATGATCAATGAATGAGTCTCAGTACGCCAGCCTTTTCCCAATTATCTTGAGATCTCTTCTTCTCTTACCAGATGCCGCTGAATATCAATATTTTACGCGAAGCGTCCATCCTTAGACGTCCACCACAAAAACTGGCTTTTTAGGCAATCGCCGGAGGCCCAATTCCTCCCTCAGTCCACTTCTTTCTCCTTTTCTCCTTAATAAGGCTCGGCAACGCATCTGCAACTCCATTTATATTATTGGAGATGTCCATGGGCGTCGATGACTAATTATCATCAGGTAGCTCGCCTGCTAGATTGCCGAGTAATCCTCATAGATGTCCTCCACGTCTCAAAAGGAAAGGCGGAGTGTTATGTCGGACTCCTACCGAGAATAAAACTTTAAATCACGAGTGAATCGGTTTGTCCTAGGCAAGCGCGCTTCATCGTAGATCGCAGTATTGCTTAACATCAGGTGAACTGGCGGTCAAGCGTAGGCCTATAATGAATAATAAAAAAAAACACACGGCCAATGCGGATGGGGACTCCGAGATCGCCAATGAACACGCTGGTGTTCCCTAGTTAGATTCTAGTAGTCTGTCTGGCTGTTGACCACCCTTACGTTGGAGTATGTCGTAAAGCACCACGGTATGTGGGAGATTTTTGCTCATGAGAACCAGCTCCCCATTGGTTACTGCGGCTCTGGCAGCCTGCAGTTGTGACAGTAAAGAGGTTTTAAGGCTCTTCAACTCCTTTGGTGTTGCAGAAGTCGGCTTGAAGTGTCACATGACCACTGAATGGCTTAAGGTTGTGTTCATAATACGAATTTGCAATTACAGGGAAGTTGTGTTCATAATATGAATTTGCAAGGCAATCGCCGGAGGCCTAATTCCTCCCCCAGTCCACTTCCTTCTTCTTTTCTCCTTTCGCCTTAAATAGGCTCGGCATCTGCAACTCTTTTGGTATTGCAGATGTCCACCGGCGGCGATTACTAGTTACCATCGTGGCTCGTCTACTCGTTGCAATATAACCAATAAAAAAAAACTAAAACGTCACTACGTCTTACGTCTCCCACCTCTAACTCTGCTGATCTCCGAAATGTATCCCAGACACTACATTAGTAAAAGCGTACACACATATCCAAATAATATCGAATGTGTTCAAATTGCTCTGAAACGTAATACGATGCGAATTTAAGTGGGGGACAGGGTCGTATGTGGGGTGATTGAAATTACGGAAATTATTTACGTTAATGTCGATAAATTAATTTCTGTTATTAAAATCTCCCCAAATGTCAACCTTTTTACGATTTTGGTAACTTTATTATTTGCTTGCCCATTTAAAAGAAAATAACCTGGAAATATTATGAGCATTAAATAGACTTTCATGTTGTAATAATTATTTACATTTATCCATAATGCACATCAGGTCTGTTAACCGCATATGTTACAGGTGTCAAAATCTTGACATCCGCCGCCACTTATAGAAGGGACTGTTTATTGCACTTTTTATTTAGTTAGTCCCACGTAAATGCGATCTGGTGCGAGTTCGTTTGCCTTCAAAATGAATATATGAACGATCAATAATTCCAATGTAGATTTTCTGAAATAAATAAATGAATGAAATTGCTTTTAATTTTCTACATATGCCATAAATAATACATCACTAAATCCGACCCTGCGCTCGTCATAGTCATGTTAACAAGTACACAACACACACTACACGATGTGTAGTAGTGATGACGTCACACACACATAAAATATGGATGCGGTACATTATGATATTGAGTAGTATTTTATTGAAATGTAACAGAAATATACTGAAATATTCTATTGTTAAGCAATGACGTAAAATTGTGTTTTAATTAAAAAAATCTGGCAAAATTGACAACTTACACAATTATCTGCTATGATAACGATTGTTAACGAATGTTAAGCGTTCTGCGCCAAATTGTTTTTTTTTTTTTGGTTTTTCGCAATTTGTTCGTCTATAACGCCATCGAGGATCATGGCAGTAATAATTGCGACTTCAACTAAGTAAAGTCTATTCGTTATTAAGTCAAATAGAGGATTCCAAAAATGACAATTTACACTACTTTCTGTTAAGATAACAATACTTAAGCAATAGTTTTAAAATTCAATTGTGAATATGTTATGTTGATGTCGCTATTTTTACTGTTATGAAACCAGAATGTGTTATAAGCCGCGTATCCACTAGCCTCGCCACGGACCTCAGGCCAAGCGGCTGCCTCAACCCGAGGCAGCGCAAGTAAAGACGCTGCCTCAAGCTTAAGCACGCCGCGCCCGGAGGCAAATTTGTGGCTTATCACATCACTCATAAACGACCTCCGCCGTGTCTGTCTGTCTATAAGATGTGGACCAAGTGTAGGCGTCACGCCTCACTTCGATCCGCAACGTGCCTTGAGCCTGCCTCAGAGTGAGCTGTTTGCCTTAAGTCGAGGCAACACGGCCCGAGGCTGCCTCTAGTGGATACGCAGCTTAACGTAGGGACATCATCATCATCATCATCATCATCAACCCATTACATTGTCCCACTGCTGGGCACGGGTCTCCTCTCAGAACGAGAGTGATTAGGCTATAGTCCACCACGCTAGCCTACTGCGGGTTTGCAGACTTCACACGCCGTCGAGAAAATCTCTTAGGCATGCAGTTTTCCTTCACCGTTTAAGCGCGCAATAATAAATTATTAATACGCACATGACTTCAAAAAGACGGAGGTTCGTGCCTGTGATTCGAACTCAAGACTTTAGACTTGGCAGTAAGGCTTAACGTACAATTAGCGAAAAACAAAAAAACAATGTATTTGCGCTCAAAGCGAATCAATCCATCTTTATTAATTAATCAAACATGTACAATATCTGTGACTCCAGCAGATCATACAAGATACATCAAAAGTAACCGCACACCAAACATGCCATCCCTGTCCGGCCATGTTTGCGAAACCACTTTGTATGGTGTCATGTTTCGCAAATATTTTGTTGCAATTTGAAAAAGATGGCCGGGAATGTGTCATATTAAAGCTGCTACGCAAATTGTTCTTTTATAACACATTCTAGGTACCTACATGACAATAGAAACTGCGATATTAAAAATAACTTTTTTATAAATTTTGGTGTAAATAAAGAATAAATCACTACATAGTATAAAACAAAGTCGCTTCCCGCCGTCTGTCTGTCCCTATGTATGCTTAGATCTTTAAAATGCGCAACGGATTTTGCATTTTTTTTTATTAGATCGAGTAATTCAAGAGGAAGGTTTATAATATGTATAATATATATATGTTATAATACATATACAATATTATAGTACCGAAAAGCCGAGAAACCCACGCGGGCGTGAAAGCTACTTAAAGCTAGTATTATATGTAACTTAACTAGATTGTCTTCTATTCTTATTGTTGGTTAAAAATAAGTTAGTATAATATTTTTATATTATACTTTTCCTGCACTATAGGAACAGTTATTTGATGTCTATCAAAGTCTACAACCATATCCCACAATTTATCGGTTTTTATCAATTTATTTAAAAAAACTTTATACAAATGGTTGCTTAATAATAATGTTTATACAGTTAAAGAGTTTATAGATAGTAAGTTTCACCGTTTTATTTAATATGTTTTTCTTTTAAGTAGATTTCTGTGATGTATAATGTAAACGATTTTTTTCCAATATTTTTCATGTAAGTACCTAGTAATGTAATCTAGAAATATTCGTATGCCTCTTGCAGAGGCGGATGTGTCGGAAAACTAATTGTATACTTAAAACCTTTTGTACCATATCCTTGACGAATAAATATCTTTATCTTTAGAGTTTATTTATTTATTCCACACACTATCTTTACAGGATAACCCCAATACAATAGTGGTTTGCAAACCTACACTTTATAATAATACAAACTAATACAATGCAATTATATAAAGAAGTTGAAGTTATTTTATAGAAGAAAACTTTCGACTGCGGACAGGACCGAATTTGCATGAAAAATACAAAAAGATACAGGTAAAATAAAATACAAAAACATACCTAACATAACATACCATCACGCCTGTATTCCCCGAAGGGTTATGCAGAGGTGTACAAATGTACATTTCGCCGGTATGTTTTTAGGTCCCATGTAATATGGGGCGGGCCTATTGCCATTAACCGGGCACAAATCCAGACTCCGAGCTGCTACTGGGAATTCCATAGAAAATCAAATAACACTTTGCTCGACCTGGGAATCGAACCCAGGACCTCTAGCGTAGCAGTCGCGATTGGGACCACTAGACCAACGAGGCAGTCAGTTTTTATTAAAGTCTTAATACATATTATTAACGTTTTTTTTAAAATAAAGTTCTATTTTTTTATTTTGCTGTTTTTTTCTTTAAAGTTAGTAAATATTTTATTCAATACATAGTACAAGTTGTTTGATCTTCGGCTTTTTCATTCCCTATCGTTGCCCCTAACATATATGTTCACTTCAAAGAGGAGATAAGAACTATATTATCTGTTAGTGACATGTGTAATACCACCCCTTTCTCTTAAGCGGAGATATTTTATATCCTTAAAGAACATACCATCATGCCTATATTCCCCGAAGATTCATTTCACCGGTTTGTTTTGGTCCAACTGCTACTGAGAATTTCATAGAAAAAGCCAATAACACTTTGCTCGACCTGGGAATCCAACCCAGGACTTCTAGCGTAACAGTCGTGCTTAGGACCACGAGACTAATGAGGGAGTTAGAAAAGCAAGGAATGAAAGGCACACCTCAAAACATATACACACGAAGTGAGAACTACCGCCTTTTTGAAGTCGGCTAAAAGAGGTCAACCAACCATGTACTTACAGACACCCGAATAAATTATTAAAAAAAATATTATGGAATTTAATGTTGCTACGATTTTCGTTGCATGATGTAGTAATTATTCGTAGAATATACACTACGGCGTAGCAAGTGGCTACGAGCTACGAGCCTACGAAATTTACTTTCTCTGACTTTTGTAAACAAACCATTACCATTTCTGTTCTATTTCTTCATATATTTGTGTCACTCTCGCACACCATATGACGTAACGCGTGCCTGCCACGTGCCCCCTTGAAGGATTATGCACGCATTTGTGCTCCGAATCCAAAAATTATGTTTATTTGCGAAGATAGCGATTAATTTTATTGTTTATTTACAAGCTGTTGCCGGCTTGACGGGGTGTGAAGAGATTACATGTAGAAGATATTTGATTAAATAATTATTAAAAGGGGTAGGTAAATAACTACGCTAGTCAATCCATCCATCCGGCTCGAGTTCGAATCCAAGGCACGCACCTCTGTCTTTTCGAAGTCATGTGCGTATTAATAAATTAATTATCACGCGCTCAAACGCTGAAGGAAAACATCGCGAGGAAACCTGCATGCCTGAGAGATTGTCTTGACGGCATGTGAAGTCTGCCAACCCGCAGTAGGTTAGCGTGGTGGACTATAGCCTAATCCCTCTCGTTCTGAGAGGAGACCCGTGCCCAGCAGTGAGACAATGTAATGGGTTGATGATGAAGGCATTTATAACTCTTTTGGTGTTGACTACTGAGTGACTAAGTGTCCATGGGCGATGATTACTGAGCAAATGAGCAGACTAAGCCACCTAATGATAATCATTGTTTGCTCATTAATTGCTGACATCCATATAAAGTAATAATAATAATAATGCGGAAGTTACTCTGTCTCTCTGTCTATTTGTTTGTAATGTTATCATTCGTCTAACTAATTAAAATACATTTTTAACCCCCGACGCAAAAACGACGGGTTGTTATAAGCGTGTGCGCGCGCGCGCGCGCGCGCGTGTGTGTGTGTGTGTGTGTGTGTGTGTGTGTCTGTGTCTGTGTATGTGTGTGTGTGTGTGTGTGTGTGTATGTGTGTGTGTGTGTGTGTGTGTGTGTGTGTGTGTGTGTGTGTCTGTGTGTGTGTATCTGTGTCTGTGGTGTGTGCGTGTGTGTGTGGTCTCTGTCTGTGGCATCGTAGTTCCCGAACGGACGGTCCGATATGGATTTTGTTTTTTTTGGTTGAAAGGTGAATTAGTCGGGAGTGTTCTTAGCTATGTTTGATGAAAATCAATCGAGATATAATTGTCATAGAGATACTCGTACATTAAACCTTGAGATAGAACACATGACTTTTGTATCATGAAGTTTTATGGTATGTGAGTGAAACTAGGCAAATAGAAAATACACTACTAGGTGAGTGACCGATGAAAACATCAAACAAATACCCCCATTGAAATTGTTCGGGAGTGTATGTAATGATGGGATGAGGAGAAATCTTTGCGGCCTGACGTCATATGCATTTGACACTGTGCCACGTGGCGCACACGCGACGTCTGTTGCCTATCGATCCGATGTGGTATTGCCATTAATTGTATTATTTATTATGTTTATTTAAGTCACGGTTTTTTGGTTAAATAGCTTATTTTTAAACTGACTCCTTTGTCTAGTGGTATTAAGCCTGCTAAGCCGCACCTAAAGACGTAAAATGTGGAAGAGAAGTTCGATATCACAGGCAGTGGTCCCAATATAAGCTTAGTTGGTAAACCGTCTGGTGTACCTACTTAGCCAGAGGGCCGAAGGTTTAAACCCTGCCTGAGGCCGAATTTTTCATTCACTAGAAAATTTAATCTTTGTGAAGCATTTTTTATTCTTTTATCAACCGACTTCAAAAAGGAGGAGGTTCTCAATTCGTATGTATGTTTTTTTTTGTATTTTTGTTACGCGATATCTCCGCCAATTGTGGATCGATTTTAATGATTGTTTGGTAGGTCATACTCCAGAGGTGGTCCCGTTTAATTTTGATCGGTTGAGCAGTTTTTAAAATATCGATAAAAATCTAAAAATTGTTTACATCGATGATATTATCGTTTACTCAGAAACATCGCTGTCTTATCGAGCAGGGCGTTTAGTTGGCTAACAAGTACTTATAAATAAAACTTTCCACACAAAATTAAAAAAATAAAATTTCTTTTAACGAAAAAGTTAAACCGCCTTCAAAAAATAATAAAATAATTTTGTCTAAAACAGTTTGGGAGGTCGGTGGCGAAAACAAAAGCACCACTCAAATAGAAGTCACCGACTTCCCAAACAAAATTATTTTATTATTTTTTGAAGGCGGCTTAACTTTTTTGTAAGAGTATTTACTTATAGGAGAACTAAACTATACACAATATATGAAAACAAATTGTCACGCCCAGGCGTCGAAGTATTCCTCCGCATCACTGTCGTCTGGTAACGTGCCCAGAAGACTGGCAGCATTGCCACGTTGAATGGCAATACTAATTCTTTGTCCCAAGAATAACCCAGCCCCCTGGTCACGTGAAGAGTCGACAAGTCTCTTGGAGATTTCCTTAAAAAGGAGGCGCGCACTTGGACCCCATGGCCCGAGCGTTTCGACTCCAAACGGCTCAAAAATATAGCTCCCATTGAGGTTACTATATTTTCGCCGCTTTAGAGTCTCTGCGCCCGCAGCAGCAGCGCCAGCACAGCCTGCCGAGCTTGGAAGATGAGATGGCGCAAGGGTATCGACGCAGGTTGCGTCCCACACCAGAGGCCTACCCATCTTCCACGGCAAAAGTGACATAGGTACCGTCTGGTCTCTTCCCATCGTCACGTGCCAGGCCATGAAATTAATTTTTTACAATTTAGTTTACAAAAAACAAGTTTAGCCTAAGTACATAGACCCTGTCAGTGTTATAAGGTATTCGGTCTTTAGGTCAAGTGTTATATATTTGATTTTTGAGAAAAAGATCTCATTATAGAAAATCGATCGAGATAAAATCTGAGTAAGTATTCTACCATGGAGAATATTTTTTCTCTCCGTGGTATCTACTAACCTTCATTAAACTTGTGTATTACTACTAAAGAAATTCATACCTATGTTCAAATAAATACTAGCATAACTTAAACTACTGTATTAATTACTTTTTTTATTATAATCAAAATGTACCTTATTTATTACTAAATATGTCCATAATTATGATCAAATAAAAGCTCTTTTCTATTTGCCCTCCATTCAACAATGCCACAGATAAAAAATATATTAAAAAAAACACAACCAGGCACAGGACACAGCGGGTAGGCGGCACAGATTATAAATATGGAGGTGCGAACGCGTGTCAACTGCACAGCAGTTCGTACGTTCGAACGGTTATTTATATTTCACACCTCTAGTTCACGCCCCGCGTGGGGACACCTCTATTGATTGCTTGCGTTGTTTGTTTTGGCTAATATTTTGTTTTATAATTTGGGTTTTGTGAAGAATATTGTTCATTGGATTGTAGGCCCTCTCTCATTCTTAGAGGAGATTCGTGTCAATGGGACAAAGGTATATGAAATGGTTATGATGAATGATGATGAAGAGTATTGGGAACATATTTAATAAATTATAGTGTGGCCTGCATAATATTTCTCTGGAGTATATACTAAGTATCTAGATCTAGGTACCTACTTGTTAAAAATTTAATTATAAAACTATCGATTTATATATTAAACTTTTCGTTAAAGAGTACCTACTCACAGATACTTTTTTTTCAATGTACCTAGGTACACTAGTACAAACACATTATCGTAGCGTCGCAAGTCGTATGGCACAGTGACTGTGCGTGGTTTCTCGATTAGAGTTTCATAATGCATCTGTCTTTGTTAGATAGTGGAGAATTCCTGAGGAATTTCCACACCGAAAAAGAAGGCATTACCATAGTGTAATGAAATACACTATGGTATTACTGTATGTAATGACTGTATACCGATAGTTATACCTACTCCTCAGATCAAATAAAAGTTAAGATGGAACTTTGCGAACAAAGAAGTGAAGTCGGCTAAAACTACGCCATGCCGTGTACAAAACTAACTATACGCCTTATCTTGTCAATCGAGCGCGCGATTCGATAGCTCTTATCTTAACTTTTTATTTGATCTGAGACCTACTCATATTAATCACTTAGCTTCCAGTGTGTATTAACTCGATAAATAAATAAATTTTGGTGTCATCAAGCCGCGATTCGATTGGTTTTTTATAGGAAAATGTGTTCCTTCTTTGTCCAAATTACATGCACGTATGTGCACACGGCTACACATCAAGCTATACAAATCCAGTTTATACTGCCCTCTTATTGTATGAGATGCGAGATCAGCTTAAACTGGATGTGTATAGGTTGACCTGTGTTACTGTGTGTACGTAGATATTACTATTAGGTGATTTTATTCTGTGGTCGTATACCTATAGCCCTGGCAGGAAGATTTTGAGGATGTTATATTAGGAATATGAAAACCATTATATAATTTATTTTTACATCGTTTATATTTCCACATAGAGTTACCATGACAATTACCTTGATTTAATTAAGTCTTGATCATAATCTTAAGCTATGAGATCACTTAATAAAAATTAAATTATTTTTATTTACATCGTTTTTGGTGCAAACTTCTTTATCATGAACCTTATTTTAGACATAATCAATTTCGCTGTCATTTCATGAAATAAAAAAAAAACTCATTCTAAAATTAATTAAAGAATCTTTTTTTTTGTAATAATTTTTAGCATGGCTTCAGAGGCCTTTGTGCCAAATCATTTACGTCTTACTAATGTTGCCATTTAAATCATAATATATTTGTATATTTATATGTAAGTAAATGTTGTTGGTTATTATAGTATTCGTGATATTGTTTATAAAGATTGAGGGAAGATGTTTGGCTCCAAATTAATTTAAATAACGGGATTGGGACGGATTTTATAAATAAAACTATAAGTTTTGCACCAAATAATCAAGTCACATTTACAAACTTACAATATTGCTATTATTTTTATTACTATAGTTATACTATGTACAAATGCGTAACACACTACTTATAAAATTATTATTTAGCTAATTTAAATCATACACTCTGTCAAATTTCGCTCGTCTACTCGAGTGCCGAGTAATCTCAAAAAAAAAAAAAACTTCAAAGCCATTGTAAAAAGGCTGTTTCAAAAAGGTTTAGTATAATCTGAGAATTTTGGGCAAGAATCTTCGCCCGGACTTCGAACAGTATTAGACACTAGTTTTCCGCCCGCGGCTTCGTCTGAGTGGACTAAACGTTACTTTTCATTTTACAAGATATTATATAGCCTGTCACTCAGGAATAACGTAGCTTTCTATTGGTGAAAGAATGTTCAACATCGGTTTAGTAGATCCAGAAATTACCCACTACAACTTCACGGGCTCACAAACTTTACCTCTTTACAATATTAGTATAGATTATTATTATCTAGTTTTTACAAATTGCATATCTTAAAACAATATAATTTTGCCTCACTATTATTTAGTAACATTACTTATATTTATAAAAGTATACCTAGTATCATAGTTATCATACAAGATAAGTGCGAATCATCTATAACTGAGAATGAAAAAACTCATTCACATTCGTTTTATTGGGGAGGCAGAAGAGACATGAAAGTACATAAAATAAATGCTTAATTACTTAGTCTAGTGGGTTAGATTTTTAGGTCAAGCAAAGTGTTATAAGGTTTTTCTGTGTGATTTCCAGTAGCAGTTCGGAGTTTGGAGTTATGCTCGGTTAATGGCAATAGGCTCGCCCCCTATTACATGGAACCTAAACATACCTACCGGCGAAGTGTGGGTGTAGGTACATTACACCTACAGTACACCTCTACCTTACCCTTCAGGGAAAAAGTCGTGATGGTATGTAATTTAAATAAAAACAACCTTTTATATTTTATAAATTATCATTAGAATGGATGAACCCCAATTACTTTTACTGATGCTATACATAGTACTGATATAATTCTGTTTAAAAATATTAAAATAAAAATATGTGCTCCAAACGGCCAAACAGTAATAACGGACCCATATCGGTACAATAAAAACCTAACCTTAAAATCTTAATTAAATATACAAAACCCTACATTATTTATGTTACAATAACGTCTAAATTACAAAAACACGTCAGGTCACATTGATTTCCTCATCGCTGGCGCTAGCATCGCTCTCATAATCATCTTCGTCCATATTTTGAAATGGAATTTCGCGGGAAAACAATTGTCCCGCCATCTTGTCTTCATAACCTCTGAATTCATTCGAAGTGGTTGCGTAAGCTTTTTTCATATCTTCATTTTGGTCTTCGCCGTTTGGTGATAATGGTGATAATTTGGGTTTATCTGCTTCTGCGTCTGACAGATCAGGGTGGGGATTGTTTTTGTTGGGCAGAGTTTGCTCCCGGGACCCACCTGAAGCAAGGAGTTCCCGTTCCTTCGAGTTCCGCCACTTCATGCGGCGGTTTTGAAACCAGATTTTTACCTGTGGAAGAAAAAGTTTGGTTATAAGGAGTTTTTATTTAAATTGTTGCGTTGTTAAAGAAATTAAAAATAAAGTATTTTTTAGACTGCCCGCATCTGAAAAGTGCTTTTTGAGACAAAGGTAGCTTTACCACCACCTAGCGTAAATAGATAGTATTCAAATTATTAGCTGGGAAGAAGAAGGCATATTATTCTCGCTACCGCTTGAATGTATTGGATCTCACCCTCAATAAAACAGGATGAGGAAATCCTACTCATAAATATGTCCATTCCATAATAATCGTTAATTTCTATAATGTTTAAAAAAATATCACAGAGTTTTATACTATCGCCACAAAAAAACAACAAAAAGTCTTAATGTCAAAATTATCATCGACAAAAAAGGGCGCGAAACATTAGCAACGTCACTTTTTCACAAATCGATTTCTCATTTATATCGAAAAAATCGTTTTATATTTTTTTCGGTAAAAATTCTAACAGTTTTATGGAATAAATAGCGAGTAACGGTGCATTGTATTTGACGTCGCATGTTATTGATGGTCGGAGGCGGGGCTGTACGCGGGTGTTCCTTTGCCTGCGCTGTGTTTAGAAAAAAAAAGTTGACGTTTGACCGCGCGCGCGGTTTTTGTTGTGATTTTCGCAAAATATTTTTATACATATTGTTTATTTTTATCACTGTTATAATATAATAATTGTTTGATTGTAGGTCCGCAACCATAGCATTTTTGTCGATACATGTCATATTCGTAGTTAATTATCATTATAGGAAGCAAATGTGTCTACAGCCCTAGCGGATATAAATTTAAAGCTTATTAAATTATTTTATTGAAATACCTAATGCGTGCCTAATGCTAATACTTACTTACTTTCTTAATATTTGCAACCGAACTGAAGCGTAAAATATGTACTACCTTACCGATAGTATTGCTGCCGAACCAATGAGTAAACATTTTACAGTTAAATGATTATAAGATACACCTACCTAGGTGTATTCGTATATTATATAGATATTAATTAAATAGGCAAAGACAAAAATTGTTAAGTAACATACCATTGTTTTGAATCGATTTTCTTTTTTTCTGTTTAGTAGGTAGGTATGACGAGTTTTAGAGTTATCAATAAAAAAAATGGAAATGTTTTTTTTAACCACAGCGAAGCGTGGCCGTGGGGTACCTATAGATATGTAGCATGAAGACCCATCCCCAAAATAAGTGCAGTAAGCATAGTTTGTATAAGACTATCGTCCTATCCTGTCCACCTGGTTTTATTAGAGACGAGTCAAATCATGAAGTAAATGTCATTTGAACAAAATTGCCCATATTAATGAAACCATCGGTAGTTTGTCAAATAAAAATTGATATGTCATTTTTATAACAATTGTCAAAAGGAATAAAGAATCTGATCTATCATGACCGATGACGTGTGGGCGGGAGATACGGTTATTACGGCTGTTTTATTGAAATATCATCATTTAGCGGGTAGATCGAAAAACACACAGTAAGCCAATATTGTCGTGTCCTGCATGTTTGACCGATAATTATTAGTGTAAAACATGAAAATTTTACCTACTCGTGATAACAAACAACTAGGTACTTACCCCCAAATAATGTTTTTAATATTTATCCAAGTCTAATAAAATCTAAGTAACCTTCTTAATTGAGATTGAGATTGAGACGATATCAATTGTTTTAATTAAATGCAGACAAAAGTATCTAAGTAAGTACGAAACTAAAAAGTTTAATTAAAGAAATTGGGAAGTTTTTTATTTAAGTATTTATAGTGATGACAAAAATCGATTCTTTGAATTATCGATATCTCAGCATCCCTAGAATTTTCAGCTAGGCCTAGGATATTTAAAGGAGAAAATTGGGTTTGTGGAGAACCTTCCTAAGACTTCAACGATTTTTTCTAATTAACGGAATTGGTCCAGCTGTTCTCGCGTTCATTTATTTAAATAGATTTACCTAGCCAGGCGTGTTCATAGAATCATTTGTTAAAATAGGTATGTCTCATTTTGTTTCCATAGATAAAACGTTATAATCAATTTGCTAGATCACAGGAAAAATAAAACGATTTGCAAGTAAAAAAAAAATCGTATCACATTTTTTCAAAAACAAATTTCTTTACCGAAATGACAAATGGCATCCATCGATTGCCCGTAACCAATCAAACTGATCGATGTTCGCGCCCGATTCAAATATCGAATCATTTGTCAAACTTTTAAATATTACGTTTATTACGCGCCAATTTTCATTGTGTCAAATAGAATAGTTAAATTAAATTTGACAATCTTTTAACGGAATGTGTGAATAATGTAACAGATGTGGAATAGCGTAATGATTGTTGATTTTCACGCTCCTATTTCGGTTCTTACATCAATTAATACGTTACGTTAATACGAACTTTTCCAATGACTATGTATATAACAAGATTAAGTAATAAATATTTCAGAGCATCACTGGTTCGATGTGCCTCTTCTCTACTCATCTCTCAGGGCCAAACGACGATACTACAAGGTACATTATTATATCCTTTATACGGGAACAGAACAACAAAATCTAGGTCATTTATGGACATGAGTTTTCGATAGTCCATATTTCATTACAAAGCCAAATTCTTTTAAATTTATTTTAAATTTAACCGAATTTTGCTAATCTATACTTTTTTATATTATAAAGCGGAAGAGTTTGTTTGTTTGTTTGCTTGAACGCGCTAATCTCAGGAACTACGGGTCCGATTTGTAAAATTCATTCAGTGTTAGATAGCCCATTTATCGAAGAAGGCTATAGGCTATATATCATCACGCTACGACCAATAGGAGCGGAGCATAAATGAAAAATGTTGCAAAAACGGGACAAATTTTAATGCAGAAAAGCCGAGAAACCACACGGGCGAAGCCGTGGGCGGAAAGCTAGTATCTGTGTAAAAATGATGTTCATCCAGCATTCAGCTACGAAGCTTTGGCAATTATATTGTTTAATTTATTTAAACTTGTGATTGATTATAGTTAAGTGTAAAATAGAGCATTCGGCCAAAATTTTCAATTTACGTACACCTAATTCTTCTACGATATCTAACGATGTCGGCTCTGAGAAGAAAAGCCGAAACAAACTCAGAAAATCATGGTCTGTTTTAAAGTCCAGATCCTAAAAGTATAAAAAATAACGTGGCTGCTATGTATGAAAACTCCCGACGGTTAAGAAAAAACCCATAAACATACGGAACCAGTTCAAAACCGTCCCCACTCTATAGAACGATAACAAAGCTCCAACTCACGACTGCGTGATTCTGAAGCAAAAGATCTGTTATCCAGTGACCGCTCCCCCGGGTCCCTGGCGTGAAGGGTGGCGACAATATGCCGGTGGCAGATGACGCCGGCCCTTTTGCGAGTAGGGACGGGGGTGTGTTGAAGATGTGTTATCGATAAATCGGTTTTTATCTAGGTAGTAACAAGTCAAACAGGATCGCCAAAACTATTAGATTAAATTTTTTTGCCAGTAAAATTATTATTATTATGAACACTGTTTATCACGAGATCGATCCTAAATTTACAAGAATAAAACCAGCTATGTATTTACGTTTAAGTGACATTATGATTTCATAAATAACTTTCACAAAAAGAAACTAAAGTTCTTAACAATTATTCACTACAATCAATGGATTTATTATTTATGGAGGATGGGTCAATAAACAATCTGTCAAAACTTTTGTAACATTTATTCAGTTTGAATAAAACAAGCGACATGAAGATAATATTTTTTTTTTATTTAACGCGTTCATTAAATATATCAAGTAACAATAAGCAGCGGTAGCCTAATTTCTATTAGGCTATTGTAGCTTTAAAAATACCAGATATTTAATAGAAAGACAATTGTTTCATCACAACGGCGAGCTACGATTTCGTTAATCGATAAAATACATTTATCGATATAAAGCACAGCACTACAAGAGACAGGGGTTCGTCGGCTAAGTATTAATTACTTTTTGACATATTCACTTTTATTACAATTTATATGAAATAAAGATGTAACGCGTGAGGATGACATAAAACGGGCGAAGCAGGGGCCAGATTGTAGTTCATTAATGTTATTAGACAGAGTTATGACTTAATAGGATAATTTGCTTTAACGTTTAAGGAAAACATCTCCTTTCATATCCCCTCAAATGGGGTTTCGTGGCTAAGTTATAACTGCGCTGATCAAGAATCTACAGGGTTAAGCTGCGCCTGCCGCGGTCAGTCTGTGGATGGGTGACCATCGAGACCCCCCCGTGTCTCGGAGAGCACTAAAGCCGTCGGTCCCTATGACAATTAGTGGTAGTCAGGAGCCCAAAAAGCCTGACAACCAGTCTTTACTTTGAATATCTGTGTTGACCAGAAATTGGGTTGCGGAGGTATGGTGGCATTCGCTTCTTGAAAAATACTGATATTCAGCCGCATGATTCTAATTAGACTGATGAACGACTGACTGGAATTCGGCCCCAACATAATTGAGAAAAGACTAGAAGGATGATGGTATAGGAAATCATCGACTACGAGTAGTCTGCAAGGCTAACAATATAAAAAGAAGGGCGGGCTCCACTGGGAGTAGCCCCGACACATCATTCATAACTACAACTCATCTGCATATAGTCTTCTGAGTCTGACTGATTGCACGATAATAAAAAGGAAAAAAAAAGTCTTCCAAGTGACACGGAGGCAGCGTTGTGGCCTCTAGGAGACCCGTAACCAACAAAGAAATTTTCATGATATGGCGGTAATTCATGAGTTGAAGAAACTCCTTATTGTCTATGCTTCTTGTTATTTTTTATTTTATTGGGATTGGCTCCCAGTCCTATAAGATGCGGCTTAAAGACTTAAGTAAATTCAAAATGTTAAGGAAAATTTGGACCTGGCAGGTATTCGTATTCGTATATCAGCCCAATAGTTAGCCGCAATGCTTTGCCCAAATAATTTGGACAGAATATGCACAGCTGATAACACACGTTATTATTTTTAAAACGGTCATATTTAATAAAGCCGCAATATTTATCTATTAGTCATATTTGCAAAGGGTTAACAAAAATGTTTACACTAATTTGAATACAGTTTAATTTGAATAGTAAAAGTTAAACAAACATGACATGTGTCAATCAAAAAGTCAAATATTAAAAAGAGATAGATAAATTTAAATCGATAAAGTGTGAAAGAGATATCGCGTCACTATGCTAAAATACAATTCAAATTCAAAAGTAGACACTCAACCTGTGGAAAAGAGATAGAAATAAATTCCTCGTAAGTGCGACGAGGATAGAAAAAAAAAGTGTTTTTGCAAAAACTCCGAACAAAAAGGTCCCGTATCCATAAATAAATAAATGCAAATATTTGAAATTGGAACGCCGTGAATGTAAACACAGAGCAGTTTGAATATTCATTCGAAATATGAATATTTCAAATATACGGACCGAACGGTCCGAGTACTAAAATCAGATTCATTGGGTATAGGTACCTATTATAGGGTTTGATTATCAATTTGGGTACTGTGTAGCCAATGTTGCCACACAAATAAATATATTGCTGGAATTGTAGATCATTAGTATTACTTGTATCTTTGGTGGTAATTAATCCATCATCCTTAGGTACTTTTTCCCAACAATGTTAATGTTGGCTGATTATCAGAATTTTACGCGAAGAGATTTACTATCGTCTACTTCCACAACTCAACAACTGCGACAGCATAATTAAGTACTAAATATAACGTAATTTTGTGGGAATAAATTGATCAATAAGTACCTTTGCCTACTCTCGTAGTTTATTAAAAGATTTTCTTAATTATCTTTCGTAACATATTTAGCAACATATTGTAATTTAATTAACGTATCGTGTCTGTGTTTTTAACGTAATACCTATTATATAATAAACCATAAACCAGACAAGAACATCAAAAGCGTTTAAATTGTCTATTGTTAAACCATAGACAATTAATTAATTCCAACAATGGCGGAGATTAGATGGCGGGTAACAGATATGGCGGGATTTAGTCAATTCTAAATTTAAATTTTAGTAGAAAATATTATCGAGATGGTGATTTATGTTTACGCTACTTTTTTTATTTAACTTACAGTTCAAAGGCATTAATGGCGGCTATAGTAAAAATTATAAAAAAGGTTTTTAAAACAAGGTATTTTATAGGAGCACTATAATTTTCCAACTAAGTTGGGATCAGCTTTGGCACAAATAAATATTATAATATATTCCAATCTAACCAGATGTCGCTGAATATCAGTCATATTATGTCATTAAACGATTTTTTTTGGGCTTCTGACTGAACTGAAAATCGACTGAGAAAATTTGACATCTTGTGGAAACTTGATGTGCTGGCGACCGTACATATTTCCTAGCCAAAAGCCCTATCTAGTTACTAATATATAAAAAAATACTTAGTCGTGATAACTCGTGTAAGTCTAACTCGACATAAATAAAGGTATTCGCCCACCGTATCGTATCCGCAATCTTGGGCGCTGCGTGCAACTGACGTTAAATAATTGTTGGCCGCGGACAGATCCGCACTCAGAATGTATAGACGCGGCGGATATTGTGTCAAAATGTTTTTGATGTGGGGAACTTTGTATACCCAAAAAATACGTAGATATGACTATTATGACCAAGACGAATTCCTCATATCCGCTTTTCCAACTAATCCACCGAGACCACTTAGTTGGAAAAGGGACGCAGGTTTAAACCCTGCCTGAGGCCGATTTTTTTTTTCACTAGAAAATTCATATTTTTGTGAATATTTCGCATTATTTTATGCTAAAATATAATAAAAAATAACCAAACTTTTGGCTGTCAAACGACTATTAATGTCACGGTGTATAAGTGCGGAATATGACTTGATCTGCAAATTAAAAGTTACGTCCGCCTCGTTAGTCTAGTGGTCCCAATCGCGATTGCTACGCTAGAGTTCTTAGGTTCGATCCCCAGGTAGCGCAAAGTGTTATTGGGTTTTTCAATGAAATTCTCAGTAGCAGCTCGGAGTCTAGATACGTGCCCGGCGTATGGCAATAGGCTCGCCCCCTATTACATGGGACCTAAACATACCGGCGAAATGTGGGTGTACATTAAGTATACCTCTGCCTAAGCCTTCGGGGAATACAGGCATACAATAAAATATTCAATAATTGCCGGGTCTATTTCGTCGCCGCTCTGTAGCGAGGGGAGGCGTCGGCAAAATTTATATAATGATGACCCACCAATGGAACTTCCGTGGGATTAAGAAGATATTTCGTAAGTGTCGGCATTTACGTGTATTTCAGTAGACGAGGTATAACAATTTCATCCAAAGGGTTTCCCGACTTTTTAAGTATAGTCCGCCATATTGGATTTAGAATTACGTCACTTACTTTACAATGAATTGTCATCCAAACTTAAAGTTTATGCAAAATTTCCGCTAATTCGTTTGAGAATAAGTACTTACTTTGGGTGCCCGCCGTTTGGCCAAAAAAGATTTTGCCAAAATTTCATTACCCAAACAACTTTTAGCAACCTTTTTGTATACCATTGCAATATTTCGAATGATTTTAGTACGCATATTTTTATTTAGTCAAATTTTTACTTGGTAAAATATTACCAAGTATAATGTCATTTGGTCTTTAATCAAATGATTTATTACAGCAAACAATCTTCAGACAATAAACGTTTGGTGAAATGATTGGTTAAGACAAAAAAGTAGTTAGAGTGGTCAGGTTAGGTTAAAACTGTGACCTCGTACGTCACAACTTGCATTAATAAAAAAAAGATATTGTTTTTAGTAGGTTACCCAGAACTCAACTATTTATATTAGGTTATTTTCTTCTTTAAAAAAAATGGTTATAGGTTAGGTTAGAACTGTGACCTCCTACGCACGAGCCGAGCGAGCGAAGCGAGCGGTGCCGCGGCAGCGGTCGGCGAGTGCCAGAAACGACTTGCATTAATAGAAAAAAGAGATATGACTGCCTCGTTAGTCTACTGGTCCCAAGCGCGACTGCTACGCTAGAGGTCCTGGGTTCGATTCCCAGGTCGAGCAAAGTGTTATTGGGTTTTTCTATGAAATACCCAGTAGCAGCTTGGAGTCTGGATTTGTGCCCGGTTAATGGCAATAGGCTCGCCTCCTATTACATGGGACCTAAACATACCGGCGAAATGTGGGTGTACATTAGTACACCTCTGCCTAACCCTTCGGGGAATACAGGCGTGATGGTATGTTATGTTAAAAAAGAGATATTTTGGCTTATTTGATTTTGCGTAAAAAAAAAACTGTTATTCCATACATACATACATACATATTATCACGCCTGTCTCCCATGGGGGTAGGCAGACACTTTAATAAATTTTAGTAAAGTAAAGTAAAGTACCTACTAGTTGGTAAACAAGTTATAGTTTAAACGTTCATTTCCCAAACATTAGGTTTGCGTTACAATTTTTTGTGAATAGATTTATTGCTAAGTAATAATTTGGCAAATGAAAATATGCGAAACATTATTTGGGAAGTGAAAATTTGTCAAATTCCTTTCGGACAAACAAGGGAGACCCACTTACTTAACTGCTTTAAAATTAGGTAGATAAGTTGCAAAATTTACATACATTTCAAGTTAAATAAAAGCTTATATGTATAACTAGCTGTTGTCCGTGATTAGACTTGTAACCTAAGGACAAATTTTACAAAATCTGTTAAGCTATTTAGATGTAAAAAGGTAACAGACGCACGAACAGAGTTACTTTCGTATGTTGCCCGCAGTGCCACTCGCATCTCAAATTACTTTTTGAGACAAAAGGTACCTAAATACATTTTGTCTTAGGCATGACATAGGCAGCCTACATTGATTGCCTAGGTCCTTTTTCAGGATGCAATCCAGTTTCTTGCCAAATTTTATCGAAATCTTTAACCAAAATATTCAGACTTGAATGTTATTCCTAAATCTTATTTTTATTGTAAATATCCAGTAAGCCAACTAAATTCAACTTAACCATTCGGAAACACACCACAATATCTGTTCACAAGTACGTCATAAAATTCAGATATCGTAAAAAAGGCCCTGGTACGAATATCCAAACTCAAATACGAGTAAAAAATAATATAACCAACCAATAGCGCGGCGTTCACACTTTTATTCGATACAAATCGGCCAATAGAAGCGGGTTTTAAGACGTCGTTGTAGTAATATCGCCGTCTCTTTCTAACTTTAACGGTTTCTATATTGCTGTTTCGAGGGAACGGGTGTGTATTGTCTCAAGACGTTTTCAAATTGTATACTGGAGGTCCTTGCGGTTGAAATTTTTCAATCCGTTCTTTTGTAGGAAAGCGGTTTGATGTGAAAGCTCGTTTTAAATATAAACGATACAATTATAAGATGATGTTGCAGTAATTTGCTTTGTTCTTTTTCAAATAATATTTATGGTTTAATATTTTATTTATATTTTAAGGATTATGGGGTTCAAGCCTCTACCTCACCTACCTCTCTACATCACACCTGCATCCCCGAAGGGTTTTTAGTTCGTTTCCCAGGTCGAGCAAAAGTATTACAAAATTTTTCTAGAAAATTCTCAGTGGCCTCGGAGTTTGGTATGGCAATAGACTCGCCCCCTATTAGGTACAAGGGATCTAAACAATACTCAATATAAGTAGGTAATATTTATTGCACTCCAAAATGTTTATATTGAGTATTGAGTTTAGGTCCCATGTAATAACATACCGGCGAAGTGTGCCTCTGCCTAATCCTTTGGGGAATACAGGCGTGATGGTACTATACTTATAGTATTTTTTTTCGATTCTATAACCGTTATGATCCTAGGTAGATGTTGTGTAGGTAAACCATTTATATACCAATGTAACGTCTTTGTAGTAAAAATAATAATACAATACACGATTCTATAAAACTCAATAAGATAGAGAATTGAAATAAATTGCATGCCACGAACATTCGTCGGTAACTGAACGATATTACAACACAAATATTGCAGACACTAAGCTATTAAAATAGGGAAGAAATTCTATAAGTATTTTTCTTTCTATATTTTTTTATAAAACGTTTTTTTTATTGAGGAACGGCAACAATGTAAGCACAAAAAATAATACCTACGAGTAGTATCTGAGATCGGAGCCCAAAATTACCTATTTAAAAAATTTCACATTCCCCATCTTATATCTATTTTTACTACCTCTACCTATTAGTCTAGTGGTTCGAAGCGCAACTGCTACGCTACTGGTCTTGGATTTGATTTCTCGGTAGGTACTAGCTTGGAGTTTGGATATGTGTCCGGTGAATGGCAATAGGCTGGCCCTACATGGGTCCTGAACATACCAGCGAATTGTGGGTGTAAAATACTGCGTGATTGTCTGTTTGTTTGTTGACGAGGCATGACGGCGCTTTTGCGAAAATATAAAAAAACGAAAAAATTACAACAAATAACAATCAACCCCTTTTAACCTCCACTCAAATTAAATCAGTATCCAAAAATCAAGAATTGAACAAACAACTACAAAACAAAAATTCATTTTTTTAATCTGAGTTGATTCAACCCGGTTCCACCGCACCCCGTGGGGATGAAATCGTTTAAATGGATCGCCCCAAGGGGCTCTGCGCAGATAATTGGTGGCGTTTATCGAATTAGGGGATGATGGTTAACTGTCTTTAGAGATATGGGGGATGTCTTTGCAATTGAAGATGTGTGTAGGCGGGAATAGGGCTAAGTGATATTTTGAAAAAGGAACATGCTCTCTGGGAACCTTAAACCTGGCTGAAATAGCCTTTACAGATTCCCGGATACTTGGCTACAGAATTTCAGTAAAAGGTGACCTCAAAAAGAACGAAAAGCCTGCACAATATAGGACTTATTATTTATATCACGTTGTGCAGCCATAAATAAAAAAATATCAACTGTCATCATCACAATTCAACTGATCACTCAAAAAAAAAATGTTCGAATAAAGAACGATTGCTGGCATACATAAAATAAACAAATCATTTTTAACGCATACCCATCAAAAAGGCAACGGTAATACCCATACAGCCTAACAGGCAACCAAAAAGTCTCAATACTAAAATTCAAATATCCCTCGGTAATTGTTTTAAACGTTTCCTACCGGGGGCGGAGTCCGACGGCTGTGTATGACAGCCCCCTCGTCGTGCCCCAAGGGGTAGCAATTTTTTGTAACACCCTATGTTAAACTCCCCTTTAGGGGGATTTCGCGGCGGGATATTGTATCTTTACGGCGAACTCCTTGAAGGGTGGGTACGTTTGTTTTGATTTTTGAGTTATAGGATTATAATGGGATTGAATTGAGAGTCAAGAAATGTTCAACGGTTTTCAACGGATCATGAGTGCGGTGTAGTGCAGTGATAGCCTAGTGATATGTCCATTGGACTGTCTTTTCGAAGTTATGTGCGTATTAAAATTAATTATCACGCGCTTAAACGGTGAAAACATCGTGAGGAAACCTGCATGCCTGAGAGATTTTCTTGACGGCTTGTGAAGTCTGCCAACCCGTAGTACTTAGGCTAGCGTGGCGGACTATAGCCTAATCTATCTCGTACTGAGAGGAGACCCATGCCCAGCAGTGGGACAATGTAATGGGTTGACGATGATGACGAGTACGAAAACCCGATCTAGCTAGATTGCATTTCTTGGAAATTATCTGTGTTTTCACGTACAACCCAACAAACTAGACTTCCCAGAATAAAATTAAATTGCACGAACGTACAAAAAATATTTACACACGAAGTAAATTTTGACATCGGTAATTTTTGTTCGGCCGTGATCGTCCCATTGCAAGGCATAGGTGTTCTTCCATTCGTCTTAGTTTATAGATTTAGCACCCATCATTTGGTCTATTTGACTCAGACTCATGTGTTTTCACGAATAATCCAACAAATAAGATTTGCCAGATTAAATAAACTGCGCGAAAATCCATAAAATATTTACACACGAAATCAATTTCGACATCGGTGATTTTTTTTGGACTGCGATCGTTACACCAAAGTTGTTCTTCCATTCGTCCTAGTTCAGAGATTTTATCACCCATCATTTGGTCTATTTGACTCAGACTCATGTGTTTTCACGAATAATCGAACAAATAAGATTGGCCAGATTAGATAAACTGCGCGCACATCCAAAAAATATAAGACCGAAGTCAATTTTGACATCGGTGAAGACCATACCTACCATCACGCCTGTATTGACCGAAGAGTTAGGCAGAAGTGTAGGTACTAATGTACACCCACGCTCGGAACGTGGGAGCGTGGGTACCTAATAGGGGGCTAGCCTATTGCCATTAACCGGGCACAAATCCAGACTCCAAGCTGCTACTGAGAATTTCATAGAAAAAGTCAATAACACTGCTCGACCTGGGAATCAAAACTAGGACATCTGGCGTAGCAGTCGCACTAGACTAACAAGGCAATTATATACATACACTCACGCCTTTTTCCCATAGGGATAGGCAGAAACAAGACAATTCAATTTTAAAATACTTGAAAATATTTTCCAACTAACCTGACTATCTTTAAGTCCTAGTTTCTCAGCCAACTTCTTCCTATCAGGCTTGGAGATGTACTTCTGGACTTGGAACCTCTTCTCAAGGCCCTTTCGTTGAAGATCGGAGAAGACGGCGCGACGCATCATGCCTCGCCGGGGTTTACCTGTGGGAGGCAAAGTATTTTTTAACATAACTCGATCTAAAATTGTACAAGTTGTATAGGACATTGGATTCAAACGTTTGAGAGCGAAAAAAGTATTTATAATAATTAATTGGGCGGGTTCAGGGTCTATCTAATGACATAAAAAATATATTTAAAGTAGGTACAGTCGCCAGCAGGGCAAGGTATACAAAACTGTCAAAATCTCCAAATGATTTTAATCCTTAAAATGTTAAAGATAAAGTTCAAAATCAAGTGAGAAAATATGTCATTTTGTAGTAACTTAATATGCTGGCCACCGTACCTAAGTATAAATTTATAACGCAATAGAGATTTTAATATTTGATAATACTTATAATGAAAATGAATATGACATTTGATATCTGACAACCTCTGAGAAGAACCGCTGGAACAAATTCAGAGAATCATGGTCTCTTTTAAAGTCCAGATAGTACAGTTTGTTCGAAATAAGTAAGCCGATCGGAAGATAGCCGGTCCGAACTACCGCGGTGATAAAATCGTTTAATTAGGTGTTTTAATACATAAATATCGAAATTAGTAAACAAAATAATTAGAAATGTGAAACATAAACGACTCTAATTATTTATCTTTACACCGACACTTTCTATAAAAATTAACCACTTCTAAACTACTTGCAGACAACTTCCGATCGGCTTACTTATTTCGAACAAACTGTACCTACCTAGTAATATTATCAGATAGATATGAGAGTTTTTAATGTTGGGCAATATTATCTGAACAGAGGGCTTAGCCATGTTACTAACGTTTCATAGCTAATCTCTTTCTATCATTGGTAGCGTTTTAGCGATAGCAATTTTACAAATCGATTTGTTGCTAGCCAAGTCGACACAACCGTTAATCGCTTAGTCTACAATGAGGACAGAAAATATATATTAATTAGTCTATGGTAAGCGCTCCTTTAAACGTCAGTCAAGTCAAGGTTGAATAGTACGTGCGCGGGTAGACTTTATTTTTAAATTATTTTGTGATAAATAAGTGAGTGAAATAAAATGAAATTAAGGCAATAATTTATTTTAGATAATTATAATATCACTGTGCGAATTTAATTTGATTATTATTAATCTGGCAAATCAGTGAAAGATACCCTCATTATTAAAGTGATAACCATAAGGATGGCGTCTCGGTCCCGAGCCAGCCCGGAACAGTTTGCAGCTTTATTAGAATTCATGGAAAGGTACGTAAATTATTAGTAATTACACAAAAATCTTCCTTGTTGTTTGAGTCTTTGTTGTATCAGGAACTTGAAATATAAACAATGACGTGATCCGCCACACACTTTTTCTTAATAATTGCACCATAACATAATTGTTATCATTATTTTAAAATACATATGCATTTTAAATGCTAAAAGGAAAATATATTAGTCCAAAATCATCGCGAATGTACGGTGGCCACGCGGCCACGCTATAGTTACCACAAAATGACAAATTTTCTCAATTGATTTTAAACTTTATCTTGAATAATAAGGTTTAAAATCATTTGGAGAAATTTAACAGTTTGTATACCTTGACCTGCTGGCGACTGTACACGACGTACACACTTCAGTTTTAGAACAGCTGACCACAAACCCGCCATTTTTTGAGCGCTTTCTCGAGGGTTTCGGCATAGTGTAATGAAATTAGATTTCATTACACTATGGTTTCGGTGATCGTTCGGATAGCGTTCCAAAACTGAGATTGTGTTTCTAAAGCAATTGTCAAAAGTGTAACTTGGCTACCATTTTGTTTGAGATGTCGCGATCAACATTGTAGAATAGCCATACATCAGTCATCGTGATAATTATGTATATCTAATTGAAATTCAATAATTTTCTGATCACCAAACACTCACCTCTAGAACTGTGGGCCCAAGGGAAGCCTCCAGGTAACGGAAAGACTTGAGTATGCGCTTGCGCAGGCCGAACTGAAACAATAGATAGTTATTTTAATTCACTGACACACGTAGTGGATTCATGAGGGCAAATAATAGATTTTGCATTGTGTCTACAATATGGCGCTGGACGGGTTAAAGTTATATTAGTCAAAGAAAATATCTTCTGAGGATTTCGCAGGATTCGAACTTAGGTCTTCTGGTTAAATACACCAGACGTTTGACCAAATAAGTCACCGCGACGTAGATGTCGGTGAAGGTTCCCGACCTGCTCGAGGTCTAATAACTTAATAATCTTAGCATAAAAAATACCAAATCAAAACAATACCGAGTTATCTCCCGCGTTCCCACTGACGACAAAACATGTTGCAAACAGCTACCTATCCTTCTCACTCTTTGAGAGTTAGATAGAATAAGATAGATGTTTGCAACATGTTTTGTCGTCAATGGGAATGTGGGGTTACATTGTCCCACTGCTGGGCACGGAGCTCCTCTCAAAACGAGACGGATTAGGCTATAGTCCACCAAACTAGCCTACCTATACTGCTTCAAAAAACGGTCAAAGAAAATCTCTCAGGCATGCAGGTTTCCTCACGATGTTTTCCTTCACCGTCTAAGCGCGTGATACTTAATTACCTAATAAAATTATGAATGACTTCGAAAACTCAGAAATGTTTGGCTTGGATTCTAACTCGATTGCTAAATATCGTTTGCTAAATACCTGCCTAAATATTTTTTTTCGTAACGAAATAAGTTTTCTAGTATATCTACTGATAATTTAATAGAAAAGCCCACTGCTCGGTCTGATAATCGAACTCCTGACCTTCCGATTAGCAGCTTAGCTTCCGACCTCTGGATCTTAAGGCAAATAATATGTTAAACCATTTTACAAACTACATCGCAAATGTTAGTCTAGTGGTCCCAAGCGCGACTGCCACGCTAGAGATCCTGGGTTGGAGTCCCAGGTTGAGCAATTATGGAACATAAACTTACCGGCAAACTGAGTGTGTAAGGATATTAGTTCACCTTTGCCTAATCCTTCACTAACACGCCTAATTGACCCAAAGATTGGCATTTAAAGCTTTATGCAAACCTACAATATAATAATGCAACCAAAAACAAATAACTTTTTACCCCAAACATTCAAAATAGCAAAGGAATCGAATGCATTGAGCCCAATATTAGCAAAAAGGGCGTCTATGGTATTGTGTGACTTTTTGCTCAATTCATCTTGTTTGTTGAAAGATTGACAATAGAATTATGGAAAATATATTACTTGCTCCCGGTTTTGCTCGCATTACGTTGAATATTATTTGAGGGATTGGGCTTATTATCTTTTTGTATTGATGTGGAGTGAAAGAAGTCAGTGTTTGATATGATTTTAATTTCGTGCATTTCAGAGTGTTACCTATCGTATTAGATGAAATGTTGTTAATACCTACCCAGATGAGTATTTATTTCAAGATATTGATGTCATATTTCACCCATTACATTGTCTCAGTGTTGGGCACGGGTCTCCTTTCAAAACAAGAGAAATTAGGTTCTAGTCCACCAAACTATTGCGGATTGATTGCCTGTACTTATATTGCCTTGAATTTGAATTCTTACTAAGGTAGGTACCTACTGCACTTGATATTGATCTCAATCAAAGTAAGAAAGTAGCCCTGTCTATCACCTAAGTCGCTGAACTAATTAAATTTTTTTTGTATACCTAGATCGGACTTTGGAAAAGGAAAAAGACGTGCCTTTTTTTATCTCAGACTGTAAAAATCTTTCGGGACGCAAATTAAACCGCGGTCAACCTACTTAACATAATATATTTTAGCATCCAAAGTAATTACCAAAATATTAGGTACCTATATTGGTCAAACATTTCGACTAACAATAATTTCGGCCCTAAAAACATCAGTTTAAAACACCAAAGCTCAAAAGAACATCAATGTATTCAATTCAATATCAATTTTTCAACCATTATTTAGGGCAGCCCTCTAAAAACCGTGTTTATCTAACAGATTATTCTAACAATAGGTTTGTTTTTATCTCTGTCCGTCAAATTGGGCGTGTCGGGGGCTTATTATCCTACATGTAACGATCGCAACAATTTGTTGACACAACTAACAAAAGCTGCCTTTGCCGGAGGTCCACATAAAAAGTTTAATTCATTGTCTATGATAAAAAAATAAAGAATCGGTGGATTATGAAGCGAGTGTTTTATTGTCTGTGGTTTTGAAAAAATGGCGATGCAATAAAACGAGTGATTCTCACATACGTTATTTTTGTTTTGGATTTAATGCCTACTTGATACAATTTTAATGTTAAGTATACCAAAGGTTTTTTGAAGCTTTAATGGCACATTTTTTAAAGCCTAAAATCTTTTTGCCTTAAAAAGACCTCCAAATCGCTTCGAGGAAGATTTTTATAGTAGGTAATCGTCAAGTCAACACTTATATTATAAAGAGGAAGTATTTGATTGTTGTTCGCATTAAATACGCTCAGAAACTAGGTACTAGACCGATTTAAAAAAAAAATCACCGATAAAAAGCTACATTATTCCTGAGTGACGCTTCTTTTTGCTTCTGGATGCAATGGTAGTAGAAGATAGGTACAGTTTGTTCGAAATAAGTAAGCCGATCGGAAGTTAGCCGTTCCGAACTACCGCGGTGATAAAGTCGTTTAATTAAGTGTTTTAATACATAAATATCGAAATTAGTAAACAAAATAATTAGAATTGTGAAACTTATACGACTCTAATTATCTTTTCACCCACTCTTTCTATTAAAATTTAACACTTCTAAACCACTTGCAGACAACTTCCGATCGGCTTACTTATTTCGAACAAACTGTAGGTACGTTGATGAATGAAACCACACTCCCTTAATCCCAAATAATAGAGGCGAAACACCTCAATCAAACCAAATGTTTTTACTTCGAATAAGCTTTTACAAGCGTTTATGAAACGTTATTGACTCTAGTTGCACGGTTCCAAAAAGTTGATCCTATGGAGAAGAATCCGGCAGGAAACTCCATGGACTCCCGTGTATTAGTCGGTAGGTCACCCACTCACTCTAGGTAGAGTCCAACACGGCCCATTGCCTTCCTCAGGCCATTCCATTTTTTCTTATGGGATAACTCGGCAAACGAGCAGGCGAGCTACCTGATTGTAAGTAGTCATCGCCGCCCATAGACATCTGCACAACCAAAGGAGTTGCAGATGCGTTGCCGAGCCTATAGGGGTAGGAGAAAAGGAGAAGGAAGAAGACTGAGGGAGAAATTGGGCCTCCATGAGGAGTCCACGCAAAAGAAGCTAAGGCACCGATAAGCTTACCTAAATATGAACTTACCTAAATATGGATGATGACAATGTGCCAATAGGTGTTGTAGGTGCTGGTGCTGTACAGGTATTGGTCTGCTCGCAATAGGCTTGGCGATAGGCCACGGACTACCCATGATAGGCTGCCGGTATTCTGCAAGAGAAAAGATTTCTTAGTACATCTACACTGCCTCAGCCTTGGGCGCTAAATTCAAACTTTTTTTGGTTCCACTATTTTACTAGTGTGCCAGGATCGTAGCAAGTGGAAATCTATAAGCTCTGCCTACCCTCATGGGAGACAGGCGTGACAATATTATGTTTGTACTATTTTACGCCAAAATCTTCGACGATAACGATTTTTAAGGCTAAAGCGTCAGTCTTGGACACAAAATTAATTTTTTTCTTGGTTTTTCACTAATTATGCGGCTATTAGACATTCTACATTCATTCATTTACATGGCAGTAAAAATTGCGACATTTACAATATCTTGATCACAATTAAGTAGTAAAACTTTTGCTTAAAAATCGTTATCTTAGCAGAAAGTAGATACCTAGTGTAAGTATATACATTTTGACCGTGTAGGTATCGCACTTTTGTATGAAAAAGCAATTTGTTTTAAATAACCGACGAAAAATATCTACGCCACCCCTGGCGTAGATATTTACCCCGTCCAGAATCATGTACTGAATTCATGGTAAGCGGATGTGCGTCGATGTCCCTTACACCCTGTATACTTAGGATTCCACCAAAAATTACAATTTATATTACTATCTGATCAAAAATTGCTTCGTTACTCTAGTGGTCCCAAGCGCGACTGCTAAGCTAGAAGTTCCGGATTCGATCCCAGGTCGAACAGTGTTATTGAGATCTTCTATGAAATTCTCCATAGCAGCTCGCAATGGCAATAAGCTCGCAACCTATTAGTTAGTTAATTCAATTAATGTAATTAAATTCTTAGGTATAAATATTGGCAATCAATTATCGTGGAAAACACATTTAGATCAAATCTGTAAAAAACTGAACAAATCAGCCTATGCTCTATATAAACTAACCAAAATAGTTAATCGAGAATCAGTCCTATGTGCTTAGCATGGAAATGTCGTATCCATTCTGAGATATGGTATAATATTCTGGGGAAATTCAGTCTCGACAGAAATGATCTTTAAAGCCCAGAAAAGATGCATCAGAGCCATATGTGGCCTGGACACAACAACAAGCTGCCAACCTTTTTTTAAACATTTAAAATTGTTAACTTTGCCTTCCTTGTACATTTATGAAGTGAGTGTCTTTGTTAGGACAAACACTTACCTATACAATATTGCACATAAAAGCCACTACAGAAAACTACGCGATAAAAATAAACTAGAGCTTGAGATTGCGTACGGCGCCGGCACAGCATTGCTAAGTAAAAGTTTTCTTTGCATGGCACAAAAAATCTTCAATAAGTTACCAGATGACATTAAACAATTTAATTTAATGCAATTTAAAAAATGTATGCATAAGTTTTTGATTGACAAATGTCATTATGCAATTAATGATTTCCTAATAGATCATATTGATATAAGTAATTTTATTGGCATTTTCCACTGAATATTTTGACATTGTATTTAATATTGGCACGCCTTTTTGTGGCAAAATATAGAGATACCTACTAACCTCAATCTGTAACATCATTTTGTACTTACCTATATTGCAAATAAAATTGATTTGATTTGATTTGATTTGATTTGATTTATTACATGGGACCTAATCATAGCGGCGAAGCGTGTGTGTAGGTACATTAGTACACATCTACCTAACCCTTCGGAGAATACAGGCGTGATGGTATGTTTTCTGCTCAAAAAGTCCCGGGATATGAATACAACAACGAGCAATATCTTATTATCTAATAAAACAATAACAAACCTACATTCGTGCAGAATTGAATATAAATAAATGACTCTATCAAAGACAGACAAATCAATATAAAATAATCAAAGTTGAACGGTTTCGTAATAGGATAACGACGTCATTACTATACAATGGAGGGAGAGAGGGCGCCAGTGTCGCAAGTTGTTAACTTATGGCGTTTTTTGAATTTATTAAAACACTAGCTTCCCGCCCACGGCTTCGCCCGCGTAGTTTCTCGGCTTTTCTATACTAAAATATGTATGTATTATACATATAAACCTTCCTCTTGAATCACTCTATCTATTAAAAAAAACCGCATCAAAATCCGTTGCGTAGTTTCAAAGATTTAAGCATACAAAGGGACATAGGGACAGAGAAAGCGACTTTGTTTTATACTATGTAGTGATACTTCACTTTTTTTTTAATGAATATAATCTAATTTATATAATTCTGAGATGATCATAAAGATATGAATTTTCTAATGACGGAAAATTTTAAGTGAAAGAAAATTTCGATCTCAGGCAGGGTTTAAACCTGCGTCTTTCTGGTTAAGTACACCAGACGCTTTACCAACTAAGCTACCGAGACCACTGCCTGTGATGTCGAATTTCTCTTCCACATTTTACGTCTTCAGGCGACGTCAGCAACATCTATTGGGTATTTAATTCTAAAAAATAATACAGAATAAGCACATATTACTACGCCTTATCTGGTCAGTCGAGCTATCGAGCTATTGAAAGCTCGACTGACAAGAAAAGGCGTAGTTTTAACCAGCCTCACTTCAGTTCGCAAAGTTCCATCTTAAGTTTTTATTTGATCTAAGACCACAAAATTTAAAATTTTCTCAGTCGAGTTTGAGCTTAATCATTCACTTTTTAAGGTTTAAAATCATTTGGAGATATCTGTCAGTTTTTTATAACCTGAGGTGCTAGTCAGTGCTAGTGACTGTGGGTACATGAGAATTTTCTGTACTATAAAAATGGTTTCCTCGTGACGTTTTCGTTCACCGTTTTAAGCGTGAGTTACCTAATTAATTTTTAATACGCACATGATTGCGAAACGTTAGTCCTACCATTGAGCAGTCTACTATTCATAGACCCACTGTTTTTCACTAAAATATGAGTGGTTATAAGAGCAATAGAAGCTAGGTCAATCAATATTTTGGTCAATTTCACACAACACCACTTGACCCAAACTAAGCAGAGCATGTTCTATAGGTCGATAATGGATATACATTATATAATATATACTTTTTTTTTGTAAATTATACTTATAAAAACATAAGAAATACCCAAAAAAACACAAACGCTTATGTTTTGCTTGTTTGAATCGGTTCTAATACTTTTCAGTACTTTTTTTGCGGCCTATATTTGCACAAAATTTGTATTAAATCAAGAACTAACTGACTAATACTTATTAATAAAAGGAAAAAGCGTTTAAAAACCTCCTTCGCATACTGTAACATGTTTTCAATAGATGTCGCTGTCATCACCTTAAAACGTCAAATAAACTTTTAGAATTAATTATTAATTCGTGCACCGCTCCCTCCCTTTCCTTGCACCACACACGCCCTGATTCTTACCACCCCGTTCCGTCAAAGACAGACCCTGCATTATATATTGTAGAGCCTTTGTAACGTCATTAATCATTGCTGCTTACCCTTGTTTTTGATTTAAACTATTAGGTATGTGTTGTTATATTGTTATAACACTTCATAATTATACTTATTGCGAAATATTCTGCCGTTATGCAATAACGTGCTAACGTTATTGTGTTACGGTTTGAAGGGTTATGTAGCCAGTGACATTACTGGGCATAATTATAACCCTTAACAACAGAATATGGACCTATTTAAATGGTATCATAATGATCGTCCGATGGCACTTATTGACAAACTAACAGATTTGGTGGATAAAACCACAAAACTGTCAAAAATCAACAATTCCGAAGTCATTGTTTTGTTTATTGCTGTAAATAAGGTCCTTTTACAAAGTCGATGTTTTTTTAAACTAGATGCCGCCGGCATTTTCTACGTTTGAGAAGAAATACCGAAACAAACTCAGAGAATGTATGGAGGGCAAAATCTGAACAGGACTTTTGAAGAAAGTGTCATATTTATCAGCTTTGAGTTGACCTATCCAACTGACGGCACGCATACATCAGGCATCGTGTAGCTAAACGATTTTAAGGGAGCTCAACGACCCGTCGCAAGACGTTACCAGATCAGCAAGACATTTGCGTAGATCATGTGTAATACTCAAAACTGCCGGAAAACTTGTATTTTGGCAAGAGATATAATTAATGTACACCCGCAAGCCTATTGCCATTAACCGGGTATATACCCAAACTCCGGGCTGCCACTGAGAATTTCATAAAAAAACAAGTCATAAATTAACTTTGCAACTAAACGATAAAATAGCAGTTAATAAACAACAGCTAATAACGAACGTATTTTAACGCAACTAAAACGAGCTAAAAGACATAATACCCATTGTTATCAGATCAAAACTATCTTTTTTATATTTTATTATGTTTGAGGATTACGTTTTGTTTGCTTTGCATTACGGTTTTATTGCTTCTATTGTCGATGGCTGTTTTTTTTGTTTTCTCAAGTGCTGCCCGCTTTTTGGCAAACGCGATCTTTTTTTGTTAGTTTTTAATAAAGTATTTGAAGGTATTGTATTGTGGTTTGTTGTTAAGTCTATAGGCTTCTTTGTGTTTGTGCGTTTTCTGTATATTTTCGCGATTGAAGACGGTTATTGATCTACCTATATTTCAAGCTCGATTAAATTTAATAAGCAGTTAATTGCCTTAGATATGTTGTAGTGTAGCCCTTATTTGATGCATTTGTGTAGAAAATGAGGCCAGTTTACTATTAAATACTGCCCTTCTTGAAATGCTTGTGTATGATGCCTGCTTATGCTTGTGCTTATTATGCTCTTGTATGAACTTGGAAGATGCATAACTTCAACAACAAACCATGCTACAGTAAATAATATTCTGTAATTTCTGCCTGCCCCTATGGAAGAAAAATATGAGTGCACTACCTATAATTACATATATATACAATAATGTAACATATGATTTAAGATATATGCATATACAATCAAGTTCAAATGTTTTTGTTTGATATAAGCTTTTGACCAAAAAGTTGATCCTATGGAGAAGAATCCGGCAAGAAACTCCATGGACACTCTTTTAAAATAAAACGTTTAACATTATTCACTGGTACATTATGGCAATAAGAGGATGTGAGGATATTGGAGGTTAATGTTAACGAATGGGTTCACTACCGACGTGAACCCACTCGTTACAAGCATTTAGCTTTGTACGAGGGGTTAGTAAGATTACTAGTAAAGTGCGACCCACATTGTTTGTAAGCTTTAAAAAAATCGGGGTGGAAGTTTACAAGATAACATACCAGCTCCGTATTGTGTAAAAATACCTAGTTGCTCAAATTCTGTATAAAATTGATCACATAAACAATAGATTTACACGAAAATCTAGTCGCCTATCATCTCTTACAATCCTTGGTAATACCAAATTATGCAAATCAAACAACTAAATAACCTATCAGAAACATCCAGATATCAACCCCTGGTATTATTATAATAAAATAATTAAAATCACACCGGGGGTGCACGTTTTAAATCGCTAAGCGTTTGGGGTGTTTCGGGTAAAGTTTTCCGGAGTAACGCCTCCACCCGCAGTCTCGAGGGTGAATTCTCAGCACCTTAATCGTTTGAGTATATTTTCAGGATACGTGGCTTTTCTTGGGGGCAAGATCGATGAGTGGAATCACATTCGTTCTGTTCTAAACGTTGGAACTATTGTTGTTTTGCAAATCTCACAACGTTATACTGAGAGAGAGTACTGCTGTATACTCACAGTTCATCGGTATTGAAGTCCCATGAAATGAAATAATCACTGAGCCTATTGCCATTATCTAACAAATCCAAACGATTTACTCAGAATTTTATAGAAAAACCCTCAAAACTAAGACCTCATGCCCAGCAGCCGCGCTAGCGACCAATGAGGCAGTGATAATCTCAAAATCAATCAACCATAACATAAAATACGCATGAACAGAAGACATGAATAAGAAGGAACAATAAAAAAACAATAACTACATCATCAAAAACCTAAAAAAGTAACGATATTTAATTAACCGAACACGAAAAACGATTACGTTACCGTTTTCGAGTAACGGCTATTTGGCGCCAATTTTTACGCGGGACGCGACAAAATAATTGATTTCGTTTGGGGACAGACTTTATTGGAACTTCCGACTGGATTGCAGAATTGTTGCGTTTAATTTCTCCATTATTAAGTCCTTGTTCATTGTTTTGAAGTAAAAATTGTATAACGAGCAGCTTTGTGGGTCTTTTTGGACAATGAATGAGGCGAGTATGCTTTTATAATTTTATGTAATTTGCATAATTAAGAATATGTTGTTAGCTCATACTTTTAAACTGACGTTTCGCTGCTTGAAATTGGACTTGCTTCCAATGGATGTAGATAAATTAATATTGCTGGCGTACAACTACTAAAAGACAAACAGATTTTACACTTTTTACTTAGCTTTTAGTTAGCGTTAGCTTAAATTTCGTTTCTGCAAAATTCTATCACTCCAGCTTCGAATATCACGAACCTATGAAGCCATGATACGTATAAATATTGTTGCAGAACAATTTCCTGGCCAAAATTGTTGTAATGCCAACATAAACGTCGCTATCTGCGCTGCGGTTACCTGCATGTTGTAGACATATTATGTTAACAAGTGTCCTGCTGAATAATTCTAACAAACAGTAGAAATCATGGAGTAAGAAGACGGAAGATAGGCAAAATAATCGCACTGTGTTTGTGTAGGCTAATGTCATAAACTACTGTACAGGAGTTCGTACGGTTTTCACCAATAGAAAAATGGATTATTTAAGAATGTGCTAATACCGTGCGGAAGCTAGGTGGGTCGTCAGTAATCAGGTATAAATATGATAACAACGCTTGAGTGGATAACACAGGTGTTGCTGGCGTCTATAGGCTGCGTTT
The DNA here is from genome assembly GCA_958496365.1 of Subacronicta megacephala. Lineage (NCBI taxonomy): Eukaryota > Metazoa > Arthropoda > Insecta > Lepidoptera > Noctuidae > Subacronicta > Subacronicta megacephala. The sequence goes on along the minus strand of OY292541.1, from coordinate 1,613,872 downwards.
GTCCGTTCTCTGTATGTTACCTTATTACTATATAATAAATATCTGTTTTACAGCAGTGATTCCCGTCAACCCTACAGAAAAGATATCCCAGAGATCCCAAAGCTTTAAAAGAAACCAGAAATTAGGTTGATAGCGTCCACTCATTCTCTGTTCCACTACTGAACGGGAGTCCTCTCAAAATATAGCTTAATCCGAGTTGGCATACTTACTTCACACTCGTAGTTAAGAAAATCTCTCAGGTATGGAGGTGTTCTCTTAATGTATTTGTTCATTATTTACGCAGATAATTTCGATAAGTCGAGATTTATCACTCGGCCATGTTACTAGGCTATAAGTGACGTAATCCTTAATAATGCCCCGCCAACCGCCATATATGTTATCTGCGTGTTTGAAAAATCCTTATACTTAGCAGCTTTGCAAGAAATCTATAATTTTATTACTACCTATCGTTTTAAATGTGAATCTGCTCAGAATCAAAAATATGTAGGTAATATAAGTGGATATAAGATAAGGATAGGATAAGTGATAATATATCGCAAGACTTCAAATGGGAGAAAACCTCAAATTTACATACGCATACTTAAATAAAATTCATCGTGCAACCCACCTTAACCCGCCCGACCGCAATCGACAATTTCCGTGAAAACCCGAACGCGTTATCGCGTTGCCATTGGCTCGTTTAAATTCAGAACATGTCTGCGGTTGTGTGCAACGGGCGCGGAGTGTTTCAAAATTGGAACGCCAACATTTAACAGGTGTAGAACATTTAGTAAGTGCGTTAGCGGTTATGTACTTATAGTTTTGTATGTAAAGAGGTTGTATGTGTGGGGCGAATGTAATTCTGTAATGATCAATGTTCTACAACTAAATCATACGCATTTAAATATTTGATTAAATGTCTGGAACTGCTGACTGCCGAGTAACTTCCCGACAGACAAAGTGTAGTTGAAATTTTACTATTGGAAACACAATTCAAGTTGAATAACTATTTACTTATATAGGCTTCCGTTTATGGAGTTCTATTGTTTCTTTCACTAACGTAAAACAATATCAAACTGATCTTTTTTAAAACGGCCTGAAAATGATTGGTGTTGCAAAGGTGAAAATATTGTTTAACCAGGTTATTTTTATGAAATACTGAAATGATAGCCTATAGTCCCACATACCCTGCCACGCCCTCAAGTGGCGGACGATCCACGTAAACTTTCCGTAATATAAAAAAAGTCACAAAAATATTATTATATTCGATCTAACCCTAAGCTGAAAAAAAACTGATATTATAAGATAAACTTACCACCCTTTTTCTAACTGAACCCCAACCATTAACTTTTTCATTACAAGTCAAGGCAACAACAATCACGTTCAGCCTAAACTAACAAAATAATCATTTACTCCACCTGTTACTAGGAAAAACGTAACCTTCCCAATCATTCGATAATCGAATCGAACTTACTAAAATGATATCGATGCCAACTTTACGACGTCCATAAAAAAATCCGATTCGGAAAATCGACTAATATACTTGCACAAAAGTAAAATTTGCTTCCTAAAACGACTTGGTAGCAACGAAATAAGGTTGAATATGCTCTGTTTTAGGTGTAAAAGCGTGATGGTAGTAAGTGAACGTTCGGAATTCGAATATGATCGCAATATGGCGACTCGATGACATGTTAATATGGAACCAGGGACCGATATGCATAATTTTATAACTCCCGATTCTGAATTTTGCTTTTCTATTCTTATTCCTTGTATTACCAGATGTTCTAATATATATTTTTGGCCTGACTCCGCTTGGTTTGTCGAGGTTATTGGAAATGGTATCGAAATACTGAGTATATTCTGAATTTGAAAAAAGTTTTACTTTACTGAGATATGCTATGGGATATTAATATTGGTCTCTGTAGTTAAATATCTAAGTATTGCGGATTTACAGCCCCTGACCAATTTTATGGATATTGAAATATACCTACCCCATTCAACCTTTATCATGATTCATCATTTATTCATGGTCCATCTTTCTTGAAAGTATTGGTACTCTCTAAGATAAAAATAATAGTCAATTAAGGCACAATTAACATCAACAAAAGTGGTTTAAGTATTAAAACACAGATAATCCGACATTTTTGAAGTCTGTAAAATATTTGAAACTATAAGTAGGTACCTACCATTTTTATGAAGACAAAAAGATAGTATAAGAACTACTTTTTATGGATCTCATTTCACTGAATTACTGATACAATGAAGAGCCCCGTAAGTGTCAGAAATCAGTATTATAGCTAAAATATCACAAAAATATCCAACCTTAATAACACTGTCATATTACGACAAACAATCGCTATCTTTATTTGCCCGTAATTGCACGTTCCTAATATCGGCAGACAATAAGACCATATCCTCGAAACGACATCAATAATAAAATAATATAAAAAGCAACTTACTCCTAACGTTATGTTAAGAAAAGGACATATTAATTTCTCTGCCAACCCTCGAAGTACATCTATCTCTTTCTTGTTAACGGAGTAATGTATAGTGCTATCTCGCTCCCACCCCCGCGCTTAAGTGTCCAGCCAGCTGTTACCAACATTTTATTGAAAAACTCCCCGAAGCCATATTGCTACTTCCCGTTACTGAATTAAGATGTAGCAACGATATAACGTTATTGTACCGTTATTAACGTGTTACTTTTGTTTTTATACTTATTTTTTCGGGGAAGTTAATTAATTTCCTTTTTTGCGTGACGTCATTAGTTGTGTAGCTTAATCCTTCGGTGTTACCTAAGTTCACGAGTATTTCTTAAGGTTTTAGCAAATATTTTGCCGATTTGTGGGTTCGTGTATCGGGTTATAGATATTAAGTTAGCTACGTCTAACGTTGTCCGCAACTGCTTTAGTTTGTAATCGTAATTGCCGCCGACGGTAAATTTTAATAGAAAAAGTCGGTGTAGAGGCAATTGGGGTGGTATATCTTGCACATACCTTTTAAATAAAAACTCCTTACCTTTCTCTTGAGTCCATCCAAAGGTTTTCTGTAAAAGGTCGCTTTTAGCGATAAGACCGCCCATTGTACCATTTTATCATTTATAACATTTACCTGACAATAGTTTTGGTGTGCAATAAAGAAAATTCTATCTATCTAAAATAACATAACATACAATCACGCCTGTATTCCCCGAAGGGTTAGGCAGAGGTGCACTTAATGTACACCCACAGTTCGCCGGTATGTTTGGGTCCCATGTAATAGGGGGCGAGCCTATTGCCATTCACCGGGCACAAATCCAGACTCCGAGCTGCTACTGAGAATTTCATAGAAAAACTCAATAACACTTTGCTCGACCTGGGGATTGAACCTAAGAGCTCTAGCGTAGCAGTCGCGATTGGGACCACTAGACCAACGAGGCAGTCTATCTATCTATCTAAACTAAAAAAAAAAAAAAGATACAAATACTATTTTTTTAAGTGATTTTACTAGCGCAGTAGTTCGGAACGGCTAACTTCAGACAAGCAGAGTTATTTCTACCAAACTTTACTCGATGTCTGATTCAAGCTTACCGTCTAAATGATAAATAGTTTTTTCTTAATTACGTAAATAGATATTTAAAAGACAATTTTACATCCCATCACGCCTGTATTCCCCGAAGGGTTAGGCAGAGGTGTACTTAATGTACGCCCAGGCCACAGTTCGCCGGTATGTTTGGGTCCCATGTAATAGGGGGCGAGCCTATTGCCATTAACCGGGCACAAATCCAGAATCCGAGCTGCTACTGGGAATTTCATAGAAAAACCCAATAACACTTTGCTCGACCTGGGAATCGAACCCAGGACCTCTGGCGTAGCAGTCGCGCTTGGGACCACTAGACTAACGAGGCAGTCCAAGTACTAGTATCAAAATATGTGTGTCACAATGCAGGGCAATTTCTGAAATGGCCTTTTAAAGAAAGAGCCACAGCGGCATTGAGTAGACCAGTCCCAACCATCGACACGCATGCACCATTCATGAGATAACTCGGCAAACGAGCAGGCGAGCTACCTTATGGTAAGTAGTCGTCGCTGCCCATGGACATCTGCAAGACCAAAGGAGTTGCAGATGCGTTGCCGAGCCTATTTAAGCAGAAGGAAGGGGAATGAGAGAGAAGTTGGAAATTAGGGCCTCCGGCGCTCTACACTCACCGTACGAAACGCAACAGTATGCATACTGCTACTTGACGTCGATATTCTGAGGAAAGGTAGCACTTCCTCGGTCATGCTGACCAATTCGTACTGGCACGTAGACATGCCAGCGAGACACTAATACTACTAAACACATCTCGCTATACACTCGCGCCGGTTGTGAGAAAGTACTACGCACCTGACCTTTTTGGAGAACCTCGCCGATAAGAGAACGACCTTTCCCGACGCTGCCGCTGTGACATCACTTATTAATCTTTCTAAATCCTTATATTTCCAGATCAGAAATACAAATAGGTACGGAAGTGTCAGAAACTTTGGAGAGTTTTTCAATGGACAAAATCAATTATTTTTTTATATAACGCGTAGAATATAGAGTACGTATTAGAAATCTGCATTTTTTATTGATAGTTTATAAACAATATTTAATATGTAGGTATCATAATCAACACTTTTATTTTCATACTGTTGGGCACGGGTTACCTCTCCGAGGGAGTATGGTTAGTAGTCCACCACACGTCGAAACAAACTCAGAGAATCATGGTCTCTTTTAAAGTCCAGGCAATAGTTATATATTATATGCGAGTTCAATGTATGGCAAAATCTGAACAGGCCTTTTGAAGAAATAACCATACCAGCTTTGAGTTGACCTGTCCTAACTGACGGCACGCATACATCAGTCATCGTGTAGCTCAACCATTTTATAGGGAGCCCAACGACCCGACGCACAACGATACCAGATCAGCAAGACATTCGCGTAAGTAGGTAGGTCATGGGAAATGCTCAAAACTTTCAGAAATCTTTAATATAAGTAAATAAATGTTATACGAGTTAAAACTAACCGACATAGTACTCACATTTACATTTTGTATGGTACAGTGTACATTAATTAAACAAAAAAAACATAACAAAAAAAAATCAGGTCCGTGAGTGAGTTTTAAGTATTTTTTTAAAATGATTTATTCCCTTTTTTTGCTCTAATAACGTACTTCATTATGAATTTTAGATATTTTGGATGTCCATCTATATTTAAAATATTTTCTATTTGCGTTAATTTACTCTTAATCAAAGACATTTAATACACACTATTAAATCTCTTTGGCCGTAATGCAAATAGTATTATAGGAATTTCAATTTCACCTTGTTTAGACCGGCCGACGGCCTTTCAGTACTCAAAACCTAAATCCATCCATTTATCTTATTCCTAGCCAAAGGAAGCCCACGTGCATTTAGCCAGCGTCGTGGCCTAATAATACCTCTCATTCTGAGATGACACCCGTTCCCATCAGTGAGCAGCAGTGGGACGTGGAGAGTGGGTGACAATAATGACGATAATCCTCCAATAATACGTAAAAAAATTATAACCATATTTGGAAGCAAATATTAGATTTTTGTTGAACTAGCGACGGTTTTATATATAGGGCCGTCGCATGGTACTTTTCGACAATTCGTATCGAGGGAAATTTATAGATAGATAAGTAGTTTTTTCATGACTTGGGTTATTCGCAACACCGTATTTTGCGTGTGGATGGAAATGACGGCCTATTTAAAGCACTCAAGATACCTTGGTTATAAGCCAATGCTCTGAATTGGACCTCTGTTCATTTGTTTTCTTTATTATTAAACCCTTTTGGTAGACGATTGATCATTCACAGAGTAATATCAGTGATTGTTTACATAAAATTTAGTTAACTTGCAAAGTTGTTAATCTATACTAATATTATAAAGCTGAAGGGTTTGTTTGTTTGTTTGCTTGAACGCGCTAATCTCAGGAACTACGGGTCCGATTTGAAAAATTCTTTCAGTGTGAGATAGCCCATTTATCGAGGAAGGCTATAGGCTATATATCAACACGCTAATACCCATATGAGCGGAGCATAAATGAAAAATGTTGCAATAACGGGAAAATTTAAATGCAGAAAAGCCGAGAAACCACGCGGGCGAAGCCGTGGGCGGAAAGCTAGTAATATTATAAAGCTGAAGAGTTTGTTTGTTTACTTGAACGCGCTAATCTCAGGAACTACGGGTCCGATTTGAAAAATTCTTTCAGTGTTAGATAGCCCATTTATCGAGGAAGGCTATAGGCTATATATCATCACGCTAATACCAATAGGAGCGGAGCATAAATGAAAAATGTTGCAAAAACGGGAAAAAATCAAATGCAGAAAAGCCGAGAAACCACGCGGGCGAAGCCGTGGGCGGAAAGCTAGTATTGAATATAACTTAAGGCGGATCATCTGGCATAGGCGTCAAATTTTGTTTTTTTGGGTTTTCGCAAATTCCTTTACAGTTTATTATAAAACACATTCTTCACATTATAAACACATTCTGAGGTCATTGCCGAAACAATTTCGACAACAATTTTACTATAACGTGACTATTCGCAACTGAGAACTAAAACTTTTGTTTAAAAATCATTAATGTAGCAGATAGTACAGTCGCCAGCAGGTCAAGGTATACGAAACTGTCAAATTTCTCCAAATGATTTTAAACCTTAAATTGTTGAAAATAAAGATCAAAATCAACTGAGAAAATTTGTCATTTTGTGGTAACTTGATGTGCTGGCCACCCTACCTAGTGTATATTAAAATTTAGACAGAATTCTCTATTTTACACGTAGGTATAATTGAGTGCCTCGTTAGTCTAGTGGTCCCAATCGCGACTGCTACGCTAGAGGTCCTGGGTTCGATCCCCAGGTCGAGCAAAGTGTTATTGGGTTTTTCTATGAAATTCCCAGTAGCAGCTCGGAGTCTGGATTTGTGCCCGGTTAATGGCAATAGGCTCGCCCCCTATTACATGGGACCTAAACATACCGGCGAAATGTGGGTGTATTTACATAAGTACACCTCTGCCTAACCCTTCGGGGAATACAGGCGTGATGGTATGTTATGTTATGTTGGTATGTATAATTGAGACACTACTCATTTTAATTTGAAATAAAGAAAAACATCTACTTACTTATATGAATAAAAAATAACGGACGATTAATTTTTAATTTATTGTATGTATTTTCACCTATTACCTAAACGATTATCTTGAAATTTGGCACACATATGCAGGTAGTTAATATGCAGGTAGTTATAATGACACTACAACATAATGGCAACTTGGAGTAGATCTGATGATGGAAACGGAAGATGGAAACTTTTTAACAAAAATCAAACGGACCAAAAAATAATGACGAGCTTTAAACAAAATAAAACCTTTTTAGTCTTGAACTAATTCTGAATCTATATCATAACGAATATAGATCCAAATTCTATGGTGAGTACCCGGGAATCGTACGCCATCATCGCGCTTGCAAGCAAAGTAGTACCTATTACAAATTAATTAAATAAATTAATCAGAGCGAACGGTGTTATCCTCGACAAGTACAAGCAGCTATAAAAAAATCCGAATTCAAAAATAGAATAACGATTTCAAACTCACCACTGACGTTATTTGATTTTAAACTGTCTTCTCCCAGAATAGCACTAACACTGAACTTCAATAACGGCTTTTTTTGTTCGCTATAGTCCTCACAGGTCCTCACCAGGTCGTCTGTGTATCCCTTCCCTTCATGCTTATCAGCTTCATCGCCAGAATTTTCCTGATAATTCAAATTAAACCGCTTTTCTAGTTCCTCCAATCTGCGAATACCGGACTTTTTGCACGAAAAAGGAGGACATTCAAAAGACCCGCAAGTTTGACAGCGCCGAATTAAATTTGGAACGTTTAAAACCTCTTTTTCAACTCTAGCTTCTTCGTTTCTTTGGTAATATTCGTTATTGTAATAAACCTCATTTTTGACGTAATCGTCGTCTCGGCTTTTGGAATCGTCGTCTTCGATTTTCGAATCGTCAATTGACTCTTCGTGGCGGTTTTCCTCGTCACATTCGGCGATTTTTGATTCGTCAATTTCCGGAGTGTTTTCTCGGGATCTCTCGTAATTTTGACGAACGTAATTTTCGATTTGTTGGTTTATATATTGATTGTGTAATTCAGTTTTTTGTTGGTGTAAGATATTGTCGACTAAAAATGGTGACGTCATGTTAAATGGACCCACACTATTTTTATTGTAGCAAAAGTTTTGAATCGTCTTCAACATAATGTTGTGATCTAAATTTTTTCCAAAAGTATTCAGTTTTAACTGTCCATTTTTCAAATCTGTCGGGTACATAATACGTTTTGATAAAAACTATTTTTTTAATCTACAATTAATAGCAGATAACATAAAATAATAAAACCGTTATTAACTATAACGGACATCACAATCACTAGAGTTCGATTTATGAATTCAAAATTCGCGCTCGGATCCACATCAGGAAAATTCATATGCGTCTTTCCTGTTCGGTGGTTGAACAACGACTGAGTCAAAGGGAGTGGTTCTTCAGAAAGGGGCGTGTATCCGAACACGGGGTGGCTTTTTAGGCGCGCTTTTGTTACATCCACCAACCTACCCTGACCTCCCCTTGCCTTTTTCATTCAACAATCAAGAGTTCTTATTTTATTTGTCGTTTTATCGACTTACAAATTTACCATTGCACTTAATGGCAAACTAAAATATCTCTTATTGTTTGTGTAATAAAGATATTGTTTTATTTTTCGTGTGTGTAAAATAGAATTGTTGCGACAATAGGTATGTGGATCGTTATTCATAAGTAAAAAGGGTATAGTTGATTATTTTTTATTGAGTTAGTTTCTGCCCTCGGCACCGCCCGTGTTTTATTGTTGCAAAACCGTTTACGATTGATACAAAGCGGTAATGTTGTTTTTTTATAATCTAAAAATGGCCGCGTTATTGATTTTGTGTAGCATTACGCTTTTATTCACCGAAGGGTTAGACAGAGTAGTGCTTAAATGTACGTACACCCACAGTTCGCCAGTTCGTTAATACGGGGCAAGCCTATTGCCATAAACCGGGCACACGTCCAAACTCTAAACTGCTAAGTACCTACTGACAATTTTATTAAAAAACCTGATACTTATTGCTCGACCTGAGGCAATATTTGGAGCAACTGGACTCGGTTGTCAGACTTCACACGCCGTCAAGAAAATCTCTCAGGCATGCAGGTTTCCTCACGATGTTTTCCTTCACCGTTTAAGCGCGTGGTAATTAATTATTAATACGATTGTAGGCCTTTCTCGAGGAGTTGGGGTGGTTCGAATAAAATCAACTCTTTCCACCCACACGCAAAATACGCGGTTTGTTAAGGAATTGGGAAAAATTGCCCTCTAAGTAGGTAGGTCACCACGGTATACCACGCCAATTATCAATACACACATGTCTTCGAAAAGTCAGAGACCTCGAGATTCGAACTCGAGACCTATGATTTGGCAGTCCAATGGTCATATCACTAGGCTATCACTGCACACACACATAAATAAATACATACATACATATTGTCACGCCTGTCTCCCATGGGGATAGGCAGAGACTATGGATTTCCACTTGCCACGATCCTGGCACACTACTTTCGCTTCATCTACATTCGTTAATGACATAAATAAATACCTAGAGATAATTTAAAATATGGTATAGGTATCTACAATGCATCCGGAAATGGGCCCAGGCAGGATAGCCTCGGAATGGGAAAGTTTTTGTACGGGATAGCTCGCTAATCGAGCTGGCGAGCTACCTGATGGTAAGTAGTCATCGCCACCCATGGACATCTGCAATACTTACCAAAGGAGTAACAGATGCGTTGCCGAGCCTATTAAGAAAGGGGACGGAGAAAAGGAGAAGGAAGGGGACTGAGGGAGAAATTGGGTCTGAGCTGATACTAAGAATTTCATAGAAAAACCCAATAAAAATTTTCCCGACCTGAGAATCAAATCCAGGAACACAAGACTTATAGGTAAGGCTGCAGCAACAATATAGCTTACTTACTTCATTATACCTATAAGTAAAAGCCTACTTAAGCTTTATGTCAGTTAAGTTAATGTTTAAAAGCAGTTTATACTTTAAGTTATAACAATTTTAACTACTTACTGCATAAGTAGTTTAATACAAGAAACGGTTTAAATTTGTCCGTCGGTCCCCTGTCTTGATGAAACCCCAATAACCAAACCGCAAGGTTACTGTAGTTTTACATTTTTAATTAATTTGCGTTTTTTGTATACGAAATCAGAATGAAAAGTTTTCTTTCAATAATTATCTCATTCCCCGTTCATAACAGCTGACACATTCTCAATTTCCTTTTATCCCCTAAATCAACATAAAAATGAAACAAAGAACAACCATTTCCCGATATAAATGGACTTACAACATTCAAATGAGCATTTGACACCATTTTCCTATTAAAAATCATATCAATTCTCAAACTCCCAGACGTCTTACTCTTACGACGTCCAGCCACCAACTGAGTGTAAAAGAAAAACGGTGTTCTGAAGAAAAAATCGTTCCAATTACAAAAGTGGCTCCGCCCCTCATTGTTATTGGCTGTTTGGGAGTCTATAAGCAGTTCTCTTTCACACAATTGAATTTGGACGGTATTATGGGGTAGCAAAAGTACAATTTTCGTTGTAAATTGTTTGTAGTAAAAAACATCGCATGAATTTTACTTCTTGGAGCTAAATATTGGATTTAATGAGGTAAGACAGACCAGTTCGTTATTGCGGTAAAAGAAAGTCGTAAAAGATTGAATGTAGGTTACTTTGGCTTTGGGGTTGGTAGCAACCTTTTTGGAGGGTTCCTATTGAATTCAAACTCATATACCTAAGAACCTATCTATGTATAAACAGATTTACTTTACTTTTGCGTTATTTATACCTAGTACTTAATATTGATAAAGTATAGAAGCATTAATTAACTTAAGTAGGTATATATTAACTGCTTCATTAGTCTAGTGGTCCTGAGCGCGACTGCTACGCTAGAGGTCCTGGGTTCGATTCCTCGGTCGAGGAAAGTGTTATTGGGTTTTTCTATGAAATTTTCAGTATCTAAGTAGCAGGTCGGAGTTTGGGTTTGTGCCTGGTTAATGGCAATAGGTTCGCCCCCTATTACATGGCACCTAAACATACCGGCGAACTGTGGGTGTATACACGGCTACCAGGTCAACCTATACAAAACCAGTTTAAGCTGATCTCGGATTGTCTTGACTTCCTATACAATAAGAGGCCAGCGTAAACTGATTTTGTATAGCTTGATGTGTAGCCGTGCGTACATTAAGGAGGTACCTACACTTCTGCCTAACCCTTCGCGGAATACAGGCGTGATGTTATGACCCAACTTACGACCTCTGAGGAGAAAATGTGAAAAGAAGAGAGGATCACTCAATCCACATGCACATGAGGAGAAACACTAAGAGAATCTCTTCTCTCCAGATATTGGTCATATAAGATACTTAATAGCAAATAAGTACTTGAGTTAAAATGCAGTTTATTTAGATTTGTTTTTATTGAGAAACAAACACATGAAACATTCACATTTTTAAGTAGGTAGGTACTTATCTATCTAGGTAGTTAAGCGGTAGCCTAATGGCTAGGGCGTCGGATTTGCGATCATGTGGTTGCCGGTTCGAATTCACCCATTGCACTACCGACGTTTACCCACTCGTAACACAAGCATTTAGCTTAGCTTAGAGGGGTTAACAAGAATACTAGTACTTACCTATGTTTTTTAGCTAATAAGTACTCATGTAAATAGAAATAAGGAACCTTTTTGTGTAGAGCAAATAAATGATATTATTAAATTAAATATTAAAAAAATGCTTTAAAAAAATATTGTTTCTGTAATAGGTATAGAAGCGGCGCCGCGGCGGTAGCTTAATAGTTAATGGCTAGGGCATCGGACTTGCGATCATGTGGTTGCCGGTTCGGAATTACCCATTGCACTACCGACGTGAACCCACTCGTAACACAAGCATTTAGCTTAGTACGAGGGGTTAACAAGAATACTAGTAATGTGCAACCCATTGCTAGTACGTATGCTTTTATTATCTATCTAGGTATTAAGTAGTAGGACAGGATATTAGGTACCTACTTACTTACCTATTTAGGGCTACGTATGCTAACGACAGTATTTTTAGAATTATCTAAAACTGCATTGTATTCATCCCTCACAATAATGCAAGCGTGTATAATACACCACCCCTATTTTATTTTATATCTATTCAAATTTAAAGGATAATGTTTACGCAATTACTTTGATTTGTCGCGGACAGTTGGAAAGGGGTTAGTGTCAAAACAACATTCTGTTTTTTAAATGCGGTAAAACTCACATAACGCACACACGTATACCGTAACTACTTACGCCTTATCTTGTTAGTCGAGCTATCGAAAGCTCGACTAACAAGATAAGGCGTAGTTAACTAATACATATACATACCATCACGCCTGTATTCCCCGAAGGGTTAGGCAGAGGTGTACTTAATGTACACCCACAGTTTTCCGGTATGTTTGGGTCCCATGTAATAGTGGGCGAGCCTATTGCCATTCACCGGGCACAAATCCAGACTCCGAGCTGCTACTGAGAATTTCATAGAAAAACTCAATAACACTTTGCTCGACCTGGGGATCGAACCCAAGACCTCTAGCGTAGCAGTCGCGATTGGGACCACTAGACCAACGAGGCAGTCACAGTCGCAGTCACTAATACATATGTGCGTGTAATTGTGTGTTGTACACGGTTAGGCGTAGTTTTAGCCGGCCTCACTTCTTTGTTCGCCAAGTTCCATCTTAACTTATTATTTGATCTGAGGCGGTAAAAACGTCTCGCCTTGATCGCCAAATTCAATTTATTTTTCAGGTTTTCGTAAATATACCTACTTAAGTACTTACTTATTTTACAAAATAGTAGGTAAAGTCGCCAGCACATCATGTTATACAAAACTGTCAATTTTCGCCAAATGATTTTAAACCTTTTTCTTTTTAATGTTAAGACCTACTAGCAATGTGGGTCACACATCACTAGTAGGTAATCTTGTTAAGAGGATAGTATCCGCTTCGCGCCCCATACAAACGCAGTTTGGCCCTTGCTTGAATTTTAAACAATGAAAGTCATTGAAATTTTGCACTAACAATCTTATCATTAATATACGTGTTTCTGTAATATAAAATTCCATTTCAATATACGGTTAAAAAGTTACACGAGCTCAAAGATTGGCAATTTTCGTTGAAAAACGGCCCAACTTTATGCTAGTATTTCTCGACAATGTATCAATACAGAAACATTCTGATTCGAAGGAAACCCAGATAATATAGTGAATATTTTTTTACAAGATTTTTTTTTTACATATTAGCAATATTATAGGAGTAATCTCCAAAATTCGGAACATACGAAATACGCGTGAAAATGTTGTTGTTTCTCCTCTCGGGCACGCGTTCGCATCGCGAGGGATAGAGACAGCGACAACTGTGCAACATTGTTGCGTTCGCGAGGGACACTCCTCTTAACCCCTCGTGCTAAGCTAAATGCTTGTGTTACGAGTGGGTTCGGTAGTGCAATTGGTGGGGTTCGAATATGAAAATCAACTGAGAAAATTCGTAATTTTGTGGTAAAGTTACCTCAAGTGATGTGCTGGCCTCCCGTTGCAGATAGTATTAGTAGGTATAAATTGTCAATTTCGGCAGAACCCACAATTTACACTAGATGACCAAATGGTACGATAACGATTTTTAAGCAAAAGTTTTAATAACGCACGGCTACACATCAAGCTATGCAAAACCAGTTTATGCTGGGCTCTTATTGTATGGGACGCCTATAATATGCGAGATCAGCTTAAACTGGATTTGTACAGGTTGACCTGAGCCGTGTGTACGTACCACTTACAGTTTGTTATTTGTTTAGCAGTGGCAAATTGTAATAGAAAGACTCGATCTTAAGATGATTGGGGTATAGGTATGTTTCGCACTTTTTGTGATTATTTACTTTACTCATTTCGATTGACATGGGTATAAAAACAATTAATTAAGCAATATTACAGTATTTGTACTCGTTCAATGTATTTTTTCACGCGATCGACTGTCGTTTGTTCTGAACTACATAATATATACATTATACCAACTATGTTTATTTTATAAAGGTTATCGGTATTTTTTTTAAATCATTCCAGTGTATTGGTTAAGAGTTGCTAGAGTTACATTAAACTGGATGTAGAATTAGGTCATCTTTATTAATGAATACCTATGACATTTATCTGAAGGGTGAACATTTTATTATAGTGTGCGCGTTATTCAATCTCTAAATGTCCTTGAACATAATCACAACTAAATAAATAAAAAGCTACTAAACGTCTTTAACATTATCAAACAAAACAAACGTCTTCTACATAATTAATTAATTCGGCCCGTATGTGAGGTCCTTTAAACTCTCCCAAAAGAGAAGATAAATATAAGAAAAAAAATATCTACCTACTCGTATATCAATATAGTGAATAAGTTATATTTTTATGGTATTTGTATAGTATTAACGAATGCTTAACATTTTTAAAAATTATAGCGAAAATATCGATCTCAGGCAGGATTCGATGCTGCATTCTTCTGGATTAATGCATCGGATCCAGTTGAAAGAACTGGAAGGACGCAGGTTAAATTCCTACTTGAAATCGAACTTTTCTGTTCTTTAAGTAAAAAAACTAGCGCCATCTATATTTTTTTTAAACATTGACTTTCAACAAAGAAAATAAATATATTTTATGAATGGAATGAACATTAAATGATTGTGTTAGGTATTTTTCCGAGTAATATTATTTTGTTTGTCTATGTGAGTCGTGCCTTTGTTTAGATAGAATGGGTCGTAGATCCCCATCACCGTGCTACGCAATGCAACTAACATTTCTTACAAAATGTTAATTTCCGTGCCGTTAGCAACACTTATTCTTACTATCTAGAATGTCTCATCGTTTCTAAAGCTATCGCTTGCGCGAATCGCTTATTCAAAAATATCAATAGGGGTAGCCTATTGCCATTTTTTAATGGGCGACTTATGAAGACATCACGCGCGGACCCAACCAAATCGCGGTAACGAAACCATAGCGACTTCTAATTCGACGCCAACGCCATCTAGTTATAAATAAGGAAACTTTGAAATAATTTTGTATGATGAACATAATGCAACAAAATACAATTCTGTTACATTATTTAGTTAATAATTCAATGTTTTATTTAATTTGAATTTATTTTCTCAAAATAAATAAATAAACCGATATTGACTTTGACGAAAATACGTTGTTGTAAATAAAGTAAAAATAACTTTTATTCCCGCAATAAAAAGCGCATGTTATATATAAGTAACCTAAGTAATAAAGTGTTATTACGTTTTATTGGTGATAAATAAACGATTTTATTTTTACTAAGGAACCCTTTATACCCAACCCTGTATTAAAAATGAACCTGGTATTAATCGACTTCATAAAATATCATTGACACCGTTACTTAGGTGAACCAGTGAACTTATACGAGTAACTAGTATAGCCATGTATTTTTTCGTAATCTACAATCAGGTGCAAGACTATAAGTAGATTGGTTGAATGAGAGTGACGTTTAGGCGAAGAGACCAGCGTCTCAACTGCCTTTTTAAAGCACATCCTTCCTTTTCAGCCTTTTCACCGTTGAGGAAGGTTTTAGGAGGTCATTGGCCAGGGTATTCGGATGAACCGAGAGCCGATCAGCATATTTCCTTTTGTATCTGTCAATTTCAGACTGAATAGTGGGAACGCCAAGATATTTGTGGATTTCGTCGTTTCTGGAGAACCACGGGGCACTTGTGATGGTTCGCAGAATGTTGTTTTGGGCACGTTGGATGACCATGACGTTGCTGTTACTGGCAGAGCCCCAAAGTGGGATTCCGTAGGTCCAAGTAAGCTTCAACACAGAGTTGTAGATTAGTAGCTTGTTGTCAACGAACAGGACAGAGTTTCTGCCCATAAGCCAGAGCAGGTTTCGAAACTTATGATTAATTTCTTCCTGTTTCTTCTTTACGTGATAGGTCCAGGTGAGTCTTCGGTCCAGGTTAAAGCCCAGGTATTTAACATTCTCAGTATCCGGCAGCACCTCGGCACCAAGTTTGACAGGGGGGCAGTTTCCCCTCCTTAGAGTGAATGTGATGTGGTTCGATTTTTGAGCACTTGCTCGGATGCGCCACTTTCTCATCCAAGCATGAGTCTTGTCCAGTAGGTGTTGAAGCTTATTACTAGCCACTGCCGGAACTTCATCACTAGAGAGGTAGGCTACATCGTCAGCGTATGTTGCAACGGTCACGTCATCAGATACCGGTAAGTCTGAGGTAAATATATTATATAGTACAGGGCCGAGTACGGAACCCTGTGGAACGCCGGCTTTGATTTTTCGTAGTGTAGATCTGGCATCTCTCTGTTTCACTTGAAAAAGCCGGTCTTCGAGGTAGGACTTGATGATAAGCTAAAGAGAATGTGGAAGTTTATTTTTCACCTTGCACAGAAGCGCTAGTATAGCCATGTACCTATTGAGGAACATAAACCAATAGAAATGAATCTATATCACTACCGAAATCTCTGTTATCATAAAACTTTGTACCTTACACCAATTACATAGTTGTTTTACAGTAGTGCAGTGCATGCTGATCATTGTTAGTCATTCTGCAAGTGATAAGTGATTTTTGTTAGGTATGTTTAAGACTCAGAATAGCTTATAGTAGATGTAATCTTATGATCAGAGTACCTCTGTCAGAAGTCCAATGAGAAATAATCGGTAATAGCGTATGTCGGAAATATTTTGTTGGCAAATAACCGTTATTCCGCCCTCTGGCGGTCTCCGAAGGAACTAGTTTTCCGTACACGTTTACATGATAATTGCAAAATTGCACTGCAAAATTATTATTTTTTTTAAAAAAAAAAGCTTACTAGCAATGTGGGTCACATTACTAGTATTCTTGTTAACCCCTCGTGCTAAGCTAAATGCTTTTGTTACGAGTGGGTTCACGTCGGTTGTGCAATGGGTGGGGTTCGAACCGGCAACCATATGATTGCAAGTCCGACGCCCTAGCCATTAGGCTATCGAAGCTTCAATTAGATCGATTTCCAATATCTGACAGTTAAACTACGGCAGTTCGGCGGAACGGCTAACTTCAGACGAGTGCAGTTATTTCGAACAAACTGGTTTTTTATAGAAAAGTCCATAAACACGGCTTGACCTCAAAATCAAACCACTCTCAGGCAAATTAATAGTAGGTACTACACCAATGGAGCAGTCTAAATTCTGAATCACACATAAATAATAAAACTCATAAAATTAATCTAAATTTTATTGAACGCATGCAATTGACACGCAGTTTTGGCGGGAAACAGCACGTGCCGCCATCTTTTCACAGATTCTTCACGCTTCCCTTTAATTTGACATGGCGACTTATGCAATTGTCATAATTATATTTTATTTTTGTATTTATTACGATTGAGACCAACTAATGGCTGATTTTACGCTGTGGTTTATTATTTAAATGTGTTATGGCGATTTTGGGTGGATTTGAAACCGGTTTTTTGTATTTAAATGGGAATCATTTTAAATACAAATTCACAGTCACAAAAAAATTGCTGGGCCAAATGATCGCCATTGCTCTGTCTGTTTCCGATCAAAAACCTATTTATTAACTTCTGCGTCGGATATTGTTCATCATTTATCAGCCTATTGCCGTCCACTGCTGAACGTAGCCCTCCCCCAATAAGCGTCAACCATCCCGGTCTTGGGCAGCTCGTATCATTTCTCTGTCAGCCACTTTCTTCAAATCATCGGCCCATTTTATCACAGGGCGTCCCAAACTACGTTTGCCCAAACGCGGTCTCAACTCTACCACGTGTCTGCTCCAACGATCGTCTGCAGACATGGCCGGCCTCGGGCCTACTTCCACTTCAGCGTGCTTATTCTTCGCGCACTGTCAGTGACTTTAGTTATTTGGCGAATGATTTCGTTGCGAATTATATCCACCAAAGAAACTCCGAGCATTGCTCTCGCCATTGAACGCTGAGCAACCTTGAATTTGTGGAACAGTCCCATGGTAAGCGTCCAAGTATACCACGTAATAATTATTTAAGGGACGACCGACGAAGTGTAGTAGGAGTTGCCCGGTAAAAATCGTCATGTACGGAAAAACCGTTACGCCTCCTCTCAAGATTATTCGTTTCCGTCCGGCCGCGTAGGTGGTTCGGTTATTTATCGTCAAAATATGACAGCCATGCTCTTTTTTTAATGCGCGAGGAACTTCGTTCCTGTATTAGTGCAACTAGCGACATCCTTTATTGAGTAGTGTAAACGCTATCAAGTTATTCCATGTACCGTATTGGCACCACTGGCGGCTACTGGTGTCTCTATTGCACACTAGATGGCGCTGTTATAAGTTTATGGAAATAACGCATTTCAGTCAGTATTGTAAAAAAAATATATCACGACTCAAGTACACACGGCTACACATCAAGCTATACAAATCGAGTATACGCTAAAGGTCCTGGGTTCGATCCCCGAGTCGAGCAGTGTTATTGGGTTTGGCGAAATGTGGGTGTACATTAGTACACCTCTGCCTAACCCTTCGGGGAATACAGGCGTGGTATAGTGTTATATTTTATTATTTTTGTGAAAGTGAGTGTTCCTTTCTTCCTTTCACGCCTAGATCACTGAACAGATTTTAATTAGTTTTAGTGAGATAGATGAAGGAGTGAGAGCACATACTCACGTCTACACATTAAGCTGCACAAAACCAGTTGAGACTGACCTACCGTTATAAAGGCTTTCCGCACAATTCAAGGCCAGCCTGTACTGGTTTTATACAAAACCAGCTTGATGTGTAGCCGTGCGTCGGTACCTGATGGCTGACATGCTTATTTTAAACCGATTGAACGACTTCAAAAATAGGATTCTCAATTCGGTTGCATTTTTTTTTGACTAGGTTTCCGCTCGCGGCTCCTTTCACGTGGAGTATAAGTTTCTTGTCATAACATAACATACCATCACGCCTGTATTCCCCGAAGGGTTAGGCAGAGGTGTACTAATGTACACCCACATTTCGCCGGTATGATTAGGTCCCATGTAATAGGGCGCCTATTGCCATTAACCGGGCACAAATCCAGACTCCGAGCTGCTACTGGGAATTTCATAGAAAAACCCAATAACACTTCGCTCGACCTGGGAATCGAACCCAGGACCTCTAGCGTAGCAGTCGCGCTTGGGACCTATTATGGGTCCCAAGCGCGACTGCTACGCTAGAGATCTAACGAGGCAGTCTTCTTTCGAGGAAGTTTCTTGTCATTTTGCGGGATAATATAATATCAGGAATAATGTAGCTTTATATTGGTGAAAATTTTTTTTTTATATCGGTCCAGTACTGAGGGCCTATTCAATGCAAACAAACAATCAATAATTTATCTTTCCTCTCTCTAATAATAGTTTAGATGAGCTCTTCAGATGGTCATAATTATATTTGTTTACACGTGTCAGCTACTTCAATCTATACACAGGTTGTATAGACTTTATTCCAAGCTCGTCAGTTTATTAACCTCTTTCTTTGTGTGTAGGATATGAATCACTAATAAAACACAATAAATAATCGAAACAAGCTTTTATTACATTATCAATAAGCAAATATACATACATTATACAAGCCCACGCGTTCACCAGCTCTGGTCATGTCCAACAACTAAATTTTGTCATATTTACAAAAAAAAAGGTAAAAAATAACAGAATTTTGGTTCAAGCACTCAATTTCATAACACGCCTGCGAGTATTTCATATTTTTACAAAATATATAAATAGATATTTGCTTATGAGATTAGCGGAAAATCAAATGTTGGTAGTGTTACAACAATAAAAACATATTTTACAGAACTATAAAAAAATACAAATGTCGCGTTGAAATAATTAAAATCATATTTTTAAATAAAGAATGTCGCTTAATTTAAATATGATTCTAGAATTAATATTTACCGGAAAAATATTTTGACTACAAAAAAGCTTGAAAAAGGGGTTAGTAATACCTCTTTCAAGCTACATCGAGCCCTAATATTTTTATAATTACTATTTCAATGATTTTCTACTATAACTCATAAATGATTAACAAGGTGGTCATCTCGCAGACGAGTTTACTACAGACAAAAAGCAAGCATGAGATCGAACTAGAATTAAATAATAACCAACCTTGTAGGATGGCCTGATTTGTTATAAATTATTTAAAATTACATGGACGACAACTTGTCCTTTCACCCTACTTACGATTTTAATTTACATAGTCATATTTTTTTGGAGTTTAAAACAGTAACAGCTGAATTACAATTAGTATAATTTAAATCTTATTCTAGAATGGCGCCAATATGCCCGGATATACAATCCGCACTGAAGAACCGATATTGAGAACGGAATTTAAGAAATATAACTATGTTTTAAAACCTTAACAATTATAGACGTTTTTATCCACGAAACGTTGAAAAAATTACTGTTAAAAATATGTACTTCTTACATTGTTTGTTTGTCTCGGGGAAAAAACGCCTATTATTTATTTTTCTTATAATACAATAATTAATAAACTGTTGATTAAACATTATTTAGTATAGAAACTATTTAGTATTATACCACAGACCATATTCAAAGGTACAAGGGACAAAAATAATCGGTTAATATAATGTTAAAGGGACAAAAACTAAACTAAAAAATTAAATCATTTGATTAGACAGACAATTACAAGTAAAAATTTAAATTTAAGGATTTTTTTTCTTGGTAAACACAACAGAAACTTGCGGTTGGTTGCTATATTGAAAAAATAATCATTCCTAATTATTATTTTTTGACACTTACGCGAAAATAACATGAATGCAACTTATTGTTTAAAGTTTGAGTTCAAAATATTTATTAGTTAATCATTAATTAGCATATTTACTATATTCCTTAGTCTTATTAATAAAAAACCCTGCACTAAATGTAAATTAAAATGAATTAAATAAAATATGAAATAAAATTAAGTATGTATTAAGAAAATCAAAATTATGTGTATTAGTAAAAAAAATTCGGAGATTAACCTAAAAGACATTGATTTTGGGCAATTTGGGCATATATGCCCACGATAACCAAAGTAAGGCAGTAGACACTTCTCAAAACCACTCATTGACCACACAATAAATTTAAAACCGTATTTAACCTATACAACTATGAATTTTGTTTAAAGCTATTTACTTTTCTATAATTTAAAAATGAATCCCTTTTTTCCTAGGCATAACTTTAGAACGAGTTTACAGATTTCATTCATCTTTTTTTAAGTTTTCTAATACTTTGTAGAAGGTTCTTACGAAAACAAATATTAAAAAAATTACGCATAAAATTGGTAGTCAGGACAATTTTTGTAAAGTCAGCTAGTGTTTATAAATTGTCAACGACTACTGCAGCACTTGATTTTCGGTCAAGAAAACCATAGACAATTATTTTTGTCTATAGTTTTAACGCTACGCCAATTGGAAGGTGTCATGTCTTTGGTCGCTCTATAAGCTCCATTTTACCGATATTTGAAACGAATACACCTACAGCACTTTAAAAACTAAAATACAACCAATTGCAAGTCTCAACCGCATTTACTCACAATAATTTTGAAGAAATCAACTTAAAAGGTAAATAATTCTTAAATTTATGTTTACATACGACTAATAAACTTAGAAGGGTGGGCAGTGCCCTTGGACACATGTTTTATATGATTGCGTCGCGTAGAAAAGAAGTAGGAATTGTATTGAAGTACTAATTGATTCGCAAGATTTTGTATATGTATGGGACTAATTAAAAAGAGAAATCATTTTTTGAAAGCTTAATAAATGATTTCGTGTTAAGGAAATTAATATTTGTATGCCATTTGAAATTATTATAAGATGTATTTATTTTACTTTAATTTTAAAATAAGTAAAAAAAATTTCTCTACACATAAAAAAATACTTTAGCATCTATTTTTTTTTATTGAATTCCTACGTGTTTTCCACGCGACGCGACCAACAAAATCTCTTACAAAATGTATAATTAACTTATCTAAATAAATTTGTACACCTATACAAGTTATTCATATTTCTGATATAAATATTACATTATACTATATTCTTTAACACGTATCAATAGACAAGCTGCCTTAAATTACGTTTTAAGGCACGGTATAGGGAATTGGGGAGCGTCCTAGGATCGGTTTACGAAAACTTAACTTAGGGTACTTTTAATTCCGTAAAAAAATATGTTAATTAAGCCGGCGATATTTTTTTTGGAGTTAATCTAAAAACTAGTAATATTAACAAATTATTAAGTAAGGACAGGTGCGTAGTACTCGCAACCGTCGCGTGTGTATGAAAAGATGTATGAATGTTGAAGAAGCGAAAGAGATTATATGTAAGAGCTGTAGCAAGTGGCGGTCTATAGTTTCTGCCTACCCCTGTGGCGAAAAAGGCGTGAGTGTATGTATTTTTTTATAAAATTATTTTTAATAGATTTATTGGAGGATAATGAGGAGAGGAAGGTAATGGATGAGGAATTGATTATGAGGAGAGGATAGGAGAGGGGGCGAGAAGGATGGAGCAATGAGGAATACCGTACCTCA
Source organism: Subacronicta megacephala (assembly GCA_958496365.1). Classification (NCBI taxonomy): domain Eukaryota; kingdom Metazoa; phylum Arthropoda; class Insecta; order Lepidoptera; family Noctuidae; genus Subacronicta; species Subacronicta megacephala. Next base: position 1,591,213 of record OY292541.1, on the reverse strand, counting down.
AAATTCTTAAACCTAAATACAATAATTTCCAATATTTTATCACAACGAATATAATGGAAGATACAATAATTATTTAATGACATATTTTATATTTATACAAGTTTTTTTTTCTTTAAATTCGATACGAAGCACTATATAATCACATTAATCGTATTTAGAAGGCACTTATTTTATATCTAAGACCTATCAGGGATCCTTAGTTAGTGCAATAACGCTGCGACAGTATTACGACATTTTTGTCTACCGGATATGACGTAACACCTTTATCCGTCTACAAAAAAAGTCTAAAATATTCGTTAAGCCTGGAAGTTAAGCCAAAAAATATCGTATTTTATAGCTAAAATCTCTGTAGCAAGAAACAAATTATTAATTGGAGATATTAGTCGCAACTACGACTAATCACACCAACGATTAAACGCAATCACGATTAGTCGCATCTACGACTAATCGCATCCACGACTAATCGCAAGTCGTAATCTGTCGCAGCGAATAGCGATAACATCACGTATCCTTAATTAAAGGATGAGTGATACTCAAAATCGGTGGAATTTTACAATTCTATATAAATACTATAAATTCTGAACGCCGTATTTGCGCACAACTAGAATATTTTGGGCACATTTGGTATGTTCCAAAATTGTGGGCACACCTAATTCCACGTTATGCTTGACCCTGTGCCCATAAAAATGTGCCCTAATATCTTATTTTAATTTAAGACAAGGATTATTTAAAAATATCTAGATTTAATATGTAACATTGATTTGTTAAGAAATTACGATTTATTTAATCTTTGAGACTTGGGCAAAGACTAACGATATTTTAATTTATAGATACTACTATAGTCTGATATTATCGTGTATTTTACCTATAGAGACGATTTTACCTTTGAGTGGAATTAAAATCCAGAATGTTTGACAATCGTCATTGAAGCTTGTTTTGAAACCTTTCGCCTACGTTTACCGAGGCTAAATTTGTTAAGATTTTACTAAAAATACACCAAAACTATTGGTTAACTCCGTAAAAAGATAATTTGACTGATATATTTTCATGAATATCGGAAATATGTCGACTTAGATATTAAAGTAATCAACCAAAAGCAAATTAAAATCTGATCAAAAAAAGAAAGCTTTGGTTTTTATACTATACACGGAGCCTAGTTACGTTTGCCTTACAAAAGCTTGCGGAAAAAACCAAAAGCTTATATTTTAGAACTTTATTAGTAGATTAATTTTTTTTTTCAGAATACTAATTATATTAAATATTTTGTTTATTGAAATTGTTATTTTTTTTAAAATCGCCAATAAACTACCCTTTTATAAAAAATACTTTGAGACATAGATAAATAGATGTAGAACCGACATTTTTTCAGAGTAATAATGCCTTTTTTTTCATATATTTAAAGATAATGAAAAATGGACATAGACGGTTAATATATTCAATCTTATTGACGATATTATTAGTTATCGATAATATTGACGGTAGATGCTGAAAAAGAAAAACAATCTCCAAGATGTCAATGGCAATGTCAATATTATTGACATCACATGACATCTAATGTCAACGTTATTGACATTTCACGATATCTGATAAAAATTAAAAAAAAAATCAACAACACCTTCAATTTAATCAATAATATTGTCAATAATATTGAATTTAAATAAATCCACTCATAGATTAAAAATTTCTTTTCACAGTATCGACATTCCTTTGATTTGTAAAGTAATCAAAAATCAATCATACAAGTCTAAAGATGAATCAGCGACAATCCCTTAAAATATCTTTCTCTTCAACTTCACATACAAATCTGCGAGACATAGATCAACATTATCTTTACAGAGGCGACATTATAATATAAATTTATACCTTTTTCGTTCTTCGAAACGTCCTGTCGAGTCTGTTGTCTATTCTGATAGGTGCGGTCACTGACTGGATCATTTCGGCTATATTTGTGTCAACTCGGGGTTTTTGTAGCCGTTTAGCCGATCTTGTGCGAAATTTAGCCGATTCTTGATTCGCTACTATGTTCGGCGTTAATGATTTTATACATCTGCAAAGAAAATTTTAAGTGTTATTTTTTAGCTCATATTTAAACGAGGGAATTAAAAGTCAAAGTTAAGGCGTACAAAACGAATAATTACTACTGAAATACTAGGTGGGCGACTACAAATATTAAAAACGGCGACGTTTTTTTTCTTACAAGACTCATGAACATGATTTGGTGTCCGATAATGATGTCCTATGTAACTAACCGAACCGACCGAATTTTGATGCTAAATCAGTTATTTTGATGTGCAGTCATTTATATTCCTTTTTTTCCTATTTCATTTATGCATGGAGAACGTTAGAGCAAAATGCTATGCGGTTTTTTTTTAATAACAAGCCAAAGTTTCCAGATAGAGAGAATCATCGTTCTATTTCATCCGGGAATATCAAGTTTATTTCAATTATCTAATTACACTAAATATCTACACAGCCTCATTAGTCTAGTGGTCCCAAGCGCGACTAATACGCTAGAGGTCCTGAGCAGTGTTATGTTTTTCTATGAAGATCCCAGTAGCAGCTCGTATTTAAGGTTCGGTTAATGGCAATAGGCTCGCCCCCTATTACATGGGACCTTAACATACCGACAGACTATGGGTAATATGCGTGATGGTATGCTATGTTGTTCTAAATACACTATAAGATGAAAATTTTAATATATTACGTTTCATAATCACATTTCACTCAAGGTACAAGACAGTGTTTGTAAAACATGCGTCTATTTTCCGAGTTCCAAGCGAGTAGAGTTGCGAGCCCAGCTAATGGAAAATAAAAAAATATACTTTAGTTCGTCCCCTTTCAAATAAATTTAAAAGGATTCTACAGGTTGCCAATTCAGTCATTTTGCTCCCTTTATAGCGGCGGTAGTCTAATGGCTAGGGCGTCGGACTTGCGATCATGTGGTTGCCGGTTCGAAACCCACCCATTGCACTACCGACGTGAACCCACTCGTAGCACAAGCATTTAGCTTAGCACGAGGGGTAACAAGATTACTAGTAATGTGTGACCCACATTGCTAGTAAGCTTTAAAAAAGGGGTGACTTTACCCGTCGTAATGAAATCTCATCTAGGAATTTACTGTCCCACTGCTGGGCATGGGTCTCCTCTCAGCATGAGAGGGATAAGGCTATGTCCACCACGCTAGCCTACTGTGGGTTGGCAGACTTCACACGGAATCCAAAAAAATCTCTCAGTCATGCAGGTTTCCTCACAAGTGACTAAAACGGCATTTTGGAGCGGATATTGGAAACATATTCCTACAAACATTTTGATCCCGATTTGATTTTTTTTCTGTCTTTGTCTAACTGACGTATAACAGAGATAGAGCGACTGAGACAGAGCAATTTGCTTCCTATTGGCTTAAGTAATACTGGCCTTTGCCAAAAGGCACACCGAATTGCGGAATATCTTATACACCCAATCACCAAAACTGTAAAAATAAAATACCTACCCATATTTCGAAAGTTATGGCCTTATTATTATGATTATAATGTAAATAGATTACGATTTTGTTCGTGATGCCCCAATATTTATTAGAGATGAAACGGATATCCGGTAACTATCCGGCTTTGTTTTCATTATCCGGCCGAATACCGGATAGTAATTCAGTATTCGACCGGCATTCGGATAGTAAAATTTAAAAAAGTATCATTATTTTACACAAGGTAAATCATACCACAATAGGCTTTCCGTTATGGTTATGGTTATCCGTTATGGTTACCATTTATTTTTATAATCGCACGTCAAAAATGAATGAATACCAAATTTTCGCGACAAAGGGCCGAATATCCGGCGCTCCGGCCTCGTAGTTTGCCGAATATCCGGTATCCGGTCAAACTCCAATGCCATTCTCCAATGTGTCGCTGTTGGTTTTCTAAATAAAAATATGCAGGCAATGACCACGTCTCTTACCGGGCTGCCTCCTGTAGTTTCCTGGCCAGGAGTTCGTTCTTCATCTTGGCAGCGGCTAGCTCTCTCCTTAGCTGAGTCTTGCTCTTGTTGCCGGATGGATGTAGGAGGGGATGCCTGCGCAGGCGCGCGGCAGACGGCCGGACGGAGGGGTCTGGGTCTACCATTTTCTAGAACAATAGAGAATATTACATAAGTTTATGTATTGAGTGACTTAAAAAATATACGTGGTTACGTTTTTTTTTAATGATTATAAGTGATATTAAGATAATTGGGTCGCACATCACTAGTATCCTTGTTAACCCCTCGTACTAAGCTAAATGCTTGTGTTACGAGTTGGTTGACGTCGGTAGTGCAATGTGTGGGTTTCGAACCCGCAACCACATGATTGCAAGTCCGACACCCTAGCCATTAGGCTACCGCCGCTTCTACCTTTTAAAGATACTTTTATAAGGCGATGCTTTAATTTTTTTTTTAAACTAGATCGCGCCGGCATTTCCTATCTGACGACTTTTAAGAAACGCCGAAACAAACCCAGAGAATCATGGTCTCTTTTAAAGTATGTATAGCTACTCTACAATATTAAGATTTATAATACAAGTTTTCTGACAGCTTTGAGTGTTTCACATGACCTACGCAAATGTCTTGCTGATCTGGTATCGTCATGCGACGGATCGTTGAGCTCCCAAAAAATGGTTGAGCTACACGAGGACTGATGTATGCGTGCCGTCAGTTAGGACAGGTCAACTCAAAGCTGTTATGGCTCTTTCTTCAAAAGGCCTGTTCAGATTTTGCCCTACATTGTAAAACTCGCATACCTATGATATAACTATTGTCTGGACTTTAAAAGAGACCATGATTCTCTGAGTTTGTTTCGACATTTCTTCTCAGAGGTCGTCAGATAGGAAATGTCGATGCCATCTAGTTTAAAAAAGAAATATGTAAAAGAAAACGACTTGTAAAAGTGTCTTCAAAAGATCTATTTACAGAAATAAATATCATTTCATTTCATTTCTAATAGTATTATCAGATATGCGAGTTTTACAATGTACGGCACTATCTGAACAGGTCTTTTGAAGAAAGAGCCATAGCAGCTTTGAATTGAGCCTGACCGACGGCAAGCATACATCAGTCATCGTGTAGCTCAACCATTATTTAGGGAGCTCCACAATCTGTCGCAAGACGATACCAGATCAGCAAGACACTTATAATTGCTATCCATCCAAAAACCACCCGCGACCCAATTTTGTTTTATACTTCAGCAAACGAGCCGCTGGCTACCTGGTGGTAAGTAGTCATCGCCGCCCATGGACATCTGCAATACCAAAGGAGTTGCTGATGCGTTGCCGAGCCTATTTAAGATAAAGGGAAGGGAAGGAGAAAAGGAAGGGGATTGATTACGAAACGCAACAGTATGCATACTGCTACTTGACGTCGATATTCTGTGGGAGAGTAGTACTTCCCCGGTCGTGCGGATCCATTCATGCTGGCATGTAGACATGCTAGTAGGCACTACTACAATTTTTTTTTTGGAATTTGGGCCCAAACGCTGCTATAGCATAAAGAAAACAAAGGTTCACTCACTTTTAATAATTGATTGAACTCCCTGGACAGTTTTGGCAGTTCGGGAAGCTTGCCGTCTCTGATCTCGTGCCATTGTTGTCCATTCTTCGGTAAGGGACCGCCACCGCCCGCCTCGAATAGCGTCAAACCTGTAAATATTTTATTATTAGATACTGTGTTGGATTTATAGGACATATAGGGCGCTCAGATCAAATGAAAAGTTAAGATGGAACTTTGCAAACAAAGAAGTGAGGCTGGCTAAAACTACGCCTAACGGTGTACAACACACAATTATACGCACATATGTATTAGTTAACTACGCCATATCTTGTCAGTCGAGCTTTCGATACCTCGATAGCTTAACTTCTTAACTTTTCATTTGATCTGAGATAGGGCGTCGGACTTGCGATCATGTGGTTGTCGGTTCGAACCCACTCATTGCACTACCGACGTGAACCCACTCGTAACACAAGCATTTAGCTTAGCTCGAGGGGTTAACAAGATTACTGGTAATGTGCGACCCACATTGCTAGTAAGCTTTTTTTTTTAATCATACTTTATAATAACTTTAACTGCCCCATCGGTTTAGTGCTCCTAAGCGCGACTGCTACGCTAGACGTCGGATTCCCAGGTCAAGCAAAGTGGTATTGCGTTTTTCTATGAAATTATGCTCGGATAATGGCAATAGCCTCGCCCCTATTTGACGTCGATATTCTGTGGGAGGGTAGTACTTCCCCAGTCGTGACGACACATTCATGGTGGCGCGTAGACATGCCAACGAGACACTACTATATAAATATTAAAATTTCCATAAAAAAACTCACCGAAAGCAAATATGTCAGCTTTAGTGAGCTGCGTTAGATCCTCTTGCAGTACTTCCTTGGGGAGGTACCTGCAATCACCCTCCTCCACGGATGGTGATGACACACACGTCACATGGCCGAGGTCACCTGGTGATGACACAAATATGGTGATGAGAGAAATTAATATGGTGATGAGACATATGTGATGATGAGACAAATATGGTGATGAGTCAAATATTGTGATGAGACATGTGGTGATGAGACATATGTATATGGTGATGAGACAAATATGGTGATGAGCCAAATATGGTGATGAGACAAATATGGTGATGAGACATGTGGTGATGAGACAAATATGGTGATGAGACATATATGATGATGAGACAGCGGAGAGAATTGCGGATAGGTACTTAAAATTTTTGGGAAAAAATATGACATGCTGTAAAAAATATTGGAATCGATTCAGTTACTTATTCTGAACAAACTATGTTCTAGTTTCGCATATACTAAAAATAATGTTGTATATTCACTCACCAATCTTATACTTATGATGGTACTGCGGCTCGTCGTCATCGTAGCCGTCGTCAGAGTCATGTGAGGGTTCTCCTTCTCCGCTGCAGATGAAGATGTTGCCCGGCTTCACATCCATATGCACAAGTTGGAGGGAGTGGATGTAACTGTAGGAAAAAATATGAATTTTTAACTAAAAATTTAAAAAACCCCCGACAATTGCTTCATACCTCGACCGATTTTCATCAAATATAGCTAAAAACACTCCCGACTAATTCACCTTTCAAACAAATAAAACTAAATCAAAATCGGTTCTTCCGTTCGGGGGCTTCGATGTCACAGACAGACAGACACACACACACAGAGACACGTCAACCTTGTAACACCCCGTTTTTGCGTCGGGGGTTAAAAAAGAAGTAATTTTTTTTAAGAAATTAGTAATTACAATAAAAATGTAGTCTATTGTTTTAACAGTCCGCTACACCGAATGTGTAAACAATACAATGCTGTATGCTCTCAATTTGATATATTTTTTGAAACTCAACGCAAGTTCATAAATTCTCTGAGTAAACCAAGTGCTATCTAACATGTTTTTTATCATATCAAATTCAAATAATTCTAACCTACCTTCAGTAATACTATGTCAAATCTAGTTACTTCTCTCATTATTTTGTATTTTTAGGTATAATCTTGTAATCAATTAGGTAACATAATATATCTCAACGAAGTGACATAATTTAAACAATGTTGTGTACAGTTATAATTGGATTTCAGATTTGAAATTGTATACTTTGAAGCTGTCTCATAACATTATGTAATCTGTTATCTGTTACTGTACCTATTAAATAAATAAATAAATATTAATTAATATTATAATCTTTGTTTATGTTTCATTATTCCTTAGAATATCGTACTGCGTTTTTGGGTCCTGGGTTCGATTCTCTAGATGAGCGAAGTTATGATATGAGGTTTATCCATAAATTTTTGATCCATTGACGGCAATAAGCTTTAACCAGGCAAGTATCCAAACTTGGGAGCTGCTATTTAGAATTCCGTATGAAAACCCAATAACACTGCTCGACTCAGGAATCGAGCCCAGGATCTCCAGCGTGACAACCGAGCTTGGGACCACGTGACTAACGAAACAGGCAGCGAGATTATCGCCATGAATTGGCACAAAGTTAAACTCCAAACTGTTACTGCCAATTTCATATAAAAACCCAACTGCTCGACCCGGGAATCGAACCCAGGGACCTCTAGCGTGGCAACCGAGCTTGGGACCTCGTGACTAACGAGACAGTGATTGTAGTATCATCAACAAAGTTAATAACAAATATATACTCACGCCAACCCATCCGCTATATGAGCGAGCAACAGCAGGAGTTCAGGTTCGGACAGCGGACCATTCTCCATCTTCTGTTGCAATGATCCACCGTCACAGTATTCATTTTGGATGATCATGTGGTCATCCTCCGCCCACGCTGAGTAATATCTATATAAAAGATAAGAAATATTTAACTTATGTTCGTATTTGTAAACGCCTGCGCGATTCGAGGACGAGTGGCGACATCTATTGGCAGAAAAACGATCGCAACAGTGATGATTACCAAGTATTCAAGTAGACAACACTCAAATAATTAAAAGTGGTTTAGTAAAATTGAAAATACCGTTAGATTACAATCTATCCCGCGAGATTGCAAACTGTCGATAGATTGTGAACTCAACTTTTTGCTTACAATTTAACGCATAATTTTTCGGTAGATTATAATCTATCGAATCGAAACAGTCGAATTGTAAAATGACATGCGACGGAACGCATCTCGCGCGTTGATTGGTTGAAGTTCATGTGCCCCGCCCCGCCTTTATTAGGTTGTCAGTTTGTTGATTGTCGAATGTTATTACGTTTTCTACGTGATTTTTTAAATTTCGATTTTGTTCTGGCAGGCTTGAGGTTGACAATCTATCGACAGTTTACAATCTCGCAAAATAGATTATTATCTAACGATGTTTACAATTTTGCGGTGACATATCTATACTTAATATAATAAAGCTGAAGAGTATGTTTGTTTGCTTGAACGCGCTAATCTCAGGAACTACTGGTCCGATTTGAAAAATTCTTTCAGTGTTATATAGCCCATTTATCGAGGAAGGCTATAGGCTATATATCATCACGCTAAGACCGATAGGAGCGGAGCAGAAAAGCCGAGAAACCATGCGGGCGAAGCCGTGGGCGGAAAGCTGGTACACTATAAGTATACAACATGCTCACCTGACGACATGCGGATGTTTCCCTAGCGCGGCGTGAGCGTAGACCTCGGTGAGGGCGGCTCGCTCGGCGGCAGAGCCCGCCACTGGTCTCAGAGACCGCTTCAATGCGTACACGCAGCCGTCCAGCTTGTTCACGCATTTGGTCACGCGTCCGAACTGACCGCGGCCGATCACGCCGAGTTCAATGAACTCTACGTTGTAGCGGGAGATGTTCGATTCCTGGGAGAAAATTAAAAAAAAAAACAATTTCAATTCAAATAGGTTTGGTATGCTTCATCATCATCATCGTTTTATAATTTGACATGGTAAATTTCTCATTAGTCTAGGGGTCCCAACCCTTCGGAGAATACAAGCGTGATCGAATAAGTGACTTATTTTGGGTGACAAAAGAATATTAGTTACATCAAAAAATATATTGATGTAGCCCCCTGAAATGGAATCTTCTGGAAATGTCATTGAGTTTTTCTATAAACTTATCAATAGCAGCTTGGCGTTAGGATATGTTCCGATAAATGGAAATAGGCTCGATCCCAATTACATGGGATCTGTTACCTAAATATACCGAAAAACTGTGGGTGTAAATTAAGTATAACTTTGCCTAACCCTTCAGGGAATACAGGCGTGAAAGTATGTTATGTTCAATTTAAAGATAAAATACAATAATATTTACCCGGAGTCTCTTGGCAGGTTGTTCAGGTGTTGCATCACCCCACGTCGGTGTTTTTGACAATGCTCGTTTCTTCTTGTTCAACGCTTGACCTGTAAACAAACACGTTTTAATAGATATTCATAAAATGTCGCAGCAAACGTACAAAACTTAGCCTTCATACAAATTTACGTCCCAGGTTGGGCGCCAATTTAACAGATTTTTTCTCAAACATTGCCCGACATCAAAATTCCTTTTTTCTTTGTAAACTGAAGAATTTGTTTGTTGTATTGTTTAACCCTCGCAAAAACAGGATTTTATAAGTTTTACGTGTCTATGTGTGTGTGTGTGTGTGCATCGTAGCTCCCGAACGGATGGACCGATTTGTATTTCGATTTTTTTTTGTTTGAAATGTGAATTAGTCGGGAGTATTCTCAGCTATGTTTGATGAAAATCGGTCGAGATATAAAGCAATTGTAGGGGTTTTTTTTAATTTTTAAGTTATAGCATACATTAACGTCAAAAATAGTAAAATATATTTGTACTTACCATCAGGCGTGAACGGATTGATATTGGCCACAGAACGTCTCGTCATCCTGGACTCGTCCAGCTCGTCCGGTGGTAGACTGCCCAGTGCGCTGTCGTCGTCACCAGACGGTGGATGCAGGTGGTGGCTGGAGCCAGACGGCATGCCTGGTGGAGGACACAAAACTGTTAACATTTTATATCATCATCAACCCATTACATTGTCCCACTGCTGGGCACGGGCCTCCTCTCAGTACAAGAGGGATTAGGCTATAGTCCGCCACGCTAGCCTACTGCGGGTTGGCAGACTTCACACGCCGTCAAGAAAATCTCTCAAGCATGCAGGTTTCCTCACGATGTTTTCCTTCACCGTATAAGCGCGTGATAATTAATTATTAATACGCACATGACTTCGAAAAGTCAGAGGTGCGTGCCTTGGATTCGAACTCGAGACCTTTGACTTGGCAGTCCAATGGTCATATCCTAGGCTAAACATTTTATATATCTTTGTATATTTTATTTTAGTGAAGGAAAAATACGACCTCGGGCAGGATTCGAACCTGCGTCGTCTGGTTAAGTACACTGGATGCTACTGAGAATTTCATAGAAAAACCCAATAGCATTTTGCTCGACCTTGGAATCAAACCAATGTCCTCGAGCGTAGCAGTCACAATTACGACCACTAGACTGTCATGGCAGTTTCGCCTAGAGGTTTTGACAAACTTCAAAAATGGTTATCAGTTTGCCTATAGACATAAAATTGCAAAGAAATATAATTAAAATTTGACACACCTTAAGGCGGATTGCCCAGTACTATCTATACTTACATGTACATATATACATGTATATATATTTATATATGTATATTATAAAGCTGAAGAGTTTGTTTGTTTGTTTGCTTGAAAGCGCTAATCTCAGGAACAACTGGTCTGATTTGAAAAATTGTTTCACTGTTAGATAGCTCATTTATCGAGGAAGGCTATAGGCTATATATCGTTACGCTAAGATCAATAGGAAAGAATGATGCAAAAACGGGAAAAAATATTCCTTTCACGCGGGCGAAGCCGTGGGCGGAAAGGTAGTCTGCTATAATGATTTTAATATGTAGACCTTCAAAATTATTAACGTTTTTTTTATAACAGAGGGAGCAAACGAACATGCCGGTCACCTGATGGTAAGTGACTAGCGCCGCCCATGGACTTCAGCGACATTGTAGCTGTCACCTTTATTTAATTCTTGTCTACTCACCCGTCTGCGCGTTTAATTTGGGAGGGAAGAGTCTGGTGCGAGGCGCATGGTGTGAGGGCGTCGAGCATTTCTCCAGCAACGTCTTCGGAGTGTGGGGACTGTCGAATAACCTGCGAACAAGAGACAATTGTAAGTAAATTGTAATAAAAGTAACAAACAAGATGACAAATAAATGACAACCTATGATGACAGACACGGTTTAGTACGCCTCTGCCTAGCCCTTCGGGGAATATAGGCGTGATGGTATGTTATATTTTTCTACCCACATTAAGTAGTTTAAATACGTGAGCAATAAGACTGCCCATTTTACGGTGGTTAGCACATCAAGTTCTCAATTTTCTCAGTTGATTTTGAAGTTACTCATCAACACTAAGGTTTAAAATCACTTGTAGAAATTTTATAGTTTTGTATAACATAATGTGCTAGTGACTGTACATATCATTAATTGATTTATAAAAAAATATACTTTGCTTTTTGGTGTGCAATTAAATATATTCCATTCTACGTAAAACAAGAAACAAGCGTATGGGCCACTTGATTGTAATCAACAACCCGATTCGACCTTCAATTTACCACCTCATTGTAAAATAATCTGCTTCTAACCACAAAATAAATACGTACTCTAACATGGTCGTGTTTCGGTTTGAAGGGTAATGTAGCCAGTGAAATTACTGGGTTTAACAATTGAGGTGTCAAGATGACAACGCGCGAGTGATACCACTGGTGTTGCTGAAGTCTATAGGGCAGCCCTATAGACTTCAGCAACACCCTTCAAATCGAAACACAACAATGTCAGATTACGTATTTATTTTGTGGTTAGAAGCAGAATATTTTGCAATGAGGTGGTAAATAGAAGGTATTTTCTCGAAATCGGAGCAACGCACACTTTAAAAATACAATTCCTATCTTATAACGAAAACCAGCTGACACGGACAGAAAAAACACACATCGAGATACAATAAACGACTAAATCCAAACATTTCGAAACCACCTCTGTATCCAAAGATTTTATGCACCTTTCCTTCGCACCCTAATACCGACCCCTGTATTTTTTTCTTAAGAAATCTCAGGTGTTCACGACAGAATAAGACGCAAGTGTGCGCGTATTGTTATAAAAAGTATACAAGCATTGTGTATGTGTGGGGTGACCCTTAGATTTTTTTTTCGAACCTGCAAGGAGTTTGAATAATAAGATATAAGATGCAAGTATTTATAGGTGGTATTGTAAGTAAGCAAGTTTGGGAGCAAATGGGAGAAACATTTTGGTCAGGTTTTCGCTGAATATTTGGCTGTGCCCCGCGATTTCACCCGCTTTGCCCCACTTCCAAAGATCGTAGCATGATGGGAGATAGCCTATAGCTTTCGTCATGAATGTGGCTATCATATACAAATTAAAAAGTTAAATAGAGAAATAGTGTGATAAGACAACGTTGCGGACCGAAAGATGATATAGTGACACGAAGGAATATGCTAAGATGGTTTGGGCATGTCGAGAGAATGAATGAAAGACGATTAACGAATGGAATTTATAAGGCGAATGTTAGTGGCAGCGTCGGGAGAGGTCGCCCTAGAAGGACGTACACTGATCTTATCGGCGAGGTTCTCCAAAAAGGTCAGGTGCGTAGTACTCGCAACCGGCGCGTGTGTATGAAAAGATGTATGAATGTGGAAGAAGCGAAAGAGATATGCAAGAGTCGTAGCAAGTGGCAGCTCATAGTTTCTGCCTACCCCTGTGGGAAAAAGGGGTGAGTGTATGTATGTGTGTATATACAAATTCGCATGGTGTGTCCAGAGATTAGCGCGTTCAAACAAACAAACTCTTTAGTTTTATTATATTAGTATCAGATATTAGCACAAATAAGGGAAAGCCTCATTAGTCTAGTGATCCTAAACGCGACTGCTACGCTAGAAGAGATTCGATTCCAGGGTCGAGCAGTGCTATCGGGTTTTTCTTAAATTCTCAGTAGCAGCTTGTATTTTGAATTTGTGCCCGGTTAATGGCTATAAGCTGATATAATACATGATATCTGAAAAACATTTCGCGCCTAACCCTTGGGGGAATATACAGGCGTGATGGTATGTTTACAGAATAAGTATCTAATAACTCTATCTAATATAACAGTGGCCTTTAGCGCGAATGCGCGGTATTCATACCAAACTACAAATTACTAAAATTAAATAAAAAAAGTTAAGTTTACGAAAGCACTGAGTTATTCAGCCTTCACCACTTCCTGTGTTTTAAAGCAGGGAAGGACGATACAAACAAATTCCCCATCTGTCATATAATAAACCGCGCAGTTTCTATATTTTCTTTCTGCTGGGCCCCTCAAGGTCGTCGCGTGATGTTATTTATTAGCTTAAGTTACACCTCACAACATCAGCTATCTGCTAGTGAAAGTCCCGTCGAAATAGGTCCAGCCGTTTCGGAGATAAGCCGGATCAAACAGTCAAAAACTTTTTTAAATGTTTTTTGTTATACTTTCATATTTACATGACGAAAAAGTCGTTACAGAATTAAAAAATCGCGCGACCAACTTTTGATCAAAACTCGTATTTTTTCAGACAAATAAAATAAGTAGTCGTTTGACAATAAACTCTAAAGCTATCACTGTTGAATTCACTTTTGCATAAGCCAATAGTAGGTAGAAGCTCATATACAGTGCAATAAACACCTTATTCTCATAGATGTAAGGTAAATTCCAGTTTGCAACAACAAAGACATGTGGGAGTATGTTTTTTTGGCGTAGCGAGCAGATGTCAGCTGTTCGCAGTTCCGATCATATGTTTTCTTATATAACTGTACTATAACTGATTTCACAACGAAATTCTTTAGAATGATTCATTATATTAGGTATCTTTTGTAGTTTTTTGTTGACGTAAGCTGAGCGTTGTATTTCCGTTGGTTGGAAGTACTTGAAGAGTTTTAGGTTTGAATCTAGGGATGCACTGTTAAACTACCATTTATTAATGATCCCAATGATTTAACTCGTATTCCGAAGGACTTTTATAAATAATATTCAATTCTTATTAATCATTAATATATTTGTAACAACATTGTGACAAATAAAAGTCTCTTTAGATCTTTTAAAGTTTAATAATACGTCTTCGTTAAAGATACTTTTACCCTCAGATCAAATAAAAAGTTAAGATGGAAGTTTGCGAACAAAGAAGTAAAGACAAGACGCCTTATCTTGTCAGTGGTGCTATCGAGCTATCGAAAGCTCGACTGACAAAATAAGGCGTAGTTAATTTAACTAATACATGTAAGCGTGTAATTGTGTGTTGTACACGGCAAGGCGTAGTTTTAGCCGGCCTCACTTCTTTGTTCGCAAAGTTCCATCTTAACTATTTATTTGATCTGAGCTTTTTTTACGTTTCGTTTTTTACTACCTAGGTAGATGACACCGACATTTCGTATCTGACGACCTCTGAGAAGAATCTATTCCTACATAACACATAACATAACGCGCCTGTATTCCCCGAAGGATTAGGCAGAAGTGTACTTAATGGACACCCATAGTGCGCCAGTGGTTTTAATCCCATTAATCTGTGGGTTTGATTCCCAAGTTGAGCAGTGTCATTGGGTTTTTTTATCTAAATTCTCAGTAGCAGCTCAGTCTGGATTTCTGCCAGGCTAATGGCAATAGGCTTGGCCCATATTAAGTACTTGGGACCTAAACTTACTGGCAAACTGTGGGTGTTAATTAGTACACCTCTGTCTAAACCTTCAGAAAAAACAGATGTGATGGTATGTAAAGTTCCATCCCTAGTCTTCAAAAAGTTCCTACACTTCCTAAGACAAGTTGTAACATGTTGCTATTCTGCATATCACCCTTCACTATTCGTAGGTGACCTCATTTGAGACTCGTCCAACCAGTTCTACAGAATAAATACTGTTATTTGAGTATTGCGTTGCAAAAAAACTTGTTGGATAGTTTTGATAAAAGATTATTAACATAAACGCGTTTTTTTATGGAAAGTTTTTTGTATTTCTTGGAATTGCTTGGACCTGAAGTGAAACTTTTGGTACAATAACTTTGGTTCCTACAGATTTAATTTGCAATAATTTTTCAAATAGATATTCTACTAATCTACTAATTAGAATAGAGCTGAAGAGTTTGTTTTTTGTGTGAATGTGCTAAGGGGGCGTTCATCCGTTTAGAGGGGGGAGGGGGTCAACCCAAACCTCACCCAATCTTACGTAGAGGAGAGGGTGGTCTCGACAAATATCAATCAATTGGCAATTCAAATCTCAAAAAATCGGCAAAATTACCTCACGTAATTAATGGATGCCCCTCTTAGAAGCAGGGCTATGCAAGTGAAAGGACAGGGTACAGCTAGTCTCACCATAAAAGCATATCTGATAATGACAGTTAATTCCTGGGTCAATGCTAATGGTTATGTCATTTAAAACCGAGAAAAATCTTTAAAAAGTGACTTTTTAAATATATGAATATCATCATCATCAACCACATACTGCCCCACTGGGCATGGGTCTCCTCTCATAATGAAAAAGATTAGGCTATGCTCCACCAAGCTAGTCTTTTAATAAATGATATTTGCTAAATAATTATCTTTTATTGAGTATTGTTGAACCTAGTTCTGCTGAACAAATTGACTATTCAATTTGTTCTGAAAAAGGCATCTATGGGTTAGCCATACTAGGGATAAGTTAAGAAAAGTCATGGCATCTGTCATATCTTGACATTTTTGAGGATTAATGGGGATAGAGGAAAGCAAGGATATTAAAAAAGAGATGCTCAACATGTCTCATTCATGGATCAAGCTGTAGAATTATCTCTTTGTTCTGTCTAAGTCAAGTTTTCAGCCATAATAGGTGTTAACTTGTCATACCTTGTTATAGTTGGGGATTACTGGGAAATAGAGAAAGGCAAGGACATTCCAAGAGACATGTCTCATTCATTGGTCAAGTCACAACCTGACTAAACATGTTTTAGGACAACTTAAATCAGCTATTACATGATTGAAATATACAAGAATTCCAATTTCAATAAATGAATTTTTGGAACCAAAACATTCTTGTGGGAAACAGAATGAGAGACAGGACAGATCTATGAGAGTAAAAGAGATGGATGGAACAAGAGGGAAAGGACTTGCTTGGGTGTTCCGGTTGAAGGAACACAGTAGCTATTATTACATAATCAAGTACAAAACAAATAGATTCTCTTAAAATTCTAAGTTTGCTTCACTCTGATTGAGCATTTTCCCCAAACTTATTATGACCTTACTTAATTCAGTCAATATCATAATTTTGAGATTAGAGATTCTTTATTATTCCAAAAAGAACATACATTGTTCACTTATAGGATAATACAAGTCTTGTGTTGAGTGTAGTCCAGTAACTTACATGATTTTATAATTGATTTAAATTAAATTTATAAACACTAGAACAGGCTATATCATTACTTAACTGAGCAATTTTATGTTGTTAGTATATCATAATTTTCACATAAATATCAATCAATTAGGTATTGGTATACTACCAAGTGACTATTAGGAAAGAAAAAACCCTAAAACTTTATTAGAACTTTCACTTATTAGTTATTGCAATTGATAAGATATAACTTTTGGTATTATATTATCTTTAAGTGCAAGATTTCATTATGGTCTAATTTTGAGGAAAAATATTAAAAAAATACTATTTATAGTTAGGCAGAGCTGTACACCAACACTTTACTGGTATGTTTAGGTGCCATGTATTAGGGGGTACTCCTATTGCCATTAACCGGGCACAAATCCAGACCACTGCTACTGAGAGTTTCATAGAAAAACCCAATAACACTTTGCTCGACCTGGGGATCGAAAACAGGACCTCAAGCAAAGCAATTGCGCTTAGGATTTCTACACTAATGAAGCAGTTTAGATATCGGAGCACTAGCATTTTTGTGAAACATGAATCTAGTTTCACAGTTCAAAGTTGATCCTATAGACAAAAATCTGACAAGCAACTCCATAGGCACTCTTCTAAAATAAGTTTTGTTACATTATTCATTCATACAATATTGCGGATGCAAGGACATTGTATGTTAATGTCCAAGTTAAATCAAAAGCTTAATTGAACAAAACTAGGTATTTATAGTGGTACCCATCTTGAAAATATACGACGTAAAATGCCTTTTAGTTCTAATAAAAGTTTAAAAAAGACTTAATTTAAAAATATCCATGTAGAAAGTGTGACATCTTATACAAATTAACAAAACCTGGCTTCAAGGACAAAGATACAGGTTTATATGGATAAAACTATACCAGAATCCAGTAGAAAGTAATCGAAACACTAGCCAGAATATTCGACACGAATAAAAATACAAAATTTACATATAAATTGTAGAATTTTTGTGACATCCAAATTAGAAGTGTAATCAAAAGTGAAAGTAACGTTATTTACGTCGTAATTTCAAGGAGTAACCCTCTCCGAGACACAGGAATGCCACAAAACATAATAGCGTGGTGATTTTCTATAGAAATTAGATAGGTGCACCGTGGTTACATACCTGAGAGCCCTAACTCGTTTATAAGGAGGACTTTGTGAAACAGGAGTTGGCAAAGCCTCCCTCATACCGTCATCGTCATCCATACTGCTAAAATCCAACTTCCTTGGCACTATTGATGATGGTATCGGACTCAAATTGTCCGAAAATATATTGAAAGAGTCTGACATTTCACAAGAAGTTTCCACGGATAATTCCGATGAATCATGCTTGTTTATGAAGCCCGTCTTCATTCTGTACCACTCGGTCATCTTCGTTACAACATTTAACACTTTTACAACAAAAATATCACAACAAATTCACTATTTTCTTTTATAATATTCACAAAACGATCTCACTTTCACGCACTAACAACGTTATGGCGGATGACGCATAGCACCTGTTCAATTGCTCGGCCAATCACGACAAATCATTTGACCGGTGAGTTGAATACTCAAATTTGATTGGTCGGGGTTATTTTTTTTAAATAACGAAGTAGCTTCTTTAGCTTTGATTGGTGGATCTATGGGCGCGTTCAGGTATTAATAAATAAAATATTGCGTTCATCACAATCTATTCTTAGAAAAACGTAAATTCTTGTGTAAATTGTAATATAAAAAGAAAAAGTTTTAAGAAATTGGGAAAAAAAAAATCATCGATGAAGTATTCTTCTTCTTCTTTCCTTCGCTATATCCCATAATCTGGGACCGGCTCTCTCCCCTTGTCTGCCATGCCCATTTTGTTCGATCTTGCGCGGTCTGAGCATCATCGATTAAAGTTTTGACATGTATTCTAGGTATATTATTGATTTATTCTAGCGTACCTATATAGCTTACTCGTCATAATGTGCTAGAAACGAGCGAACTTCTTTAACTAAAAAAATACGTCATACTTCTAATCTGCTTTTGTTATTCTGAGGAATTCTAATCTAAGAAATGAAAATTTAAATAGAATCTTGAAAGAAATATAATTTTCGATTTCTTGCGAAACCAGTATTCTAACAAAACCGTTTGTCGGATGGTAAAATTTAGGAAGATAATATTCAACTTTATTGATGTAAGTATTCAAAAACATCTTTCAAATGTTCAGTTTACTTAAAACTATCGCGAGATGGTGGGCAATCGTATACTGCAATAAAATGTATTTTGTGTATTAATTTCATAACTTCTGTTTGTAAATAGATTTGGTATTATAAAAGGAGGATACCAGAATGCTCGATAGTTTTATAAGACACAACCTCAGAATGATTAGTTCTGTCTGAGTACACAAATATTTCTACTAACTATTCACATCTACTACAGCTAGCAACAATGCGCCGAGAGAGTTGTTTAGGTAGTTTTCAAATATCTTTGCTGCCCATTTCGCTGATTGAAGGGCCTGATTGTAATACTATACTAGCACATAATATGAGGCGCATGAAAGCGGTACCCAATCCCCCAATCGTCGGGGCGCCCTGGACACCTAGCACTCGGTAACGCAGAGTCTAGGTGACTAACCCTTATAACATAATGGTAAGAACAGATCTTTCTCAAGCACATAAAATTAAATATTCATATTATAGTTCAACTAATAAATAAATAAAAATAATTTATTAAAATACTAACTTCTTGGAAATAGGTAATTATCTTTAATTGGAATGTGGGTTAATAAGGTAGTCGATTATCTGTAGATTCGACTAAATTGTGTACTTCACTAATGACTTAAAATGACGTTTCAGTTTGTCATTTTCTCTGACAACAGTTTTGATTGATAAAATCTTCGGTGATAGGGTTTCCCCGATACATTACGAATTTATATCAAGATAAATTATAAAGTATCATTTAAAACACGAATTAAATGACTCACAACATACACATATCAATTTAATGTCGTTAAGTAAACAATGGCGCTATTAGGATGGATAAAAATAGTGTTTTTAATTGGTTTTCCGTACTTGTGTTTGCAAGAAAATATAAACAAAGAAGAAATCATATTTCATTACAATAATACGTAAGTTTTGTTTTTTTTCTATAGTTTCACTTGAGATTGGTACCTGGTAGATGTTTTCTTGTGATATATGTTTTTAATAATTTAGATTTTAATCCTTATTGCCTATTATGTCATAAGTAAGTTTTGATGATTTTGAAATTGTTTCACTTTGCAATTTCGGTTGCTGCACCTGATTGCTCAACTGATTACTGATCAGAGTCTACTTACAAAAATGCTAGCACTAGCAGTTTCTAATATAATCATATTCAATTCAAATAATAACCATTCACTTTAAAAAAAAACTGAAACTTTTACGAAAATTTTAATAAGTACCAGAAACTTTGTATGTAACTCTAACTTCCTTCATATCTTAAACAAGGTACTACAACTTTGTTGATTTTAAGCAATTATTTATATGGAATAAGTTTTTTAAGAAGTATTTTAGAATCATATCTGCTATACTAAAAAAGGCAGATACTAATGGTCACTGTCTGCCTACCCCTATGGAAAAAAAAACATATGTACACACCTTTTGTGAGAATGTTTTTTATTTTTCTTCTCTGTTAATCTGTAATCAGTCTTCGTGGACTATTCAGATGAGTTGTCTGGCCCCATCATTGTGTATGTACATAGGTTTTTTTGGCTAACCTGTTTAGTTTTCGTCAATGTTGTAGAATAAATATTATTTAGCATCACAATACAGAGTTAGTACTATGAGATTTTGGTGTTTTATCAACAACCTTGTTTAACAACACTAAGTTATTTTGATCTATAACATACCATCACACCTGTATTCCCCGAAGGGTTAGGCAGAGGTGTACATAATGTACACCCACAGTTCTCCGGTATGTTTAGGTCCCATGTAATAGGGGGCGAGCCTATTCTAATATAATAAAGGTGAAGGGTTTGTTTGAATGCACTAATCTCTAGAACTATCAGTTGCATTTGAAAAAATATTTCTGTATATGATAGCCACATTTGTGAGAAAGGCTATAGGTATATAGCATCATGCTACGGTGCTTAGGAGCAGGGCAAAGCGGGTGAAACTGCTGCATATAAAAAGCGTTAAATATTGCATCTTCGTCTAGTTCCTTGATATCTTAGAAAGGCCCTTTACCAGTAGCTTACAGCAATACTATTATTAGTAAAGTTTATTATAATAAAACAAACAGCAAACATAATATTGTTATCATGGAACCTAGTCAATGTACTCAATATTTATTGATAATAGGTGATAGGAATATTTATGACATGTTTATAATTAAAAACTACTGAATGAGTCACGGTTAATATTAAAGTAGAAACTTTCCTGTTGTTGGTGATGCTTCCCACAATGTATACTATTTTGCTGTAAGGTCCAATTTTAAATACCTTTTAATCTTCATGTCCTGCCCTGTAGCCAAGCCTAAAAATCTTTATTAATACCTACGTAAGAAATATGGTAAAAAGTAGTAAGTCTGTGACCTGTTTAATGTTGAGTACTTAGTTACGCAGGGCACACTTGTGCATGTCAAGTATAGCCTACTGTTCAAAAGGTAAATCTTAAAAAGTTAGGGCTTATATCACATACTCTACATATCACAATGGTATAATGGACAGTGGCAATAATCTTCAGCTATATCTACGCATTGTGCTTATTTTTGTGATTGAATGGAAACTGTGGTCTACTCAAACCACACAAACTTCTCTAAAAAGGCCAGTAAGATGTTGATATTGATAAAAATCTCTCAGTCTGTCAGTCAGTCTAGCTTAAAGGTGAATGGAAGTAAAACTGCGACCATAGCTAGTAACTAAGTAAAATTGCATTGTTTGTGGCCTACAACGTTGCCGTAGCCTCTGCTACTGCCTGAGACTTAGTGTTGCAAAAAACTCGAGTCTTCGAGTCCTATGTAAACGGACTCGGATGATGAATTACAAGACTCGACTCATTACAACAGGACTCCAAGACTAGAGAACTAAGTTCTGTGTGACTATGTGACATGAGAGCTCGAGTCTCTTTGTGCGCTCGAGTCCTTTTTATGTGGCGAGTCGTACTTAAGTTCTTTTCGTGTATGAGTCTAGCAATTAAATTGTTACATTTACAAGGCGGGGGAAAGGCTCAGATAAAAAATAACAGTATTGATTAGGGATATTTTTGTTTTGATTCCGTAAAATAATTAATACACGCAGGAAAACCACTATTCTAGGTAATACGATATAAATATAGTTTATAGCGAACGATCAAATGCAATATGCTAACTGGTAAATACGTTTACTCGTTATAACGTAATACGTTTACTCAATTATATAAAATATTAACAACTTAGAGGGTAGTATCTCAAAATATAAAGCCAGTTTACCTTCACATCTCTATTTTCATAGAAGTGTTTTAGCTGATTTGTAATGATTTTTTTAGTGCAGAATTATATAACCACTTATATAAACTTATCACCTATTCGAGTCTTTTCGAATGATGAGTTTCAAGTCTCATCTTCATGCTTCGAGTTTTTCTTAAAGACTCGAGTTCTTTTTAAGACTCGAGTCCTTTTGTAAGACACAAGTAGTTGTTAAATGACTCGAACTCGGCTTGACTCTAGACTCCGAACCGTTTTAGCACACCGAGTCTTGCTTATTTGAGTCGAGTCTTTAAAATTACGACTCGAGGACTCGAGTTTTTTGCAACACTACTGAGACTGCCTCATTAGTCCAGTAGTCCTAAATACGCGACTGCTACGCCAGAGGTCCTGGGTTCAATCCCCAGGTCTAGCAATGTGTTATTGGGTTTTTCTATGAAATTCTCAGTAGCAGCTCGGAGTCTGGATTTGTGCCCGGTTAATGGTAATAGGCTCGCCCCCAATTACATAGGATCTAAACATACCGGCGAAGTGTGGGTGTACATAAGTACACCTCTGCCTAACCCTTCGGGGAATAACAGGCGTGATGGTATGTTAATATGTGACAGTGCAGTAGCCTTGTTGTTGTATCATCTCCCATATATATAAACAAAAGGAGGTCTATGACTCCTGTCTATGAGATGTTTGTTGAATTGTCCATGTTTAGGTAGGGTCGCGATAATGATCCTTGTCTGTTGTCTTATAGAACAAGGCTGCCTAGTGATGCATAAAATTTCTTTTTAAATCTGTTTTTCTTTTCTATACTAATATTATAATGAGGTAATGTTTGTGATGTTGTAGGGGGTAATATCTGGATCTACTGAACAGATTTTGAAAATTCTTTTACCAATAGAAAGCTACATTATTTGTGAGTGTCATATGTAATGTCAGGGTCAGCTGGTTCTAAATAAAAGGTGTTCATTTTTGTTACAGATATAAATACAACATACCCTACACAGTATCTGTTAATAAGAGTACAGAATACATTCTGGAGTTTGGTGGGGTAAGCAGTTTTTTATTATTGAATTTGGATATTAATTTGGTGACCAGGTGTCACCAAATTAATATCGGTGATATATATATTTGGTGACCGTGTGTACTTCTCTGGAGACCAGAAGAATAGATTTTGCATTGTTTATGTAATATGAGCTTAAAAGAGTATAAATAAACCACTAGTTAATTGTTTACATTGGAACATTAATCATAAGAGATTGGTCGAAGAGTCTCACAGCATAAAAGATGAAGATGTCGTCAATATACTTACGCCATCTAGCGTCAAAATATAACACCCTTAGTGCGTTTGTCCACCGCCACCGTCACCGGCACGTCACCGTCAACGAGATGACGGCGCCGATTTAGCGACCTTACATTTACTATGGCCGCGTGTCCACCGCACGCCCGTCACCCGAGCGCCGCACGGTGGGCTGAAAATCGGCTTTCATAGACATAGCTAATCACAAATTGTTTTGCTAATATGCGGAAACTGTTTTGGATTGTGTGTAACCTGCTATGTAATAAGTTAATAATATATTGTATCTGTTTGTTTCCCAAATAAAATAAAAATAAAATAAAAAAATAGCGATTTCAATTTGCAAGTGCCGGATTTTTTGCCGGATATCGCTTCTATTAGTTATTACTATATTCAAAAATGACACCAGAGTTAATTCTGTACAAAAACGAAGGAATTATAATTTTTTTAAGAAAAATTTGTATGGAGCTGGTATTAAAAAGTTAATTATCTCGTAAACAGCAAGGAAAACCGTAATATCCTTACAGGTGGTTATAGTACTAATTATTTATGATTTTTTGACATATGTCATATAACGGTTATCGCTGCTAATTTTTTTTTTAAATCGTCAAAATATTTTTATTTATTTTTACATATGAAACGGTTCCTTTTAGTGACTTAATTAAGAACATTGTTAATTATGAAGAATGTTATTGACCCAAATATTAAAAATATATAAAACAAGAAAAATATTTAAAAAAATAGCAAAAACAGAAAAAAAAATCAAATATTATACATTTTCCTTACCACTGTCGTTCTCGGACTCCAATTCTGAGTCAGAATCTAGATTGGATATATCTAAAAACTCGAACTCGAAGTGAGTTCGAGTTTTCAGTTCGACCTGAAACTGAATTTTTGCGAGAGTTTCAGCAAAAAAGCTCTGCTTTCTCTTGGCATCTCACTTAGGCCTTTGTGCACTTAGGAAAGGATCCGAAGAAACAACAAGCATATTTAAGATATCTTGATTAGAATCTTGCCTGCTTCTTTTCCGCGAATGATATTCCCGGAACCTCCTAAAATCTCTGTTTCGAGACTCTGAGGCTTCTTCCAAGAGAGTCCGAAATTGCACAATATAAGTTTTCTCGATTATATCAGCCTCGTGTATTAATAATTTATGTACGGTTGACGACATGTAGTACCAGTCATACAATTCTACATACTTTTCTGCTGTTTTGCGGGCAAAATCTTTAAATTTTATTCTCGCCTATCAATCTCGATCTTCTCGCCAAATGTTATCGCTTGCAAATATTTTAGTAAGATCTTCGTCCAACCCGGTAATAGCTGCAGTTTTATTGGGATACTCGAAAAACTTTCTAGCGGTATTCACGCCATTGGTAGTTCCCGAGCCTTGTTTCACAACATCAATCACCAGATTGAGCTGAACTTGAATTTATTTTGAATACATTTTTTATTTCATTACTTCTCGCTGCTCACCGTTTGAAGTCGAGCCTATACGCAATATGTTACAGACATTCCATACAATTTATACGTGCGTGTAGGGATGATAAGCCAAATTTGTATATGTCAGCACACACAGTCTTTGATGTTACAACATCTAAGCGGTTCATTTCCGTAGGTTTTGCTAAGCACAGGTAGCACGATGGATTTGATCTGGCATCAGAAAGGTACGTGCAGACTTTGGTGTCGATCACTGCCATAATTAGTTGATGAGTCACCATGTTATTATTATGTACTGCACTCTGTGGGGATAAAGGCCCGAATTTCATCATCCATTTGTTTTTTGAGACCGATGACAACTGCTTCGCTCTCCTTTACAAAAGTTAACTGAACTGGGCGTCAATACAAAGTTGAGCATGGTTTTCGGTTCATACAGTATTATCTCCATCTGTCAGTTTTAGTGGCACCAAGGAGGTCATGAAAATGCTTGCATCATCTTGCTCACCCTCCATTTTCTGCTTGTATCGGCTTTGGTTGGAAGCACCATCAAATCCCCACTTGGATATACGCTTTAGCTGCTTATTTTGCACATCGGCATTGTCAGAAAGACTTTGAAGGATCCTCGTCACCGTGATGTCAAGTAAAGCTTGAAGTGTAATCCTAGCCGAGGAATCCGTAACTGACACTGAATGCTTTGGGGGGTAGCAATCAAGCTTAGTTTGTTGCACTTTATAGTAGGATGGATAAATATCCATAGCACCTTCCCGAATGGCAGCCTCTCGCAAAGTAATATATTGCCACTTTGACAGTTTTAGTGAAAGGAGCAATCCAGCGCTTTCTCTGCTGTAAATATGACTGTTTTTACTGATGTCTTAAGCGTTTCTTTAATTTTAATAACTGCTTCAAGCTTTTTCAACATGTATTCGATCACAGATGCCATATCCTCATGCCCTTCTTTTAAACGCGTAAACGCGTTTTAACGCGCTTTTAGTAGCTGCATATGCCAATTCACTGGAGTCTTCGCCTGTATGATCATCAGATCTTCTCTTTTTCTGTTTACTTCCCAAATCTTCGAATGGTATTCGAGACCTTTTTGTCATTGTTCCAACGGATGATGATGGCTTTAATTGAAAGTCTGATTGTGCTCTTGGTATCTCATCAACAGTTCATTCTAGATTAACTAAAATTTGCACACAACTTGGCCAATTAATATTTGCTTGCAGTCAATTTCCGTACAGTCTTCTGAAGTTATCAAGGAATCGGTTAGATTTCATCCACCTCTGTAAAGCAGAAAGGCTCACTTCATGATTAAATGAAGTACTCTCACTTTTTAGAAGACAAACAAGTCTAAACTGGTGATTAAACTTTCCATTTTAGGATTTTATAGTCACAGAGCAAAAAAATTGTGTTAGCAGTTGCACAGATGTGATCAATCTAAATTATTAATTAAAATTTTAGCCCTTTTTTGCAAAACGTCGATAATTAGTTAACTACCCTCATTAGAGTTTTGAAAGATGAGCTAATAAAAAATTATAATCGTCAAAAAAAAACTTAGAACTCTTAACACAACTAATCAACAAATTAGCTTACTTATCAGAAATCATTAACAATCATTTAATCACCTTTTCAGACTTCAGACAGTTACAAACAATACCACTTACTTGGTACCAAAATACCAAATAAACATATGTTTTTACAAATTTTAAAACTCATTTTGTATTGATACATAGGTATCTAGCTCAAACATAGTTGTGTAAGTGTGGATGTACGCTAAACCTCTGACTAATCCTTCGGGAATATAAGGATGATGCTATTTTATGTTACGTGTTATTAAAAGTCTGTGTTCCTCAACTTAAACACTAAAAGGAACCGTTTCATATGTAAAAATAAATAAAAATATTTTGACGATTTTAAAAAAAAAATTAGCAGCGATAACCGTTATATGACATATGTCAAAAAATCATAAATAATTAGTACTATAACCACCTGTAAGGATATCACGGTTTTCCTTGCTGTTTACGAGATAATTAACTTTTTAATACCAGCTCCATACAATTTTTTCTTAAAAAAATTATAATTCCTTCGTTTTTGTGCAGAATTAACTCTGGTGTCATTTTTGAATATAGTAATAACTAATAGAAGCGATATCCGGCAAAAAATCCGGCACTTGCAAATTGAAATAGCTATGTCTATGAAAGCCGATTTTCAGCCCACCGTGCGCCGTCATCCCGTCCGCTGATTTTTCGCTTAGTTCGGCGCTACCGCTAGAACTCGGTCCGAGATTGTGACGGGCCGACGTGGCGGCAATACAAAACACATTTAAACGTGTCCATCTACGCCGGCGCCGTGACGTCGTCGTCGCACCGCAATAGCTTTTGATTATTTATATCAAAAATATATTATAAAAATGCCCAAGAAATTGCCGCAACTTGATTAAAACATAAAATAAAAATACGTAAAACACTCCTGTAATGTATCTTTCTCGTATTATCGAATGAATCAAAAATTCTTTGCATCGCCTACGCCTTCTTGCGTACAAAAGCAGAAGGAGAAATTATGAAACAATTGACTGAACCACCGAGATCGGATCGTCGCGGTGGATAAAACGATCGCCGTCACGTCAACGTGATCTCGGCCAGAAATAATCTCGTTGACGGTGACGTCCCGTTGACGGTGGCGGTGGACAAACGCTCTTATGTTACAATATTTTACTAATAGATGGCGTTATACAAAACAATTTGTTTCCAGGAGCTCCAAGCCCATGATACTCCAGCCAGGGTGACGGTGGCTAGTGATTTTGCCAACAAGACATACCCTTTGTTCATCACTGCACGACAACAGAAAGGTATTAAATTGAATCTATAATTATTATTATGGAAAAGCATAATCCTACGCTGTGTGCGTTCGCGCAGCGGAATGTTGTTGAATTTAAAGATTTTAATTATGCAGATATTTAGTGTATGACGTCGTATAATTGTGTATGGTAAAAAAAAATTTGTGCACGCAGTTGTGTAGGCTACTGTACCATATTAATAAATACTATATTGGAAGGTTAAGAAGGTTTCATAGATATATGGTACGGCCGCTTTTTTGTAGCCATCTGAACTTGGTCGGGTTATGTAGGTTTTCGATGCTTCGTCAGTATTATAATTGTTTTTCTTTAATTACTGAATTTAATGACATGAAATTTTGCATGCGAATAGTTGAATGAATACACTAATTATTGGCATACATTTTAACATGCAATGCCTTTAGAACGTCGTGATATTTGACTGCTTTGTAAACAGTGATCTATTCATGGTAAATTGTCCTATAACTCTTTAATTACTAACGGAACATCATTGATACTTGGCAACATGTTGCAGACACTTACAAGGTTTGTATAAACGTGACAATCTAGACCCCAAAGTGCATACTTTAAGAACTAAGACCTAATAAGCGTATTTTACGTTTATATTTTTATCTTTTAAGCCCTACGTTTTTTTCCAAATCTGTTTTTTAAACAAATATAAACAAATTCAAAACAATGTATGTAAAAATCTACAGCTCTCTATGTAAGCGCTTTATATGAAAACTAGCTAATGGCCAAACGTTCGCGTAGCGGAAACTTGAATTTCTCCGAAGTTTATGCATGCACTAATGTTATTCATACATACACAATTACACACAAA
The DNA here is from genome assembly GCA_958496365.1 of Subacronicta megacephala. NCBI lineage: Eukaryota > Metazoa > Arthropoda > Insecta > Lepidoptera > Noctuidae > Subacronicta > Subacronicta megacephala. The sequence goes on along the minus strand of OY292541.1, from coordinate 1,562,517 downwards.
TACACACTAATTATTGGACACATCTTTTTTCTTCTAAAGTTTATGGATTAAAAAAAGTTCCGCCAGGACAACGTTCGCCCAGCGGAATCAGTTTTTGATGAATTTCTCCACAATGGCTGCGTGCACAAATTTTTTTTTACCATACACAATTATACGACGACATACACTAAATATCTGCATAATTAAAATCTTTAAATTCAACAACATTCCGCTGCGCGAACGCACACTCCTACGCTCTAGGTCCTGGGTGGGTTATCCAGGGAGCCCAGACATTGTCACATTTTAATTATAGATAATGAAGTTAGATATCCAAATGTATCCAATGAAGGTTATGCCGAATCCATACATATCGGATATCTATTTATGAACATGTGACATTGTCTAGGCCCCCAATCCGAGCAAAGTATTGTTGGATTTTTCTATGAAAGTCTCAGTAGCAGCTCGGAGTTTCGAATTGTGCCCGGTTAATGGCAATAGGCTCGCCCCCTATTACATGGGACCTAAACATACCGGCTAAATGTGGGTGTACAGTCCAGCACATCAGGTTATACAAAACGGTCAAATTTCTCCAAATGATTTTCAACCTTAAAATGTTGGTTAAGTTCAAAATCAACTGACAAAATTTTACATTTTGTGGGAACTATGTGCTGGTGACCGTACATAAGTACACTGCTAACCCTTTGGGGAATACAGTCGTGATGGTACGTATGTACTTATGAGAATACTAGCTTTTGCCCGCGACTTCGTTCGCGTGGAATAGTTTTCCCCAATCCCGTGGGAATTTCCCAAAATATCGTTATAATTTAAAGCCTATATGTTATTCTGATGTATAAACAATAATACTGTAAAGTTTCATCGAAATCCGTTCAGTAGTTTTTGCGTGAAGGAGTAACAAACATCCATCCATCAATCCTCACAAACTTTCACATTTATAATATTAGTAGGAAGTAGGATTATATATTCAATCCCTCCCTCCCTCCTCCCTAGAGGCAGACATTATTGTGTTATCATTGTTTTTTGTTTCAGGAGTGTTCTCATGGCAGCTTCCAATGCTGGTACAGACACCGGTCAGTCTAGAACAGTTTACTAACATATCCAGGACTCTATGTCCACATAACAATATGTTTACTGAAGATGAGGAAACATGTGGTGAGTGATATCTTTTTGTTATTTGGAGCGGTATTTTTTAATGAAAGTTTTTGTTTTTATTTTAATGAGATTTTGTTCTTAGTATTTTGCGAAACCTTTTCTTAATGCTTTTTTTCTGATAGGCAAGGAATAGTACCTTTTTTTTATTCACATGTTTTTTTTTATAAATTATGAATTCGATTTTATTGGCATTTTATTTGTGTTTGTTTAAATATAATTATTAATCATTTTGGTTAATGCGGGATATTAATTATGATAAAGTCGTCCAAAAGTGTCTTTGATAAAAATCGGCTTTTTTGCGGACTTTGTGCGAATATTTTTTTGATCTGGCAACCCTTTTATAATTCTGTAAAACGTTTCCCAGATACAAACTTATATTATAAATCTATTATTATTTTAGTTTTTAGTCTCATTAGTAAAAAAAATATATAACTTTAACTTTGACGACCCATCCGTATCGCCCGACTTTGTTGACTCCCATTTTAATTTACCTTCTCTTTCTGTTCACGCTCTCTTAGTCAGTGGGAAAAGGATTAAAGTCTACTGTGGTCCTCTCATACGTAAATATATATTGATATTGTACCTTTTTATATATATTTTTATGCTCGTTTTAGAAATAGGGAGAGTGATTAAGTAACTGAGAAAGAATAAAGCTTTAAACCGTTTTTAGAACTCAATATTAAAAAAACTTACATCCGCTATCTCTTACAGATGTTTCTACGCAGAACACACCAATAATACACCTAACTTCATCATCACCGGACTCGATAAATGTTACCATTTTGGTAGAAACCGTCAGAGATTTCTTCGTAAAACTGAATTCTACCACGAATTTAACTACCACACCGAGTCAGCCAATGTATTACTTCTTCCCTTTCGACCAATCGAATGATCTAGATCTTTCGTATCAGCACGCAAAGAGGAAATATATGTGTAACTCGGAATTGGATCATACGGAGCAAATGACTCTTCATAGATACTTTTTGAACAGTAATTTGGAGACTCACAGTTGGTTGTCGAGACCAAAAAGTGTTATAGTTATGATTGAGTCTGATGATGACATTTGCGCTGTGGTCTCTATCCAGAATTTTTCGGTAGGTGATCTTTTTTATATATTTCAATGGCGGGATGAGTTGGGCTTTGATCAAAAAGACAGCTGCAAATTAATAATTTGGGCAACTTTTATTGCAATATAAGTCTAGTGGTCCTGCCACGCTAGAGCTGTTGGGTTCCCAGGACGATCAAAGTGTTATTGGGGTTTTTTATGCAATTCTCAGTAGCAGTTCGGAGATTGGAATTGTGTCCGGTTTTTGGCTTGCCCCCGGCAAACTGTGGGTGTACCTTAAGAACACCTCTGCCTAATCCTTCGGGGAAAACAGGTGTGATGGTACCCACTGTTCGCCGGAATGTTTAAGTCCCATGGGGCGAGCCTATTGATAACACTGCTCGACCAGGATCGAACCCGGGACCTCTAGCATAGTAGTATACTAGACTAATGAGGCATTGTGCAGAATGTAAAATTATAGACCTCCAAATTTAATAAACCTAATTGAAGTTTGAATTTAGCGACCAAGCGAAAATAATCTATATACTAATATAAAATTGTAAAAAAACTTGTACAATCAAAAAAAGAGTTATGTATGCAGGCAGCTACCGAACATCTGCCTTGTAGATGTTGTTATAAATAATAATACGCCAAAGCGTGTCATATGAAGGCTGCTAACAAAACCAGTATTTTGACACGTATTGCTTGATATAGGTATTATACAAACTTTGTCAAAACACATATACAATGTTGGTTTTTTTTACCCGAGAGCCGAAAGTAGTTTGTTCAGAATCATTAACAGAATCGATTGCAATGGTTTTAAGTCTATGGTATATTTTTTACATTTAAAAATTATTCAAGTTCGACACCCATTTTTTATTGCGAGAAACACTGACCGGGGAGGTCAATCACTCGCCTGTGACGCCCGGTGCCCTTAATTCATCTTACCCACCTGCGAAAATACGGTAAATGAGGAAAATTGGTAAAATAGAACAAACTTTTGCTCGGCATCGCGTGAGTTTTAATAAAAAAAATATTTTTTTTCTTACTTTTTAAATCAAATTAAAGTTGGGGTGTTTCGGATTTAGGGTAAACAAAAATTAAGGTTGTATAGTTAGCTGCCTGTATACCGAACTCTTTTGTTGACTGTACGTGTACATTGAAGATATTTAAAAAAACCATCAAATAATGTATTGTTGCAGTGTCCAGTTTTTGATAATGAACGAGACATATTATATGATGGATACTTCTTAACTATGACTAGAAGAGGCGGTATAACGCTCACGGTAAGTAATTACAGTTATTTTTAAACCTGTGTTTTTGTAGAGAAGAGCGCTGTTGAGTTCCCCGATAAGAAATGCTGGCGCCATCTATTTTAACCTTTTGAACGCCAGAGTATAAACGTATCGCCGTACCCCTGACGCCAGGCCACTTTTTCTGTCAAATTACATAAGGTAGTGAAAACACACTAAAGTAATGATTAAATTGTTTATTTCATAAAATGGGCGACGTATATTTTGTCATATATTTGTGACGTTGGCGTTCAGGGTAAGATTTCGTTTGTCACATATATGTGACAATGGCGTTCAAAAGGTTAAAACTTTTAAAAGTGTCTTCATAATATCTATTTACAGTTTTTTTTTACAAATTATTTAAAATATAATTCTGGTTTGTACACACGGCTACAGGTCAAGCTATAAATTTCCAGTTTCAGCTGATTTTGCATTGTATAGGCTTTCCATACAATAAGAGGCCCGCGTAAAGTGTACATTAGTACACCAGTACATACATTTTTTTTTAAAGCTTCCTACCAATGTGGTTCACACATTCTAGTAATCGCGTTAACCTCTTACTAAGCTAAAATGCTTGTATTACGAGTGAGTTCACGTCGGTAGTGCAATGGGTGGGGTTCGAACAGGCAACCACATGATCGCAAGTCCGATGCCCTAGCCATTAGGCTACCGCCGCTTTAATTGAACATACAATGTATTTATGAGTGCGCATATTTTTATTTATTTAGGCATATATACAATAAAATCATAAACATTGATAAGTAGCAAATAGAGTGATATGGACTAAAGTTAAAATCAATAAAATCTATGCGCAATATTTACTAGTTAAAGTTGAGTAGTCTTTTTTTTTATGAATACATCTTAATTTTTGGTCTGTATTTTAATAAAGGTTTCCTAATTCCAGCAAGACACATTCCCAGTGGGTTTCTACATAGTGTTCATCGTGAAGACATCCGACGAGGACTGCACGGACAGATCTGGTAACGGTACGCTGCCGCAGGTCGCGCAGTACCTGGGCTGGACCCAGGAGGAGAAGGTGCAGCTCGTCACCAACGACGGCAGGGTTAAGACTTTCAGGTAAGACACTGCCGGATATAGGTGACACTGCTGGTTATAGGCGACACTGCTGGTTATAGGACACTGCCGGTTATAGGCAACACTGCTGGAAATAGGCGACATTGCCGGATATAGGTAACACTGCTGGCTATATTCAGCAGTGTTACATTGCCGGATATAGGTGACACTGCCGGATATAGGCTATATCCAGCAGTTTTACATTGCCGGATATAGGTGACACTGCCGAATATAGATGACACTGCCGAAATAGGCAACAGTGCCGGATTTAGGCGACACTGCCGAATATAGGTAACACTGTTGCCTATATCCGGCATATAACAATCAATATCTTAGAAGATTTTGATAAAGAGTATGCCGCAGGAGTCGCCCTTTATACTCAGCTATTTAACTGCCAACCCTATTACAGTTTCAGGATAATACAGACGATATCGTATCAAGATTACGCGATCGCTGCAGGGGCAGCCCTAGCGTTCTTCAGTTCTTTCTACATTGCTTTCATAATAGCGTTGCTGTGTAGGAAGAAAGCGCATCTACCTGTATCTAATGAAGAAGGTATGTTTTGATCTTATTTAAATAATCATCATCTTTTTTTTCTGTGATAACTCGGCAAACGAGCAGGCGAGTTACCTGATGGTAAGTAGTCATCGCCGCCCGTGGACATCTGCAATACCAAAGGAGTTGCAGATGCGTTGTCGAGCTTATATAATGGAAGGAGAAGGAAAAGGAGTGAGGGAGAAATTGGGTCTCCGGCGCTCCATACTCACCGTACGAAACGCAACAGTATGCATAGGCATGTAGACACGCCAGCAGGCACTACTACTACAAAAAAGAGTCCCTACTACCAAAAAAGAGAATTATGTTGAGATCGATCTCCGGTCTAAAAGATGCGGCAAAAGTATCTTACTCGAAGCTACCAGACCGCCGAAACGCATTTTTTTGGCAGTTATTGATTTTTTTTTCAAGCTTCTGTCTTACCGAATTATCTCTTCTTCTTCTACATTTTTTCCGTATCTATGTCCCTCTCTTTCTTCCTATCATCATCTCAACTCCGTACCTATTTCCCACTATTCGTTCCCTGCTCCCACTGATCCTGTTTTTTTCTGTTTACCTATCTCTGTATCAAATTTTCCTTCTATTCACCATTGTTTCTGTAGACGACAGGGAGAAGGGAAATGATGACTACACAGTTTTTGACCGTTTATGCGTTCGTCGCGACCGAGCGTGCGTCCAGTTTGCGCGTAGCAAGCGACCTAACCTAATGCACCGCGTCCGGCGTAAGCTGACCCGCCCCGCGAGCCCGCCCTTTCCCCTCTGCGCCTGGACACACACTCGTGCACGCCAAACCGTTTATTAAAACAAACTCAAAACTTAATAATAGGTACATTATACTTTAAACTAGGTACATAACAAATATTTTAAATATTATATTTAAATTTGCGTCGCTAACAGTTTCCCTATCTCTTTCTTATCACTGTCCCTACTCCGTAAAATCTCATTCTCTTCCTATTCCTCATCTCCACTCCGTACCTATTTCCCACTCTTTCACCCCACTGTTCATCATATTTACTTTCTATTTATATTTCCCTTTAGTTCCCTATCTCTCCCTTATCCTCGTCCCCACTCTATACCATTTCACTCTCGTTCCCTTCCTACTCTTCTGCCCTCTATGTTCATATCTCCAACTTTTTCTGTCTTCCTATCCACCTCCTCTCTTTGTCCCATTTCCCTCTCTAGATCTCCATATTTTCTATTACCTATCCATCTGTTCTGTATTATGAACGGGCAGATAACCCAAAATATAGTATAATGAATGTCTACAGAAGGCCGTCTCACCCCGCCGTTGATACCGCACGATGTAACCAATGTAGCCACAGCGAGGAGACGCCACGTCAATGTTATAGACACCAGCGGGGAGAGCACCTCGCGACAATGTTTAGTAGGCGAAGGCGACGCGTTTAATTCACGCGATGGTAAATACACATTTTATTTTCATAAGGATTCTTATAATTACATAACACATACCATCACGCCTGTATTCCCCGAAGGGTTAGGCAGAGGTGTACTAAAGTACACCCACATTTCACCGGCATGTTTAGGTCCCATGGAATAGGGGGCGAGCCTATTGCCATTAACCGGGTACAAATCCAGACTCCGAGCTGCTACTGGGAATTTCATAGAAAAACCCAATAACACTTTGCTCGACCCGGGGATCGAACCCTGGACCTCTAGCGTAGCAGTCGCGCTTTCGACCACTAGACTAATGAGGCAGTCATACACACAGACACGTCAAACTTATAACACCCTGTCGTTTCTGCGTCGGGGTTTAATAAAGGATTTTAAATTAGACCTAATTTAAAATCTTGTGCATATTTCATTTTGATACGTCGCCTAGAAGTTTTTTTTATTGTAAGTAAATCCCATAAAAACATGAGTAAAACCACGGGGAAAGCACAGTAAATAATAAAAAACGCTGTTTTTAGAAAGAAAGAGGAAAGAAAATGTGTTTATTGCCACAAAAACTAATAGCATACATAAAACCTTAACTATAGTTACTTAAGACTAACAAACTAACAAGATAAATGCCTTTATATAGTACCTAATTGTGCCAAAAGAGCCACAGCTCAGCATTATGTCAGTGACGCTAGGTACCACTGACGCTGATTTTCAGCTGCAACCTGCTTTTAATGATTATCTCAACAGACGGCAGTTCATCTTCGGACACGGAATCAGATTTCTCGACCCTGGATGATGTCAATACAGATAAGGACGTGTACAGATTGGGTGGGAAGCTCTGCGTCGCTAATTTAGCTAGGTAAGTTTATATATTTACACAATTCATAAATACAGGGTGAAATTGACGCTTCTCATAATACTATTCGTATTTGCATTAAAACTAAAATGACGTAAAGTAAAAATATTTATAATATAGAGAATTCATGATGAAGTGGGTTTTTAAAGCAAAAAGAGGGAAAGAAATAATTTAAAATAATCTAATAAAAATTCAAATATCAAAGTCATAAAGTACGGTGGATGCAGCGCAGAACGGAGAAGTCGATAAACGTGTAAGCTGAACTCGCGTTGCACAGGCTGGCATACAATGCGAGGCCAGCTTAAACTGGATTTGTATAGCTTGGTGTGTGAAGCAATGAAAGTTGCTGAACACTATGAAATCTTCAAAACGCTTAAACATAATTTACTATCCAAAACTTACTGACCCGAGATGTGGTAAGTAGTACGTGTTTCTACATACAGATCATCATTTTTTTGCTAAGTGAATTTATTGAAACGTATTGGTGCTGTGTTGTTTTCAAAACTTGACGGTGTTCAGAAACTTTCGTTGCTGACCGTACCTCTTATATGGGGGTTCTTATATATTAAAATATCCAAAGTTATCCTAACAAAAAAATATACGGCGATAGGGATACGTTGTTCGGATCGAGCTAGTGATACATATATAATTATATTGCGGGTCCATAATATATTATATATTCGTCATCAACCCATTACATTGTCCCACTGCTGGGCACGGGTCTCCTCTCAGAACGAGAGGGATTAGGCTATAGTCCGCCACGCTAGCCTACTGCGGGTTGGCAGACTTCACACGCTATCCAGAAAATCTCTCAGGCATGCAGGTTTCCTCACGATGTTTTCCTTCACCGTTTAAGCGCGTCATAATTAATTATTAATACGCACTATTTGCGTTGTCGAGAATCAAACTTCGACATCAACGGGTGCTACACGTGATCAGCTGACCGGTTCTGGTGGCGACCGGTGTGCGACGGCGGTGCGAGGCGCGCGCGCATACGTCATTCATTCGACTTCTCTCCGGGCCACCGCGCAGTGCACTAGTCTTATTATTCTTGATAATATATTCAGTTATACCAGCAGAACATACAGTCCACTCATTTCTCACCACCACCAACGAGACCTTCGTTACAATTTACTACAAGTTGTAACATTTTGGTCCTTCGAAAAACTGAAGAATTACAAGAATCGTGGATTTGTACGAGCGGACTTTGGACCCTCTTTGTTTGAGAACGCGAGGTGACACATCGCACATAGAAACGTGGCGAAGAAATTTGAAGAACAAAGGCGAAGAGGAGAAATATTAGTGGTTGGATAAGACGTTGTTGTGAGTTCGTTCCATTATCCTTTTTTCCGTTTAACGTTTTCTTCTTAACGTTTTCTTCCTTGCCTAGCTTCAGAAATGGCCTAATTGAGCCATCACATAGTGGTCTTATATACGCTAGTTCATTCGTCATAATCATACAATTTCATAAAGCATTTTCAATACGCTTATTTCACGTATTCATTTCTTATATAATCACCGCGCCGCTAATGCAAAATTATTCGCCGCTTTGAGTAAACCGGTTTCTTACTACGGCGTGTTCATCGAGCGAGCGGCCAGCTGTTTTCTTTGTTCTATTGTATGACTAATAACCGTTAATTTAAATTGATAAGTGCTTGTTATTTAAAGGTATTAGTCAATTATATTACTTTTTTTGCTTCATTCCAAACTACATCTATTTATTATCATAATGCCTGATAATCGCAAAACTTTAATAAAGAAACGATCTTCTATAAAATCAAAGCTTACAACTTTTAGTAAATACTTAAATGTCCTGAAATCATGTAAAGTGCTCAGCGAAATGCAGACCGCTGAATTAGAGTGCCGACTTAGTAAAATTGAAGCTTTAAGCAATGATTTCGACACTTTACAGGATGAGATCGAGATGCTTTGCGATGAATCGTCCGGCGAGGGTGAGGAGTCGTCCTCTGAGCGTGAGCAGTTCGAAAACGATTACTTTGCACTGCTAGCAAGTGCGCGCTGTCTACTCGCGTCAGCTAAGCGTCGTGATTCTGCAGCAAGCTCCAATAATTCACAATCAGGTGAGGATTTCAAGGCCAGTCCTAATGTCAGATTACCTAAAATTGATTTACCTCATTTCAGCGGTAGCTATCAGCACTGGCTTGAGTTCAGGGATGTTTTTTCTTCCATTATTCATAATAATAAAAATATTGATAATATTAATAAATTCCATTACCTTCGCGCTTCACTTCATGGAAGTGCAGCTTTAATTATAAAACATATTACCGTATCTGGTGATACTTATAATATAGCCTGGGATTTATTACTTGAGCGGTACGATAACAATCGTCTGCTCGTCAATAACCACGTACAAGCCTTATTTAACCTCGATCATATACAAAAGGAATCTTGTAGGTCTATTCGTTATCTGATTGATACAACCACCAAAAATATAAGGGCGCTTACTACATTGAAACAACCAACTCAATATTGGGACACATTAATTATTTTTATGATGTCTTCCAAATTAGATAAAGTTACCTTACGTCATTGGGAGGAACATAGAAACAAGTTAAGTGATAGTCCGACTTTAGATATATTTATAACATTTTTAAGAAACCGCGCTGATTTGTTAGAAAGTTTAGAGGACCATGAGAACCACTCGCACTCTAATAATTTAAATAATAAAAATAAATTAAAATACAATGAAAATAACATAAATAATTCATCTTCTGTACAATGTCCTATGTGTAATCAATCTCATTTTTTATTCAATTGTGAATCTTTTAAAACCCTTTCCATTGAGGCTCGCATAGAAAAGGCCAAACAATTCAAAATGTGTTTGAATTGCCTACGTCCTGGCCATACGAGTAATAGATGTAATTTGACGGGTTGTAAATATTGTAGATACAAACACAACACGCTGTTGCATCTGGAAAAGCACGATTCAACTTCTAAATCTAATAGTGAAGGTCTTGTGCTTACTAGTGGTACCATAACAGATTGTACTGCGTCTCGTATATTTCTATCCACAGCTATAGTACGAGTGATAGATGGGCATGGTAAGGAACACAACGCAAGAGTACTGCTGGATAACGGGAGCGCAATTAATCTCATAACTCAAAGTTATTGCGATCAGTTGCAACTGCCGAGGCGCTGCGTGTCAACAGCTGTATCAGGTTTTAATAATCACATTACTACTAGCACACAGTCTTGCATTTTAACAGTAAAATCTCTTTGTACTGATTACAAAGTAAATATAAATTGTACAGTGTTTCCAAATATTACACCACCAATTCCATCTTCTTACATAGACGTCAGTAAGATACATTTACCCCTAGGCATAACCTTAGCTGACCCGACATATAATACTCCGGGAAATATTGATATACTTTTAAATGCAGATATTTTCTGGGATGTTTTGGGGAGAGAATCAATTAAGTTAGGCACAAATAAGCCTACGTTACGGGAATCAAAATTAGGTTGGTTGGTTACTAGTCATGTAACAGTGCCACAACAATTTTCAAATATTTGCATGTTTTCGCAAGGTGATTCTAATCCCGACCTTTCGTGTTTTTGGGAACTAGACACCCTAGATTCTCAACATTCTAATATGTCAGTTGAAGAAATTGCATGTGAAAAAAGCTTTCTAGCAAATACCTTTCGCAAAGACGATGGGCGTTTTGTAGTTTCAATGCCTCTTAAAGGCGATGTCAACGATTTAGGTGATTCATTACAGTTAGCCAAAATTCGATTTCTCTCACTAGAAAGGAAATTTGCCCGTGATATTCATTTCAAAGAAAAATATTTAAACTTTATGCGAGAATATGAAACTCTAGGACACATGACAGAAAATAAAAGGTTCTCTTCCAGTAATTCTAAAATTAATTATTATTTTCCTCATCACGGTGTCATTCGCGAGTCGAGCACCACTACAAAATTACGTACAGTATTCGATGGATCTGCGGCCACCACGTCCGGTGTTTCACTGAACGACTTACAAATGGTGGGCCCTGTTGTTCAAGATGACCTTTTTTCAATTATTATTCGTTTTCGTCAACATAAATACGTGGTCTCCGGAGATATTGAAAAAATGTACCGGGCCATAGAAATTAACCCAAGTCAAAGGTCATTACAACAAATTGTTTTCCGATATGATTCTTCTCAACCTTTGAAAACATATACCTTAAATACATTAACCTATGGCACGACATCAGCTCCCTATTTAGCCACTAAATGTCTTTCAAGTCTAGCTTCTACTGTTAGTGATCAACGAGTGCAAAATGCCATTCAACACGATTTTTATGTTGATGATTTTTTGAGTGGTAGTTCGTCAGTTGAAACCACAATTAAATTAGCTAAAGGCGTTGCCTCTACTTTATCAGCCGCTCAATTTAATATAAGAAAATGGCAATCCAATAATAATGACATATTAAAGGCAATTTGTAGTTCAGGAACATTTACAACTCATGAATTTTCAGACTCTAAGGTAACTGGAGTGACTAAAACCTTGGGTTTAAACTGGGAGTCAAGTTCAGATAAATTATCGTTTTCTATTAATATTGATAATCGTCAAATTGTTACTAAAAGGCATATTTTATCAATTATTAGCCAAATTTTTGACCCTTTAGGATTAGTAGGCGCTTGCATAGTAGAAGCAAAAATTATTATGCAAGAATTATGGGTAAAAAAGTATTCTTGGGATGAGAAATTGCCCAAAGAAATAAATAATCGTTGGTTATCTTTTGTTAAAAAATTACAGTTCCTCAATAGTTTAGAAATACCACGTTGGATAGTTTGCGAGGATTGTACGAATAGTGAAATTCATGTTTTTACTGATGCGTCGGAGAGCGCTTATGGTGCGTGTTTATACATCAGGTCCACAAATAGTCTTGGTCACATTCATACACATTTGCTTGCTTCAAAAAATAGGGTTGCCCCAATAAAGCCAATCACAATTCCGCGACTGGAACTTTGCGGTGCTTTACTGGGTGCAAGACTGTGTGTCAAGGTAAAATCCGCGCTTACTTTAAATATTAAAAAATGTCATTTTTGGTGTGACTCGACTGTAGTTTTAGGGTGGTTATCGTCTCAACCCAATCAGTATAAACACTTCGTTAGTAATCGCGTAAATGAAATCCAAGAAAAGACGTTAGGTCATACTTGGAGTTATGTACCTTCAAAATTAAATCCAGCAGATTTCGTTTCACGGGGCTTATCTGCAGACCAGTTAAGCAATTCATCGTTATGGTGGCACGGTCCACAGTTTTTAAAATTAAATGAGTCTATGTGGCCTACAATGCCAAACACTAATAAAACTTGTAAATTATATGAAGAAAAAATATGTTTAACTACAAATAAAATTCATAATACAAAAAATAATCAAGACAACAATATAATATCAAATTTATTACAAAAATATTCAAATTTTAACAAATTACAAAGAGTCATTGCTTATATACAAAGATTTATAAATAATTCACAAAATAAAAACAAATTAAATAAACTTACCGATTCTTTTACCCCTCTAGAATTACAAAATTCATTATATATTATTATTCGTCAAGCTCAGTTAGAGATGTTTCCTACTGAGTGTGTTATTTTAAAGGCTGGCAAGGCTTTACCAAGCAATAATCGTTTGCTACGTTTGTCACCTTTTATAGATGAAAATCAGATCATTCGCGTCGGCGGCAGATTAGATAACTCGCCTTATTGTTATGATGTTAAGCATCCCATACTAATTTGCAGCAAACATCATGTAACAAAATTATTATTTCATATGTATCATTTAAAGTTGTTACATGCTGGGCCGCAATTATTATTGTCAAATGTACGTCAATTATACTGGCCACTTAAAGGTCGTAATTTATCTAAGTCAACAGTAAACAAATGTTTGAAATGTTTTAAATATAAGGCTCAAACTATTCAACCCTTAATGGGCCACCTTCCTTCTAATAGGACTAATTTAGAATTTCCTTTTCTACATTCTTGTGCGGACTATGCCGGGCCAGTGCTGATAGCAGATCGCAAAGGTCGCGGCTGCAGGCTCTTGAAGTCCTACCTATGCATTTTTGTGTGTTTGTCGGTTAAAGCCATTCACTTGGAGCTTGTTACAGAGCTCACAAAAGAAGCTTTCATAGCCGCGCTGAACAGGTTCATCGCTCGCCGGGGGAAGCCACAAAGCATCTCGTCCGATAATGGGACAAACTTTGTTGGTGCATCCAATGATTTACACAATTTTCTTACCACTTCTAATGTTGAATATGATATGGCACAAGAAGGTATTAATTTTAAATTTACCCCTCCATATAGCCCTCATTTTAATGGATTAGCGGAGGCAGCTGTCCGCTCGACTAAACATCACCTTAGGCGTCTATTGCAAGTTGTTCATTTTACATATGAGGAGATGGCCACATGTCTGGCTCAAATTGAGGCTATTCTGAATTCTCGCCCACTTACTGTCCTATCTACTGATCCTTTCGACTTCACCGCACTCACACCTTCACATTTTCTAATAGGAAGACCACTAACGTCAATTCCACATCCACAAATTCTAGAAAAAGACATAACTTGTACTGAACGTTATAAGAGAATCGAATACATTCGGCAACATTTCTGGACCCGATTCAGAAACGAATATATTTCAACTCTGCAACAGAGAACCAAGTGGTTGACTTCCTCCAACAACGAGCTCAAGCCTAATGATTTAGTCCTTATAAAGGATAAAACTCTTCCACCTTTATTATGGCCACTAGGAAGAATTATTAAGGTTTATCCTGGTGTCGACGGGATCAATCGAGTTGCTGAAGTAAAGACGAGAAGAGGCAATATTCGGAGAGCATATAATAACATTTGTCCTCTTCCAGCTCAAGACTTCTAATTCCCTCAAGGCTTCAACACTCATCCCATCTCAACCTGGGCGGGAATATGTCGAGAATCAAACTTCGACATCAACGGGTGCTACACGTGATCAGCTGACCGGTTCTGGTGGCGACCGGTGTGCGACGGCGGTGCGAGGCGCGCGCGCATACGTCATTCATTCGACTTCTCTCCGGGCCACCGCGCAGTGCACTAGTCTTATTATTCTTGATAATATATTCAGTTATACCAGCAGAACATACAGTCCACTCATTTCTCACCACCACCAACGAGACCTTCGTTACAATTTACTACAAGTTGTAACAGCGTATATATTGCTTCTTAAATGTATAGCCAGCACATCAGGTTATACAAAACAGTCAAATTTCTCCAAACGATTTTAAACCTTAAATTGTTGAATATTATGTTCAGAATCGATTGAGAAAATTTGTCATTTTGTGGTAAACTGATGTGCTGGCCCTGGCCACCGTTATATGCTCAATTAACTATTTTTGTTTGACAGGTGTCGTCCCCGGGTTCTGTCTGCCAGATCTAAGATGTACTTGTGGAATGTACTTACTGTGGCTGTATTCTACACACTTCCGGTCATACAACTTGTGGTCACATACCAACGAGTAAGTATTTTTTTAACGTACCATCACGCCTGTATTCCCTGAAGTGTTAGGTAGAGGTGTAGTATGTAAGTACACCCACATTTCGCCGGTATGTTTCGGTTCCGGGCACAAATGCATACTCCGAGCTGGTACTGGGGATTTCATAGAAAAACCCAATAACTTTTTGCGCGATGGAACTACGCTAGAGGTCCTGGGTTTTGATTCCAAGGGGCCGTATTACCACGTATTAATGCCATCATTTTTACGTTGTGAAAGAGGGACTCCACTATTTAACATTTAAATTGGGTTTTTTCTATGTAATTCTTAGTAACAGCTCGGAGTGTGGAATTGTGCCTGATATCAAAATTAATACTATTAATGCAAAAGTTGCCCAGTCTGTCTGTTCATGAATATATCGCTTCAACAATGTTGAAGAATTTCGATATGGAGATAGGTATTACCTTGGACAAGCACACAGGCTATAAAAACTCCCGTAGGAATTTTCACAAAGAAATGAATTTTCTAATTAAAGAAAATTTCTAACCGTATGAAGCATAATACGGTAAGGCAACATCGTTCGACATTGAACTACCTGTAAAGGCAGTCGTGTTGGTTGAAAGACATAGTAATGTCTTCAATAGATGGTGCCGACGTCGCCTCAAGACGTAGAAGGTGGAAGAGAAATTCGACATCACAGGCAGTGGTCTCGGTAGCTTAGTTGGTAAAGCGTCTGGTGTACTTAACCAGAGGGACGCAGGTTCAAACCCTGCCTGAGATCGAATTTTTCTTTCACTAGAAATTTTCTTTAATTAGAAAATTCATTTCTTTGTGAAAATTTCGCAATATTTAATGCTAAAAAATAAAGCAACTCCCGTAGGACTTAAGTGAAGTCTTGGGCAACATCTAGTTTTCACAATAATGTTTCCATCGTCGCAGCTCCTGAACCAATCAGGCAACCAAGACCTTTGCTACTTCAACTTCCTGTGCGCTCACCCGTTGTTGATGCTGTCCGACTTTAACCACGTGTACTCCAACCTGGGGTACGTGGTGCTGGGGCTGCTGTTCCTCATGCAAGTCTGGCGGAGGCACACTGCTCATCATAACAAGTCACCGGCACAGGTAAAATAATATACAATTTTTTTCTTACGATCTCAGGCAGTAGACGAACCTGTGTCCCTCCGGTTAAGTATGTACAGTACAATTTTTTTTATTAAAAACCACCGACAACTGCATTATATCTCGACCGATTTTCATCAAACATAGCTAAGAACACTCCCGACTAATTCACCTTTCAAACAAAAAAAAAACTAAATCAAAATAGGTTTATCCGTTTATAATAAATAAAAAATCGGATAAGTGCGATATAGACTCGCCCAAGAAGGGTTCGTTGAGTCGCGTAATGGCTAATTCACAATTTGCACCCGAGGCTCGAAAGGACTGATTCGCAAAAAGACTAATTCCCAAAAAGAACAAATAGTAAAACGCCTTATTCTCAAAAGGACTAGTTCGGAAAAAGACTTACGAAATGGTAAACTTTTACCAATGACATGAAACAATTTAGTTAATTACGAGGTTTATAATTTAGTTAATTACGAGGTTTATAATATGATGCAAACAACAAACCATCACGCCTATATTCCCTGAAGGGTTAGGCAGAGGTGTACTTATGTACACCCACGCTTCGACGGTATGTTTAGGTCCCATGTGTATTTCACAAGTCGCACATTACTAGTAATCTTGTTAACCCCTCGTGCTAAGCTAAGTGCTTGTACTACGAGTAGGTCCGCGTCGGTAGTGCAATGGGTGGGTTTCGAACCGGCAACCACATGATCGCAACTACTGCCGCTCATTTTACCATTAAATAATGCGAAATATACACAAATATTTGAACTTTCTTATGATCTCAGGCAGGAGTTCAACCTGTGTCCCTCCGGTTAAGTACACCGGATGTTTTAGATAGATTACATTATGTAATGCAAATGTATAATTAATAAAAAACCGGATAAGTCTGAGATGGACTCGCCGAAGGAGGGTTCGTTGAGTCGCATAATGGCTAATTCACAATTAATGACAGCCGAGGCTCGAAAGGACTGATTCGCGAACAGACTAATTCCCAAAAGGACCAAATAGTAAAACGCCTTATTCTCAAAAGGACTAATTCGTGAAAGGGCTTATTCGGAAAAAGACTTACGAAATGGCACACATTTACCAATGCATTATCTAAATGTTATGTTTACTCAAGGTACCTTTATGTATGTTAGAAAGAGCTGGGCATCCCCCAGCACTTCGGGCTACTGTACGCGATGGGTATAGCCCTCGTCAGCGAGGGTCTCCTCTCCGCTGCCTACCACGTCTGCCCCAACAGCATGAACTTCCAGTTCGGTGAGATTTTGTTATAAAGCTTTCTTATTGTGAAGTTGTGTGATAGAGGGTGTGTGTGTGTGAAGATGAGTGAATGTGTGTATGTAAAGGAGAGATGGTGTGTACGTACTTTGACGTACTTGTGCATGAATGTGTGTTTGTAAGTATGAAACTGTGTGAGAGTGAGTGTGTTGAATTATGTTTATTTGTGTGTGTATGTGTGTTTATGCGCGAGTGTGTGTTTATGTGAGAGAGAGAGTGTGTGTGTGTGTATGTGTGAGAGAGAGAGAGAGAAGAGAGAGTATGTGTGTATGTATGAGAGCGACAGAGTGTGTGTGTGTCTGTATTTATGAGAGTGTGTGTGTGTGTGTGTGTGTGTGTGTGTGTGTGTGTGTGTGTGAGAGAGAGAGAGAGAGGGAGAGTGCGTATGTATGTGTAAGAGACTGTATGTGTGAGTCAGAGTGTGTGTATGTGTGAGAGAGAGTCTGTGTGTAAACACACACACAGACTGTGTGGAATTTCAGTGTGAAGGAGATAATTAGGATTTTATTGTTATATGACCGGTGCCAATTGCCCACAGATACGTCGTTCATGTACGTGACGTCAGTTCTGTGCATGGTGAAGATCTACCAGTCCCGTCACCCCGACATCAACGCGAGGGCCCACGCTACCTTCGGAGTCCTAGCACTCATCATATTTATTGGTAAGTGTTGTAACGTGGTGGACACATTTTAGGAACGTGGCCGACTAAGAATTAATTAGTGGAGATAAATTACACTCGGAACACGAAATACATACATACATACACCCACGCCTTTTTCCCATAGGGGTAGGCAGAAACTACAGAACGCCATCTGCTACGATTCTTGCATACTTCTTTTGCTTCGTCCACATTCATACATCTTGTCATACACATGCGCCGGTTGCGGGTACTACGCACCTGACCTTTCTGAAGGATCTCACCAATATCGGAACACAAAATATACACATTTATTAACACAAGGGTTGATGTTTAATTTGCCATGGGTGCCCTACGTGGGGCCCGATGGCCAATAGCCGTCGGGGTCACCAATTTGCCGGTCAGGGTGACCTATTTGCCATGGCGCCCAACGTGGGGCCCGATGGCCCGTAGCCGTCGGGGTCATCAATTTAATTTGCCAGTGGTTTGGCAAGAGAATAAGTGAGACACGAGATGGTATTTTTGTCTGATTTATTTGAGTAAAGATAAACCTTATATACTAATGTGGCGCGTCCGTATTACTGTCTAAACTTATCGGTGAACAGTGTGCTTAATCTACGTGAAAATATACAGTCGACACGTGCATGCATGTAGTCGCTACATTTAAAAATTACAATGAGGCAAGAGTAGGGTGAGTTAAGCTTAGCGTGGGTTCGGCGAAGGCTTCGAGGCGAGGTCCGACCGGTAGAGTGCGCCACTTAACTTTGGCAGCTGCAGCGGGAAGAAGAAGTATACTAGTATACTATTTATAGTGACGGGTGGGGGAGGGGGGGGGGGGAGCGGCTATCGCAGACCATGTCACATTGTTACTAGCAAATTGGGACAATACACTCAGTAGCATAATTTTATTGAAATAATAGGGTTGTTATCTAAATAAATTTTTGACTTTGAGTGTATTTAAATAAATTCTACACACCACATCGCCTGTATTTCCCGAAGGGTTACTACACTTCGTCGGTATGTTAAGCTCCTAGTAATAGGGGGTGAGCCTATTGCCATTAACTGGGCACAAATCCAGACTCCGAGCTGCTACTGAGAATTTCATAGAAAAACCCAATAACACCGCTCGACCTGGGGATCAAACTCAAGACCTCTAGCGTAGCAGTCGCGCTTAGGACCACTTCATTAATAAGGCAGTCCTCGCAATAATATGCTTATTACATACATATTGTCACGCCTGTCTCCCATGGGGGTAGGCAGAGACTATAGATTTTCACCTGCTACGATCCCGGCACACTACTTTCGCTTCATCTACATTCATTAATCTCTTCATGCATGACCGTCAGTTTAGGGTGCTCGGATCTTGGCCTTTATTAAGAACATTCGCAATAGGGAATATGCACTGATTTTTTAAATATTTTTTTATGATAGCTTATATCATTTTAATACTGTTAAATAATAATCAGCACCAAAAATAAAAAATGTAGTATATTTTTATTTTCAAAAAATGACAAACTTTTCCAGGCGTTATAAAACTTTGCTTGACTTCAAAATCTATGACACCTTCAGAATACAATACAATTTCAGAACTTCACAGTCGTTACGAACAGAACAAGCGCTTTTGACAGTGACATACACATAGACTTTGACGTCATACTCGACTGACGCCATTGGTCAAATCGTCTGACCAATAACGCTCCGGTTCAACCGCTTTGAATTTCCCACATTTTTTTTAATTCAATTATTTTCATATCGAAAAAGAAATAAAATTAGGAAATATTGATAGAGACGTAATGAGGATTCAAAATAGTACCCAACAAAAAAAATACCCTCCTCTGTTTCAAGTGCATATTGCATATTAAATGATGGTCCTGCATATGGTTGGCTGGCCAAACTTATGGGCATTTACCATAGTGTCTTACCATACCTAATATTCCAGGTCTCGTGGGAGTGTTAAACGCCAACTTCTACTTCTGGATAGCTTTCACAGTGCTGCACCTGGTCACCTGCCTCATCATGACCTTCCAAATATACTACCTAGGTAGATTTAAACTTGGTAAGTTTACAACTATAATAATATAGACTCTTTGGAGCCCTGACCGCCGGTAGCTTGAGCCTCTGCTCCCGATACCGGTGGGCTAGTATTTTTTATATATTTGTTTTTTATCGTTTATTGAAATGTTTAAAAATATAAATAGAAAATGGAATAAAATGAACGCAGTGATATTAAATAATAATAATTCTTTATTCTAACCAATTTTATTACATTTATTAGAGAGAGAGAGAGTGTGTGTGTGCGTGTGTGAAAGAGAGTATTCGTGTGTGTGTGTGAGTGGGAGAAAAGAGTGTTAGTGTATGTGTGTGTGTGTGTGAGAAAGATAGTGTTAGTGTGTGTGTGCGCGCATTAGTTCGTATGTATGTTTAATTACTTTATGACCTGGTATAACCAAAAGAGACTCGGTGCTATCATTATTGTATAATCAACACACCATCACGCCTGTATTCCCATAGTTCGCCGGTATGTTTAGGTCCAATGTAATAAGGGCGAGCATATGCATAGGATCTAAACATACCGGCGAAGTGGGTGGACATTAGTATGTGATGGTATATTAATTTATGTTATGATAACATTTTCAAACCAACTCTAATAATATTTGATTAACTCTATTAATATTTGATTAACTCTATTAATATTTGATTAACTCTATTAATATTTGATTAACTCTATTAATATTTGATTAACTCTGTTAATATTTGATTAACTCTGTTAATATTTGATTAACTCTGTTAATATTTGATTGTAATAGACGGCGGCATCATCTACCGCGCTGCGCGGGAGTTGGTGTCGCGCCCCCTGGCGGCCATCACGCCGACCTACTGCGGCCGGTGTGTGCTGCTCATCATCGCCAACGTGGCCAACTGGGCTATCGCTGCATATGGGTGAGTTGTCAAATTTCTCCAAATGATTTTAAACCTTAAGTTGTTGAAGATAAAGTTCAAAATCAACTGAGAAAATTTTTCAACTTGAATTGTGCAGAAAACCTTTATAATGAGAGGTCAGTCTAAACTGGTTTTGTATAGCTTGATGTGAAGCCGTGTGTACACAGTACATGCATACCATGACATCTATATTCCCCGAAGGATTAGGCACAGGTGTACTATTTACACCCCCAGTTTGCCGTCATATTTAGGTCCCATGTAACAGGGGGTGACCCTATTGCAGCTCGACCTTGGAACCGAACCCAGGACCTCCAGCGTAGCAGTCGCGCTTAGGACCACTAGAATAATAAGACAGTATAGTTAAATATAAAAAATAACTGTAGGTATCAGTTTCGTGTGTCATTTAGAGTAATTGACTAAAATTGTCTTTAGTAAAAGTAACAGAAATTCTGAAGAGTATAATTAAATATAAGACGTATACTGAAAAAAAAACGACCAACAAAGACTTAGATAAAAGCGTTAAAAGTTTTTTGTTAAGATTGAGAGGGGAGGGGAAGATCTGTCCCTTTTCCTCAAGAGTGTTAGTATAGAAATTGTATGGAATATCTGATTGTGACGTCACAAGCCGATATATGTAGCGGGCTCTCTGTCTAGCATCAAAGTAGAATGCTTATTACTGCTTTATTTTTTACCCGATTTTAATTTTGATTTAATTGGTCTGCTCCATTTACGCTATTCATTTTTTATGAGACGGTAAAAAAATCCAGTTTAATCGGCGGTAGCCTTATGTCTAGGGCGTCGGACTTGCGATCATGTGGTTGCCGGTTCGAAACCCACTCAATGCACTACCGACGTGAACCCACTCGTAACACGAGCATTTAGCTTAGCACAAGGGGTTAACAATAATACTAGTAATGTGCGACCCACATTGCTGGTAAGCTTTCTTAAAAAAAAAACTTAACTATTGTAATTAGAGTTTGGCTAAGCGAATGGCCTTATTGAATGATCAAAACAATCCTTTGAATCAACAATTCGTTCCGTTATACAGGCTGGCCCAGCACAGCCGTGACTTCGCGTCCCACTTGCTGCTGGTGCTGATGAGCAACCTGTTCCTGTACACGCTGTTCTACATCGTCATGAAGCTGCTGCACCGAGAGTCCATCCGGTGGTACAGGTACGTTTTTTTTTTTAAAGCTTACTAGTATGTGGGTCGCACATTACTAGTATTCTTGTTAACTAATGATGAGCGGATGATAGATACATACATATTATATACATACCATCACGCCTGTTTTCCCCGAAAGGTTAGGCAGAGGTGTACTAATGTACACCCACATTTCGCCGGCATTTTTAGGTCCCATCTATATATGCATACAGGCGTGATGGTATGGAATTGGCATCAGCACAAGTTTTTGATTATTTTCTCAGAAATTAAAGAATAAAAAAAAAGAAAAGTTATTTAGTGGCTTTATATTTTGAATTTTGTCAATTCAGTATTCCGCCAAAATTTACAATATGTTACACTAATATCTGCTACAATATCGTTTTATTTTTATTTTATCCTGTATATTATTTTATATCTACAGCTGGGTGTTCATAGCTATGACGTACACAATATGGTTTGGATCCAGCTACTTCTATCTAGATCAGAACACCAATTGGGCGGTAAGTATTTTTTTATAATGAACTTTGCCAAGTTGTCGACATAGCTAAAAAGATTATCATACTTAAGAGGAATGTCCCTCGCGAACACAACAATGTTGCACTGTTGTCGTTGTCTCTATCTTTCACGATGCGAACGCGTGCCTGAGAGGTGAAACAACAACACATTTGCAAAATTTTCGCGCGAAAATCTTGTTTCAAAATTTGGAGATCTCTCTTTTAATATAGTTTTTTACTGTGTGTTACGTATGTTTACGTGTGTTACGTATGTTTATTACGTAGATTATTTTTTGTAAAAGGTTATATTATCTGGGTTCCCCATGAGTCAAAATGGCTCTGTATTGATATTATCTTGAAATACTAGCATAAAGTTGGGTCGGTTTCATAAAAAAATACCATTCTTTGAGCTCGGGTAACTTTTTAAGCGTGTATTGGAATGAAGTTTTACATTCAAGAAACACATATTTTAATGATAAGATTGTTATAATTGATTAAAATTCAAGATAGAACCAAACTACTTTTGTATGGAACGCGGAGCGGATACTATCCTCTTAAGTGGCAGTGGGCGGGGCACATAGCTCGTAGAACTGATGGCGACTAGGGCAAAAAGGTTCTCGAATGGAGACCACGCACTGGAAAACGCAACGTGGGACGACATCCAACAAAATGGACAGACGACCTGGTAAAGCTCGCTGGGAGTCGTTGGATGCAGGCGGTATATAACCGGCTGTTGTGGAAGTCTATGGGGGAGGCCTTCGTTCAGTAGTAGACTTCATTTCGCTGATAATTATGATGATGATCTGTGGCAGGATAAAAAAGTTGAAAGGGAATCGTTTACCTTTGGGAACTGGAGCAGGGGAAAAAGAGAAGGAAGGGAGGAGTTGGGCCTCAGGCGCTCCACATTCACCGATCGAAACTCAACAATGTTTACTGCTGCATAACGTCGAAGTCTGTCTCATTAGTCTAGTGGTCCCAAGCGCGTCTGCTACGCTAGAGTCCTAGTTTCAATTCCCAGGTCGAGCAGTGAAATTCTCAGGAGCACCTCGGTGTCTGGATTTGTGCCCAGATAATTGCAAAAGGCTCGCCCCCTATTACATGGGACCTAAACATACCGGGAATACGGGCGTGATGTAGTTTTTTTAAACATTTATCTTTTTTTCCACAGCTCACTCCCGCGCAGTCTCGTCAAAACAACAGACAATGTTCCCTACTACAGTTGTACGACTCTCACGACATCTGGCACTTCCTGTCGTCAACAGCTATGTTCTTCTCGTTCAACATGTACCTAACCATAGACGACAACCTCTCTAGGACGCCCAGGAACAACATTATGGTGTTTTAGGTCATTTTGGACTACTGTGGGTCAAATTGACCTATATGATTTTTATAGTCCCTGATTAGTATTCAACCTACAGGACGTCCAGGAACAGTATCATAGTGTTTTAGGTCATTTTGGCCTACTGTGGGTCAAATTGACCTACATGATTTTTATAGTTCCTCATTAGTATTTCGGTATGGCTGACCGTTAAATTAGGTTAGATGATTATTTTATTATGGCCTCATGTAAACGTTGATCGTAACAACAGTCGAGCAACAAAAACAAATAGGATTTTATAGGGCGGCAACGCATCTGCAACTCCTTTGGTGTTGCAGATGTCCATGGGCGGCGATGACTACTCACCATCAGTGGGTCATATGCTCGTTTGCCGAGTTAACCTGAATTGAATTTATTTACATATGTTTTGTTTTATATAAAATGTTGACCAAAGCTTTTAATTTTTTTAGATAATTGGCTAAATATTAGATAAGTATTGCTCCGCGGGTTCAACCGCTTTGCCCCGCTCCTAATGATCGTAGCGTGATGCTAGATAGCCGATAGCCTGTCTCATGAATGTGGCTATCTTATATAAAAATAATTTTACAAAACCGACTGGTGGTTCCGGAGATTAGCGCATTCAAACAAACAAACCATTTAGCTTTAATATATAATACTAGCTTTCCGGCTTTGCGCTATATGTATAATGTATATACTACATATAAACCTTCCTCTTGAATCACTCTATCTATTGCTGAAAACTGCATTAAAATCCGTTACGTTGTTCAAAAGATGTAGGCGTATGAACGGCTGCACATCAAGCTATACAAAACCAGTTTACGCTGGTCTCTTATTGTATCGCAAGCATGTACAATGCGAGATCAGCTTAAACTGGATTAGTATAGGTTGACCTGTAGCCGTCTGTACAAACAGCGGGGGCGACTTTGTTTTGTTCTATGTAAAGAAGTTACATATTTATTATATTCTTGACCAAGTGTGTTAAATGTGTAAGTTAAACGGTATTTCTTCTAAAAAAAGGCTTAAGTAATGACTCAAGATGGAGTCATCATCATCAACCCATTACATTGTCCCACTGCTGGGCACGGGTCTCCTCTTAGTCCTTTTATGGGTCTCGTCTCTTCTTAAGATGGTGTGTGCGAATCCAATGTTTTAAATATTATATTCAACTTGAAAACTAAAATACAAAGGGGCCGTCCATTAATCACGTGATGTTTTTTTTTTGGCAATTTTAACCCCCCCTCACCCTTGGTGATACATGGTGAGGTTTAAGATTGCAAACACCCCCCACCCCCTATATCACGTGTATTTTTTTGTACCTACAAAAATCTTAATTTTTTTCTAATTTGCGCCGCGTATGCCGAAAAAATAAATACACGTGATAGTTTACTACACCCCCCCCTCCCCCCTCGTGATATTTCGTGATATTTTATGGACCCCTCCCCCCCCTTTCGAGCCTCACGTGATTAATGGACAGCCCCAAATAGGTACAGTCACAAGCACATCAGCTTATCCAAAACTGTCAAATTTCTTCAAATGATTTTAAACCTTATAATGTTGATGATTAAGTTCAAAATCGACTGAGAAAATTTGACGTTTTGTGGTAACTTGATGTGCTAGTGACCGTACATACAAATATGCTCCATAGTTATCTCTAGCTTCCCATAATATTAATGTTAGAATTAAAATAATTATTTTAAATTTTGTTTTTAAGGGTTTGTGATTTGAAAGTGTAAATGATCTGGGTGTATTGTGATCTCTATTTATAAAAATTGATAAATTACGTTTGCACGTTTGGTATAGCGGTTAAGAGTTACCTTGCCAGTACCTTCCAGATTCGATTACGGCCTGAACTCGAGATAATGATTAATTTGTGTCTTTTTTATATTTTCCAACGTTTTTTGTTCAAAGTCTTTATTGTCGCCACATTATGCTTAAAAGGTGTTTTTTTTTTAATTCAATTCCTATTTAAACCCATAAAATATTATATAAAAGTGCAAAAAAGGCGCGAGAAATTCTAAACTTATGAAACGCGTCACCATTGGTCGAAACGAAGTGTGACGTCACATGACACGACAGATAACTGAAACGCCTATAGTATACAACGGTTAACAAAGACGGGACGCGCCATTTGATGTTATCCAAAGCCCGCAAAAGATGGCGGTGTTTCAACGGTTCAAATTTATGTTTTCCTTATTATTTGAAAAAAAACATTTGAATGTAATTTTTTTGTTCTTCGATATAAAGACGTAATTTTTTTTTAAAATTTATAAAATCAAGCAGTAGGTCGGCCCTTTCTTTTTTTTGTGTTCTACAGATATTGGCTTCGAGTGTGGATGTACTTTGTCTTTGTTTTAATTATCTTTTAAAAAATAAACGAATTATATTTTTAATTATTTTGTGTAAGAAATATGACATGTTTTAGATATGTGTGCGTTTGTATAAAAATATATAAAAATATGAATCGATTTTATGCAACCGTAGTTTATTAGATTTTATAATATAATAATTCCTAAGTTATATTTAATATTTTTTTAAAGAAAAATTTGATGGATGCGAGTATATAATACGTCCGCGGGCAGGATTCGTCACCTTAAAGAGTCCAAAAAAAAAGCCTCGAACTTACTCTT
Source organism: Subacronicta megacephala (assembly GCA_958496365.1). Lineage (NCBI taxonomy): Eukaryota > Metazoa > Arthropoda > Insecta > Lepidoptera > Noctuidae > Subacronicta > Subacronicta megacephala. The sequence continues at coordinate 1,536,068 of OY292541.1, read as the reverse complement.
CAACAAAAAAAATATAACTTCACAAAATGTGCGTTTATATGTAATACAAAAAAAACAGTATAATATTAATTTTAGATTAAAATTTTAATAACCTAAAATGTAAGCTTAACACGCAAGCACGCCTTCTTTAGTTTAGTCGACTATTTTTATGATAATTCATCAAGATAAACATCTATATAAATATATAAATTAATATACATATATAATTTAATCCCTATTTTCCTTGATCACGCTACAACTTGAGAACGACTTCATTGATTTCATTCATCTTTGTTTTGTTTTCTAATGCTTTGTAGAAGGTTCTTACGGAAAGAAAGTTATCGAAATTGCTCAGTTTATTTGGACTTACCATGTTCTTTTTTTAAAGTTTCCTATTTAAATTTCCTCTTATTTAAGCACATTTCCGCTATTGCTTTCTAGAATTTATTGTTAGTGATAATCTATACAATGTGTCCCATGGGCATGTGACTGCCCGTAATTTTCTGAGTATTCATGAAAAAAATCCAAAAATAAACTTTAAAAGGGGGTCCATCTATAATATTTTGGATGTTATTCAATTTTTAATATTTTAAGTAATTTGTAGATTTGCTTTCCGTTTTTTGACACATCTCCGAAGTTTAAGTTTCGAAGGGTCGATTTGGATTCTATTTATTATTGCTAAAAGCTTATGAGTTATTTTAACAGATCAATTAACATATTTTATAAAAAATATCGACTAACGATATATATATGAAGAATTAAGTTTTTTTGCTCATTTAAAGCACACGGGGGAGTGTGAGATTTGGTATAATTTAAGTTTAATAAAAGAAGTGCAAAACATTTTTCGGTTGTATTTCGACCAGCGCGCGACTATAGTTATTTTAACTTAGCAACGCCCAAACGAAAGATTTGATCTTTAATATAGTACTTAAAGTGATATTAATTATTGTGAGATATCACAGACATCACTAGACTCTTAGCCTAGAGGTTATAAAAAAAATATATGTTAATCTTTCTCCGTTAAGTTATTCATAAATACTTTTCGTTGTTTAGATAATTTGAGCAAATGCTTAGCATTTTTATTATTAATAAATTTTTTTTAAGATAGAATAGTCGACTAAGCAATTGTCGGTAAACACCAAAGCTATTTAGTTACGAATCAATTAGTGAAACGAGGTGCTAAGAAAATTAAAAATTAAAATTGTATAATGTTAAATTTTAAATGTTTTCTTGCTTGCTTATGACAAAGATGTGAACAAATTGATGTTAAATAAATTAATAATCGAGCCATCGTATAAAGAGTTCCATTTGACAGTTGTCAAACTACATTAGTGTTGGTAATAATATTTTTTTTAATGTATATAAAATAGATGATTCGAAATTCTAACCCTTACTATATCCTTGTCAGAAGGATATCATACTAAATGTATCTACCAGATTAAAAATTGTATTCAAAGCTGGTAACCCTTTTTGAGGAAGTGTTACCAGCTTCTAATTATATTATTAAATAAATTCTTGCGTTGAAAAAAAGTATTGAATGATAGCTAAAATAAAAAAATAATTAAATAGGGATTTATTAATAAATATACGTCGCATGTTCTTATCACCCCTAGTAATTTATTTTTATTGACATTTCCAAAATATGTAGTGGTAACAATTGCTGTCTTCACTTAATTTTGAAATAAAAAATGTATGTATTTAGAAAGTTATATGTAGCTACTGTCTAATCTACCTGTTTACTATCTGGGACTCAAGTTTTACTATTTCTTTGTGTCCAATCTACTTAAGAATTATTGATTTTTTATTGTTGGCTACGAAATCTATACATAAGGTCTTGTTATTCCATTGGACGACCAGTTTAAGGCCGCCAACGACGCGCAGTAGCTTGCGCATAAGTAATTGCGCCCACGTTCAAATGTACTCAGTCACTTGCAAGTCGACGCAATGACGTGAGGAACTGTATCTTGTATACTGGCATTGCGGTGCAGTAGCTTGCGCAAGTAATACAACTGGTGCTTGCGCACGAGAGACTAATACTACTTGCGTAAGTAAGCGTAATGTAGTACTTGCGCAAGTAATACTACTACTTGCGCCAATAAGACTTCTGTAGTCTTGCGCAAGTAATACTACTGGGGTTTGCGCAAGAAGACTTCTGTAGTCTTGCGCAAGTAATACTACTGGTGCTTGCGCAAGTAAGACTTCTTGCGTGAGTAAGATTAGTACTACTTGCGCAAGTAGGACTAATGTAGTACGTGCGCAAGTAATATTACTGTATTGCTAGCGCAAGTAAGAGTACTACTTGCGCAAGTAACTTATGAAGTACTTGCGCCAGTAATAATAGTACTGTAGTGCCTGCACAGGTATGTAATACTCCTATAGTACTTGCGCTCATAATACAACTGTAGAACTTGTGCATTCTAATTAAAATCAGTAAGTAAGGCACCTATTTCAGTAATTATTAAATTTTCAGTCACTTTCCAATGCTTTATAGAGGCTAGTGCCGATAGGAGCATTTTATTAATGAATAACTTTAAAAAATCCCTATCACTCACTGTTTTGTAGAGTTAAATGTGATTGTCTTTGAAAGGTGGTGGCGCGAAGATTTGTGAAAAAAGACTAGGTATTGAATTCGCGAAGTTTTGACCAAAAAAAATAACGCTATCACGCCTCAGGGTTGGCAAGGCAACCACATGTTTGCAACATGTTTTGTCGACAATGGAAACGCGGGGTTATATTCAACCCTCAATTAAAAGTTAAAATACTCGCAATCTCTTCGCGTCGCCATTTTGACGGATAAAATGATCAAGTTTTGTAAGACTGTTGTCATTTCACGTAAAGTAGTTATGTACAGTTTCACAATGTAAATAAATATCGCTTTTATACTATTTGTGTTGTTTTATTGTACGTGTGTAAAAATTCCCGCGTTTCTGATGAAATAACATGTTTCCAACAAACTACCTATCCCCAGTGGTTTAGCTAGGTGACCAAAGGCCCTGGGGCAAAAAAAAATACTAAGACCCAACTATTTGAAATTGTTTGTTTCGTATTTGTAGTTTTCCTAAGTAGCCTAATGGTTAGGGCGCCGAACTTGCGATCATGTGGTTGCAGGTTCTAAACCCACCCATTGCACTACCGACGTAAAACCCCTTGTAATACAAGCATTTCAGCTTAGTTCGACGGGTTAACAAGGTTACTAGTAATGTGCCACTAACATTGCTAGTAAGCTTTTTTTAAAAAAAACAAGAATCAAACAATAACAATTATACGTTCTCCAGATTTGTCGTAATCCAGATTCGTCATACTCCAGATTCGTCGTAATACAGCCATAATAAAATTAAAAACCAAAATAATACAAATTGTAACAATTTTAACGAATAAATAAAAACTATTTTATGATACTTGATTTTACCTGTTACCTTAAAAAAAGAAACAGTCCTGTGATAGACACAGACAGCGGAGACACTTTAATAGGGTCCCGTCGAGTTCCCTTTGGGTTAGGAAACCTAATTAAGTAGAGATTTTTAAACCAATAACACCACTTTCTTTACCGACTAGGTATACGTTTTACGACGAATCTGGTTTACGACAAAACTGGACTACGTCGAATTCGGTTATGTTTATTTCAACGGTTTTCCATGTGCCACAACATAAATAATGACTTATTGAAGTTGAGCGTATAATATCGTTTTTAAAATCAGTCTACTATAAGTACCACCGCTTCGCGGCGTACAATCCAAGGCTGCTTTCACAGTCGCACCGTCCAGACGCGCGCGCTTGTAAATTCACTAGACTCGCGCGTTTGGAAATTCACTAGTAGTGTTTAATAGTCACGCTGTTGAAGCGCGCTGCGTTTCTCATAGGTCCGCCTTGCTTCAAGCGCTCGCTGTTGAAACGCGCTGTTCGACGGTGCGACTGTGAATCCAGCCTAAGAAAACAGGGGCTCCGGGGCGCTCCCCCATTTAGCCCTCCGGTAGCTACGCCACTGACGTCTATGCTTCTGACGTCGGTATTTTATTCCTAAGAGATAAAGGCTAATTTCCCTAACAATGAAGATAATTATGAACAGTCTGTTGACTCCGATATATTATGCTGACTGTATACCCAGAGATTATAACTTGAATTAAATGTTATCTTTAAATAATTTCTATCACATTTTAAAGCAAAACTCCCAAAGCACGTCATCTACGGCGTAGCATGCCACTGGCATGGCACCCGAGGTATGACGTACACGACAGGACATCCGATCATTACATTCGAGGTCGACTACCGGCCCGGGAATGACATCCGAGGTATGAAAACCCCTGTAAGACATCCTAGACATCAACAACAGGTTTATAGGATTAAATTGTCATAGAAGAGGAAAATTCTGTTATTTAAAAAACGGTCAAAATATAATTCGAATGTAATCACTATGTGGCAAATATCAATATTCAGGTGATTTCTCGGTTGTTCACTATAGTAATTTAAATATAACTCCTCGTACATATTTTTTATCGCTAGATTCGCCATTTTATGATACATTGAGACTAGATTTGAATTATATTTAAGTAGAATGTGTTTTAAGTACCAGGATTACCTTCCACGACAACATCCTAGGTATGACATCCAAGGTATGAACATCCGGGGCGAGGCATCCAAGGCATGTCCTTCACGACATCTGTCAAGGGTACGAAACTTGAGACTTCAATCTAGGTTCACTTCAAGCTACTTATATTTAACTTCCATCTAGTTTTAATTCAAGTTATAATCTTGGTTTTTCTTAGTTTTAAAGGTCAGCTTATTTCTGTTGACCACAAGTCTTTAAACTCTGAGCTGACACCGAGATTGTTCTAATGAAAGAGCACTTTACCCTAACAGAGCATCAAACTCAGAACTCGAGCTTTTATACATTACACGAATGAGTCAGTTAAATATTTGGTTTAAATATAACTAAAACAATCATACCTACTTGATCGTTTCGGTATTAGCGGGTACTTACTTAATTTTGAATTATTTAATAGGTAAACAGCTTTATCTTCACTTACCTCAAAGTCCAGGGGCCGTATTATCACGTATTAATGCCATCATTTTTAGGTTTTGAGAGAGGGATGCCGCTCTACAGGATAAATAGTGGCGTCCCTCTTTCATAGCGTAAAAATGATGGCATTAATACGTGGTAATACGGCCCTTGGACTGCTAACTCCTCAGATTTCCACTGCACAATACTACAAATACAATTTCGCATTATTTAATGCCAAAATTTAATAGAAAATGAACTAATTCATGATAATTTCTTTTTATTCATTTATATCGGGGGCGATTAGGTTATCACATTAAATGAAACAGCGGTCATTACAAGTTATTAATAATAAAAGTGCAAAAAAGTAAAACCGCCTTCAAAAAATAATAATTTTGTCTAAAACATTTTGGGAACTCGGTGACTTCTATTTAACTGGTTCTTTTGTTTCACCACCGACTTCGCAAACTGTTTTAGACAAAATTGTTTTGTATTTTTTTGAAGGCGGTTTTACTTTTTTGTTAATAGTTATTTTATTTTTTATTGGAAAGTTTTGTTTATAAGTAGGTACTTGTTAGCCACCTAAAGGCACTGCTCCAATAAGACAGAAATTTTCGAACAAAATAAATACCGTAAATATTAGCTCGAAATAAATCACCCTTGATAATATTATTCTACTGACCTGTAAAAGCGACACTAGGAACGTAGGTAGGTACCTACGAGGTAGGTACGTGCATGTAGGCACTAGATGCACGGAGCTATGGTATCAACAGTTCAACACAAACTTTATGGTATTATTACCAAATAATTACAAATCCAGTTTAATAAAACCTCCACTTAAATGTTCAATTGATTATATTTGCGAAATGTCCGCCGTGCACCTGAATGCAAAATCGACACCGTCGTACGATATTATGGCGGACCCTTCTCAGTAGATCACCATGAGCGGATTAATTATTTAAGCCATGGAATGCGTATTTTTATTATTTTTTATGAAATAACTCTATAAACGAGCAGGCGAGCTACCTGATTGTAAATAGTCATCGCCGCCCATGGACATCTGCAAAACCAAAGGAGTTGCAGATGCGTTGCTGAGCCTATTTAGGGAAAAGGGAGGGGTAGGAGAAAAGGAAAAGGAAGGGGATTGACGGGGGAATTAGGCCTCAGGCTCTCTCGCTCACCGAACGAAGCGCAGTAGCGGAACGCTACTACTCGGGCGTCGGTCTTCTGCGAGAGTGTGGTACTTCCCCGGTCAAGCCGGCCCATTCATGCTGCGAACAGGGTGGCCCTACCACAACAAAACTCTTCCACAGTCGTCACGTTAGTAGAGTAAACCTTATTTTTTGTCTCCATAAAAAAAATCTAGAGGTGTTAGGTCTGGTGACAATGCCTGTACCTTTTGGGATCTGAATGGCCGTTTTTTCCCTTTTTAAAATGTTATGAACAGTCCTATGGTGAAGTTCAGTTTATAGGTCGAGAGTCCGAAAGCCCCTGAGCTTGGGAGCCCCGGGGTACTGTCCCGTCTAGCCCTCCGGTAGCTGATAAGATGATGATGCTGATAAGATTACTAACAGGGTTGAATGGAAGAAAGGGCCATGCTGCGCCGACCCACAAATAAATCTTTTTTTTACGTTTTGTAATACTTTGTATGTATTGTAGGTTTTTACGGAAAGAAAAATTAAGAAATTTGCAGAGTATCAAAAAACTTAACGACTATTTTAACTTCGCGCGTTTTTTAGGGTTCCGTTGCCAAATGGCAAAAAACGGAACCCTTATAGATTCGTCATGTCTGTCTGTATGTCCGTCCGTATGTCACAGTCACTTTTCAACCGACTTCAAAAAGGAGGAGGTTCTCAATTCGTCTGTATGTTTTTTTTTTTTTTTTTTTTTTTTTTTTTGTATGTTTGTTACGCGATATCTCCGCCAATTGTAGACCGATTTGAATGATTGTTGTTTGGTAGGTCATACTTCAGAGGTGGTCCCGTTTAAATTTTATCGAAATCGGTTGAGCAGTTTTGAAAATATCAACAATAATCTAAAAATTGTTTACATCGATGATATTATCTTTTACTCCGAAACATCGCTGTCTTATTGGAGCAGTGCGTTTAGTTGGCTAACAAGTACTTCTAAACAAAACTTTCCACTAAAAATTACAAAATAAAATTACTTTTAACAAAAAAGTTAAACCGCCTTCAAAAAATAATAAAATAATTTTGTCTAAAACAGTTTGGGAAGTCGGTGACGAAAACAAAAGACCCACTCAAATAGAAGTCACCGACTTCCCAAACTGTTTTAGACAAAATTATTTTATTATTTTTTGAAGGCGGTTTAACTTTTTTGTTAAAAGTAATTTTTTTCATGCTGTTTTCACCAATGGGTAGCGAAGTTCTTGAGGAAGGTGTATATGTATAATACATACATACGCGGGCGAAACCGTGGGCGGAAAGTTAACTAGTATAATATTATTATTTTTCAACCGACTTCAAAAAGGAGGAGGTTCGATATTCTCACGCGATATCTCCGTCAAAACAGTTTGGGAAGTCGGTGGCGAAAACAAAATAATCACTCAAATTGTAGTCGACGACTTCCCAAACTGTTTTAGACATACATTATTTTATTATTTTTTGAAGGCGGTTTTACTTTTTTGTTAAAAGTAATTTTATTTAGTAAAAGCTTGCTAGAAATTAATAAAAAATCGAGTAATTCCGCAATACTTTTTATTCCTCATAACCTACATCTACAAGCCGACATAAACGAATATTATATTACACCATTTTAAATACATGACGCCGCGCCGGTGGCGCCCCCTGCGTCCGCCATAGCCCTCATAAGTGGAAACGCTTAAAGCTCACTGTTTCACTTTGATTTGATTGACCACTGAGTTTAGCAGAGTTAAGAATTATGTTACCAATTTTACAGTCACTGAAAATGGTCAAAAATAGCCATAAGAACTTTCGTAAGTTTCCTTCCGACAAACAATCAGTTCCTATAAGTAATTTTACAACAAAACTTGTTTAACATAAAAACGAATATTGATTGTAGTCATACTGTTCAGATAATATCATTACAATTTATAGTGTTATATTTTTACAATTTTGAATACAAGAACTATAAAAAACAGTTAAATATAAACATATAAAAAAAACAACTCAGTCGTCAATCAACAAAAAAATACACATTTTTGTTACAATTTTACATAATTATAATTCATAGGCTTATTTTAAACAAAGACTTAAAGTAGTCATATCGCCTACACATACTTTATTACAATATATTTGAAAGATAAATACGATTTGGCAATGACACAGTCGGTTATATATAAGATATATGTATTATATGTATTTAGGAGAAAAAAAAATATAAGGTTACTGGAAAAATAACATAAACCTTTTATTAGTCATTTTTTATGATCATACTAAATAACGTTTAATAACTCTTGACTAAAGTTAAATGTTAGAGAAAGAAGTATCTTTGTATATTTGTGTGCAAAATTCATGTATAATGTCGTTTGTTGTACAACTATAATCAAAACTAAAAAAAAAATCCAAAAAGAATAACTTTTTCGGTATATTTGGAGTGCGTGAAATTAGTTTTATATAGTTATGATTAAAAGTTATTTGTTTTTTTTTTTCAATAACCCTGTATAAATTATTTTATTAAAAATAGAAATCGGTGTCCATAGGTTGGTTTTTGTTAAAACTTTTTTATATTTCCCATAAAATTAGTGAAAGTGAAAATTTCTAAGTTTTTCTTAAATACATTCAATACACATCTTATTTCTATGAAGTTAGCATAAGATTTGGAAGTTTTTTTTTTGGAGTTAACCGTTAATTAACAGCTAAAACTCTAAAGTGACGGTCTATTTGGAAATAACCTTTATAGAAACAGTATTAAATTAAATCTTAAAACTTTAGAATTATAACTGTTAAATACATATTATAATAATCATACTTCATTGTTTTATCAAAAATGTTTAATCATCAATCTTGCACTCTACAACTGTTTTTTTTTCTATTAAATAGTCCCACTGCTGGGCATGAGTCTCCCTTCAAATTAAGAGGGGTTATGCTATAGTCCATGCCAGTATAAAGTGGGTTGGCAGACTTCCTATTGAAGAAGGTATGAAGAAAACTTTATTTTTTTGCAGTCAAAAATACAAGATAAAATGATCAACGATTGCTTAATAATGCATTTTTTTTTATTTATTCGTCGAAGCCTTAAATGGAATTAATATAAGAACATGATTATTGTCTGTAGATAAAGCAATTAATTCCAAGACAATTAAGTTTCAATTCCATTTAGAAATAGTTTTTAAGCGTTTACAAGTCCCCAGTATTTACAAAGGCAAGTTTTTTGTTACGAATTATGTAAACGTTAACTTGACTAACTTTTTTTTTGTAATATGTTGACAAACAAGCTTAAAGACAGCTTAAAGACGTCAGTAACACCAGTGGTATCACTCGCGCGTTGTCATTTTGACACCTCAGTTGTTAAGTTCACATATTTCCAGTAATTTAAGGCCAAAGTGTCAGCTTTGGGCGAAATTCAAATTTTTGTTGGTTTTTCGCAAATTATTCGGATATAACATTCAATATTACATTGCAGTAGACATTGCGATATCAACAATAACTTATTCACGATTGAGTATTAAAACTTTTGCTTATTGTAATGAATTAATTGAATGTGTTATATCCGAATAATTTGCAAAAAAAAACAAGCCGAAAATTTAATTTTCGCGCAATAGGTTGACGCTATAGCCTAAACTATTTTTTTAAAGCGGTGTGTCTACCTTAATAAACTTGACCCTCTACTAAAAGACTGGACACGTGTAAATGCGGTTATTTAGTTCATAATTAAGTTCTTTACAAATTTATTGTATATTTAGCTAGTTTCAATACGTGATAAGTATAATATATAATTAAATCAATGCATTTATATTTTTAAACACGATATAAGTAACTCAAATAGGTAACAAACGACTTTTTACAAAGGGTGACGCATGTTTGTTTTTTTTATATACAAAGAAAGCTATTATTGTTGAATTGTATTTAAATATAAAATGATTTATGTATTCCACTTTGATGGAGATAAAACTCTTGGTAATAAATTTATCTGATTACTTTCTATGTATGTCAGATATTCGATTATCCATCACGATTTCTTTAGTATATTTTCCCTATCAGCCTAAAAAACATAACCTTTTATATTTCGATAAAATTCAAAATATCTTCATAGAGCCTATTTTCTATTGAATAAATACTGCTTACAAAAATATAGTAATAAATGCATTTTATTATTTATATTTTTTTTATATGGCAACACAATATTCTTTTATGTGGCAATGTTACTTAAACGGGTTTCACTTTGGAGAAGTAGCGTCATACTTAATCAATCTAGTTTCCTGCAGGGATTCATGTATTTTGTTTTGGGAAGTTCGCCCCTTAATTCATTATATTTATTACTTATATCTTCCATATAAGTATTAAAATTGTTTGTTGTTGATTGTTGTATTAAATTATTTCTTGTAGAAGCTCTGTAATGGTCTGACTCCTCATTATTGATAAAAAAAATATGTACCAGTTGAAAATAAATCTTAAATATCAAGACATTACGATTTAAGAACGTTTCAAAATGAAACCCGTTTATAACACGGCCGATAAAAGGCCTGTCCAGATATACGCGAAGTTGCTAACGTCTTATATCTGAACAGACCTTTAGCAAAATCTTTCGGCGTTTAAAAAGTTTATGTAGGATCAGAACAATTATCAATTATTGTAAGACTACAAATGGGAGGCATGAGTTTCAAAAATTCCAATACGCGTATTAATTCGATATATTTATGACACTGGAAAATGGATTTCGTAAAATCACTAAGGATTAGACTAGGGATTCTGTAAAATCCCTAGGTACAGTCAACAAAAGAGTTAGGCATACAGACAGCTACCGAACATCTGTCTTGATATAGATGTTCTTATAAATAATTATACGCCAAAGCGTGTCATATAAACGCTGCTAACAAAACGAGTATTTTGACACGTATTACACGATATAGGTATGTCAAAACACATATATACCTGCCTGTATACCTAACTCTTTTGTTGACTAACTTATACATGTTGCATTTCACAAGTGCGTTTTGTTGTTGTGATGTTGTAGACAGGTTTTTGAGGTACCTAAATTATGGTCTTTTGCCACAGGATAACTGACACACGTACGGAACGTACGAAACCAGTTTAGCGCACATTACGCACAAATATGCATACAATTGTAATAAATAGTGTATTTAATCTATCAAATCTAATCTACAGCTGCTATAAATATGGTTTTATAAACAACACAGCCGCAGCGCACTTATAAAATGCAACAAGTTAAAAGAAATACGTTATAAGTTAGCGAATTCGTGCTATCCCTAGGGAATTAACGAAATTCTAACGAAACATTTCCCAGCGACATAAAATCAGTAGAAATGCATCGTTTATTTCAGCTTGCATTTTTTTGTCATATACGTCCTACGAATAAATAATACTCAGGAAATGTAACTGCGCTAAGAAAATGACCCAACAAAAGTTGTGTCCAAGTAGGCGGGGCTTCAAAATTGTGTCCAGCGCGCCATCAGTCGGACATTTTCCTTGCAGGCGAGCATATGTCAAAGGTTTTAGCTTAATATCATTGTGAATCATGATGCCATCATGTGTTGTGAAGTGGTGCAGGAAACATACAAGATTAAAATGTCCAGAGATCAGTTTTCACTTGTAAGTAGTAGCTTAATTATAAATATATTCAAAGTTGTTCAAATACGTTATCAAAACGAGATGGTTAATATTATGCAAAATGAAGTCAGTAAATTTTTTACCTAATTTAGAAAGTATTTTTTCTAGATGAAATATTGAAAAGTAAATCGGTTAAATTTAGATATTTTTATAAGACTAATGTATTTTGTTTTTTTTTTAGTTTCCCTGCCGATTCCATTCGGCAAAATAAGTGGATAGCTGCAGTTCAATTAGAAAGACGAGAGTATGACTGGATGCCTGTGAAAACTACCAGAGTATGCTCCATGCATTTTGATGAAAAATATTTTTACAAATCATTAAAGGGCCATGTTACACAAAACTGCAGTACCAGTTTGTACCTACAAATATCCACATACCAGGTCAACAGAAACCTTAAAGGAACCTGGTGACCTATTGCCAATGTTATGATCAGAGCAAACAAACGACCCAATTGAATACACTAACACTATTTCAACGCTCCAACAATAGATGAAGTCGCAATTCTTGTTGGCAAACCATCGGCTTTGTTCGTTTTAGCACCATACAACAAAACTAAAAAGTACCCAATCTAAGCCTTTTTAGTAACCGACGAAAAATATCTAGGGGGGTGGGGGGTGGGTCCAGAATCATGTACTGAATTCATGGTAAGCGGTTGTGCGTCGATGTCCCTTCCACCCTGTATTAATATAGTATAATTTAAAAAAATCACAATATTATAAAATATTTAATATAATTATAATATTTTTTATTATTGACTTGGTCCGATCTACTTATTGCATAATATCGTCCACGCCATTTTGACTCAGATGTCATAACAGACATTACAGCACGCGCGCGAACCAATCCCTGTTTTCTCTCTGAATTTAAACCAATTACCAAGCATCTCTATTTGAAACATCGCATTTGATTCGAATTTTGAATCGTCGTCATTTGGTTTGAAGAAGGTCCACTTTTTGAGCGGAATTTGTTCTGAGTTACGCTTCCTGAGTATTATTTATTCGTAGTATACGTCACAATCTTGAGAAATATATTGAGATTCCTAGTCAACAACTTATGTTTGAGAATTATTTGTTTAAAATATAATATAGTAATACTCAAGACGTTGAGTTGTGGAGCGTTATAGAAATATCAAATATGATATAAATTGTTCAATCTATAAAAATCCATTATAAGTTGGACTCGCATTGTACGGAAAGCCTTTACGATGCGAGTTCAATCTATATTGGACTTATATACACTATGAGAATACAAATTAATAAAATTTTCTTGATGAAATCCTATCCTTTAGGTTCATTATTTTCAGGTACATGTTTGTTCAATTTTCATATGAATATTTTAAAACGTCAAGAAATAAAACTATTATTCTATATACCGTCATACCTCTATCATAAATAATTTCTATACCGCTCCAAACCCAACTATATTGTGATGATTAACCGACAAACTAATAAAGATTAGTAAAAAAAACCTTCAATAAATAATAATAACGAAACAAGTGACTTATTTATAAACATCTATATATTACTTGCACAATGATACTTAGGTACATTATCAATCTATTATATTGTCCCACTGCTGGGCACGGGTCTCCTATGAGAATTTAGGGTATAGTCTACCACGCTGCTCTTATGCGGGCAGATATCACACATTTCATCCAATACATTAGATTACTTTATACAAATATAGCTGTGCAAGTAAATATAATTTAATACAACTTAATTTTACATTTTCACAATAAAATGAGTTCATTTTGTTAATATACAAGATAACAAACAAATGGCTACTGTGGCGGTATTTTGTGGCGAGTGTGGCACAATGTACCACAATTGTGTAATTTTATTTTCAGCCTTTTGATAATAGGTCGGCTTTCAGTTAACTAGCGGCTGAATATCAGTATTTTACAGGAAGCGACTGCCATCTGATCTCCGCAACCCAATTTCTGGGCAATACCGATACGCCTAGGGTAAACCAGTTACATTTTATTAAAATTTCCGTATTTGCAGTAAGTTTAAAATTTTTCACAAAAATTGTGGCATACCATTTTTAAATAAATTTCAAATTACATAAAATAACGCACAAATTTTAGCAAACTTCACAACTTAATAATACATAACGATTCTTACCAAAAAAGCAAGCTTAAATATATATTATAATTTTGTGGTAATCATACCTCTAAATTTACGCCATACCTTGACTTTGTGACAACTTTACTGATACTAAAAATTCTTCATTATCCACCAATTTATTTTAACATTGGCAAACTTACCTTTTGCGGCGGACGTTTAACCACAGCTAGTGTTTTCGCCACAAATCCCACCACAGTTTGCGGTAAACTTATCAATATTGGTTGTAGTATATCAACCGGTATGTTGATGCGATTTCTGCTCAAAAATCGCTGTCATGTCTCGAATGTTGTATGATGGGGATACCTTTTCCTTCCTATAATGGAAAGATATTGTTAAATCTTAGCTATTTTACTATTAAATCCGTTTTGATATTAAATTAATGATGTTGCAAAAGTGACAGTCAAATCATCATACTTATCTTTAATTTAAAAGACTGATGATTTATAACTAACACACTTAACATTCCAATATTATTTATTTATGATTCTTTAGTAAGCTATTAAGAAGACTTTTTTAATACAACACAAACTATGTAAAATATATTTTTCAACATAAATTGTAGAAAGGTAATATTTACCGTTACAATAAAGTATACCTCGTTTTGCCAAATATACTTATACCGCTATAGTATTCTATATTGGCAAGCATACCGGTAACACTACCTTAATACAATAAAAATACAATTTAATAAACGTATAATTTTGTGCAAATCTAAGGAGTTATGATGTTATATTCCACAATTTAAAGCCAATTTGACACGTAAATCAAACATAAAAACATAAAAAAATATAAAAAGATGTTTGGAAGTTATTTTTTCTTCGTCAACGAGTGTAATTCATAAAAAACATTTTGATTAGTACCAAAAATTACAAAATGGTTTTTTTTTTATCGGCATCCTTTCTGATAGGTATCGGTAACAAAAAAACCTTGAGCTGCAGATCAGATAGCGGCTCACCTGAGTGCAAGTCACAAGCTTGTGTGATCAGCTCATTTTGAGTCAAGCGAGTTGTTGGTACAGAGAGAGCCTTCGATCTATTTTACTGCGCCGTGATCTGTCGGCGCAGTGCACGATTCAAACAGGTTTTTATTGATATGTTTTTTTTTTACATACAATTTTGTACTCTGTGACGAACGATGACGATACTTTTCATTTAGCTGTGAGCGACGCAGTTTATCTGTGAGCTGCAGTTCAACAACTCAAGCATTAGCATTAGCTTATCTGACTCTTTGAGCCAGTTGAGAGCTGACTTACACACCATCTTGTACGCACGAGTACATATCAAGCTATACAAATCCAGTATCGACTGACCTCGTATTGTAAACGCTTTACACACAATGCGAGGCCAGCCTATACTGGATTTGTATAGCTTGATGTGTAGCCGTGTGTACAAAACATTGAAATTAAGTGTGCTAAATATTTCGATCCTATTTTTGCAGTGACACACGTCGACCAGGGGAAAAAATAACTTCCAATTGTTCAAAACTTACCTATCATACGGACTCCTATCTTCTCTTTCGCACCGAAATTCTTTCTCAGGACTAGAAGGAGACGGGATGGACTCCAGGTTGTTGCTACTCTTAGCCAGACTAAACCGTAGCCTCTGACCCAAATCCACCGTGTTTCTCCTTTCGAATTTCGGCAACTCTTCTTTTAACCTCTCACAAGTCTCCACTTTATCATCTTTGTCTTTCCGAATCTTTATTCTGGTCAACTGTTCAGGGTTGGAGCGGAAAGATTGCGAACTGTATTTCTCTCGGAGGAAATTTCTGCGTTCCTCTTTATATTTTTCAATGCGTTCTCTACTGAGTTTCTTATCACCGTCTAATGAGATCAAATTCTTAATATCTGGTCGATCAAATCTTTGTACTAAAGATATTTTGTTCTCTGTTGTAGGTGTGGTAATTACTTTGTGTTCATGGTCTGTGTTTAGATTTAAATCTGGCAGCTTTCTAGAAGCTTTGACCTCGAGACTTTTTCTTCTGTCAACATTAGACTGATCGTTGCCGAATTCCTTGATAAACGCGTTTTCGTCTAAGGATCTAGCGTTACAAGAGTTTTTAGATAATTTGTACGATTTCGGAGAAACATTAGGAGGTTTGAAGTCGATGTTTTTAATTTCTATGACCCGTTTTTCGTCTTTCCTTTCTAGACTTGGATACTTGATTTCTGCCTTAAATTTGTCGAATGTAAACGCGGATTTTTGCTCCGTGGGACTTTCAAAACGTATAGCCAGTTCTCTAACATTCATACTTTTAAAATTGCCGTTTTCTATGGCATCAGTGTTATCAACATCATTAATTTCTAGGTCTTTATCACAAATTTTAAGCGTATCCACATTAATATTTTCGTAATCATTCTGTTTTTCGAACACTAGGTTTTCGTAATGTCTGTCTTCTGGTAAGAGCATGGCATTGACTTCATCTATGCTCTTTTTGAAGAACTTAACCTGGCTATAGACATCTATATCCTCGTCTAGATTGGTTTCTGTCGGCGTTTCCAAGATTATCAGGTCCTGGATATCGTCAGGTTGGCAAGCCTGTTGGGTGGGCAAACTGGCATCAGTCTGGGGTATGCTCGCATCTTCGACTATAGACAGATTCTTTTCTAGATCAATATCTTCGTACACCGAATCCCTATCGTTGGTCGGAGTATCTTCAAAATTCTGACTCTTAGTAGGAGACCTGAATGTGATACTAATTGTAGATTTAAGAGGACTTTTTAGAGGACTCCCTGGAGAACTTTTACTAGTGCTAGAAGATTGTAAATTAATGTAATTCGGTCTTGTATAGTTGTAACATTCATACAGCTCGTCTCCTTTCGTCAAACTCACATTGGAGTAACTAGAGGAGCTTTCGTGTGATGACGTCATAACTTTCATGACGTCATTGTCATCTTTTTTCTTGTCAGTGTGATCGGAGTTAGAGGAGTTTGAGACGGCAGATAACCTGTTAAGATTGTGGTAGCTTACATCAGTGGAGTGTAGAGGACTGTGTTCAAGACTATCATGAATATTATCTGAGAAATCTTTTATATTTTCGTAGTCTGTGGCTTTGAGTTCGCATTTAAGACATTTTTCTTCGTCACAATTGTTGCAAACTTCACTTTTGATTTGTATCGTATGTTTAGTGGACTCGCTGACTTCAGAGTCACTTTCTAAGGGATCATAGACTGGTGTGATTGGTGTCAGTGGGCTGGAGTTTATGGTGCTAGTTGTCAGATTGCTGACAGAGTTTTCGGCTGGCCAGTCTATTTTTATGAGTGTGGAATGGCCGTCTTTGCCGTGCCAGCTCAGTCTGTTTGTCTGTTTGTCATTGTCGATGTGCATGCCGCTGTACCGCGCTTTCGATTTTCGCGGCGAGTTCCGTTCTCTGCAAGTGTTAGATGTAAGTGTAAGCAGAAATTTAGAATGTTATTACATTTATGTGTTGTGTTAATTTATGGTGTAGTGGATTTATTGCAGTTTTTGATCATAATATATCCTACTTCCTACTAATATTATAAATGTGAAAGTTTGTGAGGATGGATGGATGGATGTTTGTTACTCTTTCACGCAAAAACTACTGAACGGATTTTGATGAAACTTTACAGTATTATTGTTTATACATCAGAATAACATGTAGGCTTTAAATTATAACGATATTTTAGGAAATACCCACGGGATTGGGGAAAAACTATTCCACGCGGACGAAGTCGCGGGCAAAAGCTAGTTAAGTCTATAATCGCCTTTGTTCAATTATGTTGGGGTTAACAAGTCTAACAAGATGAGGCTGAATATCAGTATTTTACACGAAGCAACTGCCATCAGACCTCCGCAACACAATTTATAGGCAACACCGATATTCGAAGGATAGACTGGTTGCCAGGCTTTTTGTGCTTCTGACTACCACTAACGATTGTCATAGGTGTTCATATGACAACCGGGACCGACAGCATTACGTGCTCTCCGAGGCACAGAGAGGTCTCGATGTTTTAAGTACCCATCGACAGTCTGGCCGCGGCAGGTTAAAAGGACATCCGGACACAGTGTCAATCAAGAGCAAGCTAAGGCACTGACTTTGACATTACACAATAGCAGACATGTGAGTCAGATTTAAGACCGTTAAAACGTTCAGCACCTTCAACAAGGCGTTTTAATAGACTAAGAAACACTGATTTCGAAACAAGGTTATCTATGGAGTTACTTGTCGGCTATTCTCCATAAGACCCACTTATTGGAACCGTGCCATTAGTTTTTCACATTTCAAAAGTACATGTAACTATGGTCTTATTGAAATAAAATATTTGATTTGATTTATTCTATACTGATATTAGAAAAAGGTAAAGTTTGTGACGTCGTAGGGGGTAATCTCTGGATCTACTGAACTGATACAACTACCAACTAATGTACACATTATGGAATGCAATAAAGTATTGAGTATTGAGATATTGATAATACTTTCACCATTAGAAAGCTACATAATTCCTGAGTGACATGGGCTATATATTTTCCCGTAAAATAAAATAAAACTTCCAGTCCACGCGGGAGAAGCCGCGGTCAGAAAGCTAGTAGGTATGCAATAAATCCACTACATCATTTCAAATTAATCAAATCGAAAGTAATAGTAGTTGCTCACACAATTTGGAAATGTTATTCAATAAATGGTATTTAAAACATGAATTCCTACTATGTCTCTTACTACGAATAAAATGGGCGATAGTATTTATACAGGGTGACTTGTGAGTCGCTTACGATACTTAAGGAGAGTACTCGGTATTTGATTCTCATTCTAATTATGTAATAAAAATAGGTACTTAATTTTGCAACTAATTTCTTTATAAAATAAATGAAATGTGGATTCATTCCCGACGTGCGACGCTAATAACGTTGATTCAGTATAAGTAGATCTATATACACACGTATATAGGTCAACCTATACAAAACCAGTTTAAGCCGATCTGGCATAGTATAGGCTTCCCATATAGAGAGAGGCTAGCGTTAACTGGATTGGTATAGCTACATATGTAGCCGTGCGTACTATCGGCCAACGTAATATCTAGATTTTTTTTAAATAAATATTGTGCACACGATGACCACAGCTATTCATCGCCCTTTTTGTTAACCAATAATACTAAAATAGAAGAGGCTACTTTTTGGAAGACCAATATTATAGAACAATAACAATTTTTCAATTACAAATGGCCAACGCACTTCAATAGCCAATTCAATATCTGGATATTGAATAGGCATGATGACAGTAAGCAAGAATTACTAAAATAATATGTTCATATACTGAAATATAATTAATATGTTTAGAAAAGAATATTTATTTTTATTTATATGACGGGATTATTAATTTATTTGATAAAATAAAACTACAAAATACACTAGTCCGCCATGTTCAGTTGAACACCAATCAGATTCAATTACGTCACATCTATGTTGAACTGTCGCTATCACGTAAATTTCGTACGGATTTCGACGATCTCCGCGCTTAAAATTGTTTATTATGTATTTCCTAATTGTATATTACTTAGCTTTTGTCCTACAACTTGTGTAAGAACTTATTAAGTAATGGAACAAGGGTTTACCAAGGCAAACAGCTCTAATTTGCCCAGGATTGATTTGTTAATGCTGGGACAGTTCCTGGTATTAAACAAAGAGTTCTGTTCAGCACAATTTAGAAATGTTAAAACTACAATGTAAGTATTATTTATTATTATTTGTATTATACCTACTATAATTAAAAAAATAAAATCACTTTTAAAAAGCACAGCTTCGTATGTTTAGTTTTAATAATGTTTTGATTTTATAAAATATGCTTTCCTATCGATTTCTTTGTTTTAGATCCTCCAGGCCATCTTATGGGGACGACGCGATTAGCTACGTTCAGTTAAAACGCGATGGAAATCTATGTACTTATAGTTAAATCAAAAATCTGCCCAGAACACAAGGTCCACGCGAAGTTATATGCAGTGACGTTAATAGTTGACGAAGTAAAGGAAGAAGTTATATCGGTAGAATGCCATGACTGCGTTGCCTCACAAGGAGGCTGCAAACATGCCATTGCTTTACTCATGTGGGTCCATCGTAGGAGTGAAGAACCGATTATTCAAGTAGGTAATTTACGATCCATTCGGCGAGGCTCAAGCTCAGTCAGTGGCTCGCCTCGTAAGTTACTTGAATAATTGATTAAAAATTTTATGTTATAAAGAAAATCTATCGGGTAAAATCTCTCGAGCTATCTATGAACTTTATTTTAGTAAATAAAACATGATGTCAAATCATTTTCGATTTTATTATTTTAAGAATAAAACCGAAAATGGAAGATAAAATTACAAAAAAAGAGGTATCTTTGTGAATTTATTCTTTCGAGCCAACTTTATCAAATCGTGTTTCCCTTGTATGTGTTCCCTAGAATATATACTCAACAATATAAATTTATTTTCTCAGATTTTAATTTTACTATTTACTACTTAAAAAAAAACATTTTTATGTGGGCTTTGCAGTACCACCCGGCCTTAATCTCCTATTGTATACGATGTCAAAACATAGAAGTGACGTCATAAGCAGACGCCATGACACCAGGGAGCGTTTTCGCGCTAATTTTAAAACATTGAATTAAAATCGCATTTTTGTATCAAAAACCTTTTTTAATTGCAGAAAAAAAATATTTTTCGGAAATAGTATATACATAAGAATATTTTAGATCAGTTTTTGAAAATCAGTCATCATGCCTATTGGCTATTGAAGTGCGTTCCATGCGTTCCGTAATTAATTACAAACTTTCGGTTAAGTCTACTAAGAAGTTAATTAATATTTAGTTGTTATTTTATTTTTCTTCATATATGATCAAACATCGTCAAACATCACGTCCTCGAATATCATTAGTATCTCACCAGTCAGCCTGTATATGTTAAAATACACCATGAATGTCTTAAGGTGAATCGTTTCGCCTTAGGCGCCAATATTTTTTTTTGTTCCTTTCGCAAATTGTACGTCTATACAACATTATAGTTTGTGTGTTTACTTGTTTTTTAGATAAGCGAAAGACAAAACTAAAACATGGAAGCAAGCAAGCTATTTTATGATACAAAAAAACTTATAAAATTCCTCAAAGGATGAGAATTTCATGAGTCTTTGACACCTCCCCTCCGTCTTTGTTACAGCTGGTCACATTTGCAGGACTGCCCCCTCCCTAGCGTAATAGACTGACCAGTCTCGATTTCGAATCAAAGGCTGACCTCTGACTTTTAGTAATCATGTGCATACTAATAAAATTAAATTATACTAAACTCGCTTAAAACGGTGAAGGAAAACATCGTGAGGAAACCTGCAAGCACGAGGTTTTATCTCGTCGGTGTGTGAAGTCTGCCAACCCGCAGTAGGCTAGCGTGGTGGACTATAGCCTCACCCTCTGAAAGAAGACCCCTGCCCAGCAGTGGGACAGTGGGTTGATGATAATATAGATTATTGACTTGCTTAGCTGTTTCCGTTTTGTCTTTTGCTTACTTAAATATAAATGTAGTATAAGCACATTGTATTACATATGTATTATATAACATTATGATATTGTAATGTATTGTATAATTACCTGAGTTTAACGTTTCCTAAAGAGGTGGGGAAGTCGGTGAGCGATGCCATCGGACTGTCTCTATCCTTGCATAGTCTGAGAACAGAAAACATAATATATATAAATAAATAATATGCGTTAATAGTAATAAGATAATAACTAAGTTATTTCAGTGAAGGAAAAATACGATTGCGGGCTGAATTCGAACCTGCGTCTTCTGGTTAGGTATACCAAACGCTATGACCGCTAAGCAGCCGCGAGTCCCACCTGCCATGTCGCAATTTGCATTCACATTTTTTTTAACTGACTTCTTTGAGGTGACGTCACTGACATCTGATGGAAATGCAAGTTTGCTTCTCAACTGACATGACTTACTTTACAGCAAGTACGATGCCACCTTACCTTTTAACTATTTGTTTGTATTAAAAAAATATGAAAATGCTTAAAAAAATACAAAAAGATTTCCAAAAGAGTCGCGAGTCAATACTCAATACTTTATTGCATTCCATTATGTAAATATAAACAGATATTATAGTTTAAGATAAGTGTAACAATTATGGACCCTGTCGGGCACAGCAAAGCTGCAGTAATTTAGTAGAAGAGAGGAGGAGTGCGTCAAATTATAAATATGATTCATTGAAAATTCTTAGTAGGTATTTTATAACATATAATTTAATCATTTAACCTTTTGAACGCCAGAGTATAAACGTATCGCCGTACCCCTGACGCCAGGCCACTTTTTCTGTCAAATGACCTTCATAAACGAAAACACACTAAAGTAATGATTAAATTTGTTTATTTCATAATATGGTGCGACGTATATTTTGTCATATATTTGTGACGTTGGCGTTCAGGGTAAGATTTCGTTTGTCACATATATGTGACAATGGCGTTCAAAAGGATAAAGTCCCACCCGCCTAGTCGAAATTTGGCTTCACATTTTTAATTTACGTGATAGAGGTGACGTCGAACGCACCTCTTGGCGATGTCGGTGTGTCGCGGCGAGGCGGGGCGGGCTGAGTGCCTCTTCTCCGGGGGGGCGCGCGCCCGGGGGGACTCCCCGTCGATGTACCCGATCTGGGACAGCTGCTCCTCCAGCGCTACACGCCGCCTAAGGGGATAAAACACATCTTGCTCTCTATCTTTTTAAGCATAGCATACCATCCAGCCATGGAGCGCAGTATGATGGGAGTCAAATTGACAGACCGCATCAGAAATAGCGTACTGCGCTCCAAAATCCAGATTACTGACATAGGCCAAAAAGCTGCTAGCTTGAAGTGGAACTGGACCGGACACGTCTGCCGCATGTCAAACGAGCTGTGGGCTAAACAAAGTACCGAATGGGTCCCACAAAACCGCAGACGACAGCGTCGTAGGCCAAGACGAAGATGGCGGGATGAGCTGGACGGATTCTGGAAGGATTGGCCCAAAGTGGCCTTGAACCGTGAGGAATGGAAAAAGGGAAGGGAGGCCTTTGCCCTGCAGTGGGACGATAATGGCTGAATAATAATAATAATACCATCACGCCTGTAATCCCCGCTTCGCCGGTATGTTTAGGTCCCATGTAATAGGGGGCGAGCCTATTGCCATTAACCGGGCACAAATCCAGACTCCGAGCTTCTACTGAGAATTTTATAGAAAAACTCTTTCCAATGAAAGTAGCAGTTGCTTTAATAAAAAAATACTCAACTACGAAAAACTGGAAGGTAATGGCAATCCCATACCCCATCCCACCTAAACGTACCGGCGAAATGTGGGTGTACATTAGTACACCTCTGCCTTACCCTTCAGGGAATACAGGCGTGATGGTATGTTATGTTACATACATAACCTATGCTATAATCTACCTATACTAGATTAAAAATCAACGTTTCTAATTTTCTAACTAACAACTAAATAATAAACGATTATATTTTTTTAAACTAACAATATGATTTCGTCCACTTGTGTAGTCCACAGCTGGGCTTATTTCTGTACATATTAAATCCAGCACTGTGGTCCGTGTCGTGATTTTATAGACTTTAAAACCATTCTGAAATAATACTGGTATTATCTATTTTGCATTTGTCTTGCAGTTTTACTAGCTTTTGCCCAGCTCCTGAGGGGAGAAGCGTGATGCTTGGTAGCTTATAGCCTTCCTCATGAATGCGGCTATCATATACAAAAATATTTTTTCAAATCCGACTGGCAGTTCTAGAGATAACCGCATTAACAAAGCAGCTTTAATATATTATACAGTATGAAAAAAACTTGATTTTGAAATAGGTCCGAAAGAGTTGTGGGTAAAGGTATTTCTAGAGGAAGGAGGTATGTGTGTTGTGCGATGAAGCCTTATATATATTTTTAAATATATGCTTACTAGCATTACTTGTATTCTTGTTAACTCTTATGTAAATGCTTGTATTACGAGTGGGTTCACGTCGGTATGTGTGTATGTGTATGTGTGTGTGTGTGTGTGTGTGTGTGAGTGAGAGAGAGAGAGAGAGAGAGAGAGAGAGAGAGATAGAGAGAGAGCGAGAGAGAGAGAGAGAGAGAGAGAGAGCGTGTGTGTTTCTTATGTATGTCTATCAGGTAAGTATTTAAATACAAACACACCATGTAACAACTCTTAAAATGTAACAGCATTATGCTAAGATAGCTCCCTTTTTTGGTCTCGCGCAGGGCTGCTAACATCATCTCTATTTGTTTAAACTGTGTTCTGTGTGAGTCTAAATAAAAAAGATTTCGTTCTTTCTCTTTTTTGATGTAAAAGATTTATATGTAAGTTACCTTTCAGCTAGTTCGTTGGCCTGGTGTATGTCTACACGCAGGTTGCGGCGCGGGCTGGGCTCGGCGCTGCACAGCCCCGACTCGGGCGGCGTGGAGCACAGAGACTCACCCTGACACAAACATCCACATATTTTGTATTTTTTTTACATTTTCCATGCTAAGATTATAGTTATATTATAAAAAAAAGCTTCCTAGCAATGTGGGTTGCACAAAGCCGGTCATTACTAGTCAGCTTTTGTATTGGTATGTTACGTTATTCAAAACAATCTATTACATTTAATGCATAACAAGTCATTTACCGATTTTATTCCTCAACCAAGCTTTCAGTTGGTTCTTTGGACTTGAACACTGACGTGGGCAGTGATAGCCTAGTGATATGACCATTGGACTGCCAAGTCAAAGGTCTCGAGTTCGAATCCAAGGCTTCCTCTGACTTTTCGTGACATATGCGTATTAATAATTAATTATCACGCGCTTAAACGATAAAGGAAAACATCGTGAGGAAACCTGCATGCCTGAGTGATTTTCTTGACGGTGTGTGAAGTTTGCCAACCCGCAGAGGGCTAGCGTAGTGGACTATAGCCTAATCCCTCTCGTTCTGAGAGGAGACCGGTGACCACTGGGCACTGTGTTACCTGTTTCTCGGGAGCTGAACACCAACCTGGGCATGGTTGAGCTGCAGCTGTGTGTCATCCTCTTCGCTGAACATGTGGTGGTCTCTCTCCTGTGCACGGCAGCAGGTGACCACTGTGTTACCTGTTTCTCGCGACCTGAACACTCACCTGTGCATGGTTGAGCTGCAGCTGTGTGTCATCCTCTTGGACTCTCTCTTGTGCACGGCAGCAGGTGACCACTGTGTTACCTGTTTCTTGGGACCTGAACACTGACCTGTGCATGGTTGAGCTGCAGCTGTGTGTCATCCTCTTCACTGAACATGTGGTGGTCTGTCTCCAGTGCACGGCAGCAGGTGACCACTGTGTTACCTGTTTCTCGGGAGCTGAACACCAACCTGGGCATGGTTGAGCTGCAGCTGTGTGTCATCCTCTTCGCTGAACATGTGGTGGTCTCTCTCCTGTGCACGGCAGCAGGTGACCACTGTGTTACCTGTTTCTCGCGACCTGAACACTCACCTGTGCATGGTTGAGCTGCAGCTGTGTGTCATCCTCTTGGACTCTCTCTTGTGCACGGCAGCAGGTGACCACTGTGTTACCTGTTTCTTGGGACCTGAACACTGACCTGTGCATGGTTGAGCTGCAGCTGTGTGTCATCCTCTTCACTGAACATGTGGTGGTCTGTCTCCAGTGCACGGCAGCAGGTGACCACTGTGTTACCTGTTTCTCGGGAGCTGAACACCAACCTGGGCATGGTTGAGCTGCAGCTGTGTGTCATCCTCTTCGCTGAACATGTGGTGGTCTCTCTCCTGTGCACGGCAGCAGGTGACCACTGTGTTACCTGTTTCTCGCGACCTGAACACTCACCTGTGCATGGTTGAGCTGCAGCTGTGTGTCATCCTCTTGGACTCTCTCTTGTGCACGGCAGCAGGTGACCACTGTGTTACCTGTTTCTTGGGACCTGAACACTGACCTGTGCATGGTTGAGCTGCAGCTGTGTGTCATCCTCCTCGCTGAACATGTGGTGGTCTCTCTCCTGGGGCGACAGCCGGAGACGCATGTCAGCCAGTTCGGCTTGCCACGGCTCAAAGTAAGAGTCGCATGATGATGACCTGATTACAATAATAGCACGCTTAGATAAATGTATATATTTTATGGTCTAATCTCAGATCAAATAAAAAGTTAAGATGGAACTTTGCGAACAAAGAAGTGAGGCCGGCTAAAACTACGCCTTGCCGTACACAACACACAATTATACCGAATTACTACGCCTTATCTTGTCAGTCGAGCTATCGAAAGCTCGACTGACAACATAAGGCGTTAACTAATAAATGAGATCGTGTAATTGTGTGTTGTATACGGCAAGGCGTAGTTTTAGCCGGCCTCACTTCTTTGTTCGCAAAGTTCCATCTTAACTTTTTATTTGATCTGAGGGTCTAATTTTTCTTTTGACTGCCTCGTTAGTCTATTCCTAAGTGCGACTGCTACGCTAGAGGTCCTGGGTTCAATACCCAGTTCGAGCAAAGTGTTATAAGGTTTGTCTATGACATTCTCAGTAGCAGCTCGGAGTTTGGATTTATGCCCGGTAAATGGCAATAGGCTCGCTCCCTAAGTTACTCCTTATTATATCAGCTATCTGCCAGTGCAAGTATCGTCAAAATCGGTCTAGCCGTTTCAGAGATTAGCCGGGACAAACAGACAGTCAATAATTGTAAAAATAAAATTTTATTTTTTTAGAAAGCTTACTAGCAATGCGGATCGCACATTACTAGTAATCTTGTTACCCCTCGTACTGAGTTAAATGCTTGTGTTACGAGTGGGTTCACGTCGGTATTGCAATGCAACCACATGATCGCAAGTCCGACGCCCTAGCCATTAGGCTACCGCCGCTTCAATATGTACCGTGTATACATCCATATATGGAGGACAGGGTGAAATGGCGCACGCTAGGGGAGACCTTCGTCCGGCAGTGGACTAATAGGACTAAAATAGGCTGATGATGATGATACACCCATATCGCATTTAGAAAAAGCGGTTATTTTAATATTACAAGCAGACACTCCAATTTTATTTATTTGTATAAAATAGGAGTGAGGAAACCTGCATGCTTTAGAAATTTTCTCGATGGCGTGTGAAGTCTCGTGGTGGACTATAGCCTAATCCCTCTCATTCTGAGAGGAGACCAGTGCCCAGCATTGGGACAATATCTGGGTTAATGCTGATGTATAGAACAGATTATTTTAGGGTATAGTTGTTACCTGGTGTGATGTTTGAGTGGTACGGGCGCTCTGTCTGCGAGAGGGGCGAGGGTGTCGGAGTCGGAGGTCAGCGACTCGCACGACTTGACCGGCCGGAGGGCCAGCCCTCCCAGCCCTCCTAGCCCTCCCAGCCCTCCCAACCCTCCGAGACCGCCCTGACACATCGAGATGTCCTCCTGTGCGCACACAACGACAATCATATTTTTTTTAAGAAAAATAATCTTGTTAACCTCTTGTACTAAGCTAAATGCTTGTGTTACGAGTGGGTTTGCGTCGCAAGTCCGACGCCCTAGTCATTAGGCTACCGCCGCTTCCTTATTATCCTACTAATATTATAAATGTGAAAGTTGGTGAGGATGGATAGATGGATGTTTGTTACTCTTTCACGTAAAAACTACTGAACTGATTTTGATGAAACCTTACAGTATTATTGTTTATACATCAGAATAATATATAGGCTTTAATTTATAACGATATTTTGAGAAATTCCCACAGGATTGGGGAAAATCTATTCCACGCGGACGAAGTCGCGGGCAAAAGCTAGTTATTTTATATAGCGAGGCACTACAGAGGTGTCTACAGAGATGTAGCCATCTACATACTAGCATGAATGGGTCTGTACGACCGGGGAAGTACTACACTCCCACAGAATATCGACGTCAAGTAGCAGTATGCATACTGTTGCTCTTCGTACGGTGAGTGTGAAGCGACAGATGCCCAACTGCTTCCTAAATCCTCTTCCTTCTTCTTTTCCCTTAATAGGCTCCGCAACGCATCTGCAACTCCTTTGGTATTGTAGATGTCCATGGGCGGCGATGACTACTTACCATCAGGTAGGTCACGTGCTCGTTTGCCGAGTTATACCATAAACAAAACCTAAAGATGCGAGCATTCGAAACAGAAGGTAACTATGCAGATTATGTCTTGATGACCCGTCGTCGTGTGACGGGTTGTTGAGCTCCCTAAAAGTTGAGCTACACGCTGACGATCGAGGCAGTTACCTTTGGACAGTGGAGAAGTAGTAAAGCAGTGCCTGCTACGGTAGGGGGGCGATACCTGTGGTGGTGGGGGGGCGAGGTGGGCTCGAGGGGGGGGGCGGCGGGCGCGGGCTCGCTGCTGCTTGCTGCGGGAGAACAGCCCGCGCCAGCCCGACGGGGAACGCTTCAGACCACGCTTTCCTACATCGGAAAGAAACAAACACATAATTACAGTTTATTAGAAATAACTCTGCTTGTCCTAACTTAGCCGTTCCGAGCTACCGCGCTCGTAAAATCGCCTAATGTGTTTTTATACATAAATATCGAAATTAGTAAAGTGAAAATTTGCTGGGTTTACAACGGTGTTACATATCAGTATATGTTCGCCATATTGAAACCTTTCAACGTTAAATTTAATCTAATAATATATATACCTATAATGATGACAATAATTACAAATAAGTATCTTACGTGTTTTAAAAAACCTCCCAAGAAACCCTTCTTCAAATGATATTGTTTGTATCAATGTGCCTAAAATTAAACACCTCCTTTGACTAAGAAGTAAAATTAAAACATACCAGTATATACTAACCTGGAGCAGGTAAAATCTAATACTGTGTGATACTGCGGCAGATTGTTGGGACCGGACCCCCACCTGTGGACAAAAATAAAAATGACAACCACAAGTATATATATGAGTTACATATTTGCATATAATTCAACATCGACGCACAACAGCTTACCATGAATTACAGACTGTTTTTTAATCGTAGAGACAAAACTGACATTACGTGGGTTGCCAATTTTTTGCAATTCTTCAACAGTGATGTACCATTATCGGAAATAAATCTTTAATAAAATCAAGTATCGTTTTTTTTAACCGACTTTAGAAATTTCAAAAATTCGGAACAGTTTCGGAAGTCGGTGGCTTTCATTCGTTGAATCTTGTTTTAACTGAAATCCGAAATAGTTTTTGACATAACATTTTATTTTTAATGACAGTTTTACCTTTTGTTAAAAGTTATTATAACAATTATGTTGAAAACTCATCTTACAAAGATTAAAAGTTAGAATTCAACAGACCGGTATTGTAGGCACAACATTACATTTTGTAAAAAAAAATTCGACTTGTAAAAGTGTCTAATTAACGGACATAAATATTATTTACAAAGTCTAATAGCCTGGGCTCTTTACCTATTCGGTAAAGAGTCCACTTTGTCGCAGACTACGAATGTGGTCGGATAGTCGGTAAAGCTGACTATCCGATGGAATGTCAAAACTATACAGGATGACGATTTAGTCACCTGGACCCGTTAAAGGGGTGATTCTACCCGTGATACTGACCAACTTTCCCTATTAAACCCATTATAGTTGCGTATAAAAAACGTCTCTCTGTTTACTTTTGTATACGATGATGTATTTATTTTTCACGAATAGGGTATGGGTTTTATAGAAAAAGTTGTTGAGTACAACGGGTAGAATCATCCATTTAACGGGTACAGATGACTAAATCGTCACCCCTGTATAATATAATGGGTTCATGACGATGACGTACATACAGTTTGTTCGAATTAAGTAAGCCGATCGGAAGTTGTCTGCAAGTGGTTTAGAAGTAGTAAATTTTAATAGAAAGAGTCCGGTGTAAAGATAATTAGAGTCGTATATGTTTCCACATTTCTAATTATTTTGTTTACTAATTACGATATTTATGTATTAAAACACTTAATTTAACGGATTTTATCACCGCGGTAGTTCGGAACGGCTAACTTCCGATCGGCTTACTTATTTCGAACAAACTGTAGTTTGTATTATTATGAAGTGT